>CM040429.1:37716008-38095805 GCA_022702705.1 Papilionanthe hookeriana x Papilionanthe teres | reverse complement strand
ACCCTAAGCTACTGCTTAATAGCTGTGAAAGAAAACTGTTGTGCAGAAACTGCTGTGGAGAAGCTGACTGTCTGTTTGTTTTTTATAGTTTAGCAGTAGCCGTGTTACAGCAATTACTGGACAATTGATCTTTCAGCCCTTAGAATATAGTGCTTCTTAAAATAGAAGCAATCATGCTAGCACATTTCATACTTAAAAAGAAATATTAAGTTCAAACATTATAAAATAAAGAAAGACATCTCACTAAATAGTGAGTAACATTATATTTACAATTTTAAAATTTTTTATTAAAATAAAAATTACAAATAAGATAAAGTTGTTTTTAAAGTGAACTTGATTAATGTCGCGGCTTTATTCATACTCTAACTAAACTCTCTATGCCTGATCACTCTTGGTGTTGAAATTCTCCAACACATCTGTCTACTTAAGGAAGTCATAGTTTTTTGTTCTTCTCATTGGGCAACTATAAAATTGTCTCCCATAGATATGTGGTTGTTGCGAAGCAAGCAAAGAATATTGTACGCCACAGTAGCTGTATAATGCTCTGGAGGTATTGGAAGTCCTCGAGCTCATCCCTTCTGAAGGTTTAAAAGAACAAAACACAAAAATTAGATGCAACATTAGCGAAAAAAGTTTTAAAAGTAATCAATACAAGTTTTATTAAACTGTGAGGTCTTAAAGAACATAGTGTAAACTAACAAATCTGTTACTATAAAAAAACAACAAACATTATAGAAAAAGGGCTCTTGGTTACCTTTAAATCACGTAATACCGAGCTTGTATGTGTCATCTATGTATGCAAAAAAAAAGACCACCCAGAAGACCTCAAAAGCCATAGCTCTAAAAAAGAAGAGGAACTTGATTGCTTTTAGTGAGATTTCACATTTTACATGAACCAATAACAATATATAGTTTATCTAAGAGAATCCTAAGGTTGAATGTTTCATCATTTACCTCCAAAATAAAAAATAAAACATGCAATAAAAATTTATGTTACATATTACTTCCACGGTTGCCTCATAGGCCATCCAAGTGTGAAGAATACATGCAAAAGAGCAAAAAACAAAATTGAGATTCAAAATATAGACCATTGGATAAAACATTGATACAATAAACAATACAAATTTTCACAACACATTGCAAATAATGTAAGAAAAAAATTACAATCGGTTCATTCAGTTACCAAATGGTGGTATTTGTAGTCCACTCTCTCAACTCTATCATCCACCCAACACATCATCTGCATGTGACAAAGATTTTCATAGATGATTGTCGGCATATTTTTAGGTTATGTGTTGTATTTTCAAAATGGGTCGCCTACAGAAATTGTCAGCGAATTTTTAATTTAATTTAAATAAATAATTTGAAAAGTAGTATTTAATTTTGAAAATAATTTTTAAATTTGAAGATTTTATGATATGAAATCAAACTGATCTCACATCCCGAATAGTTTATATAAACGAGCACCGCATCACAAACTATATATCTATCCCGTAGAGTAGACACACTGCTTGATGATGGGGCTCGGTTAAATAAACTAGAAGATTTGTGACATCCGTTTGGTCTACGAACCAATTTTATAAGCCGACAAGTTCCCCTGCTTAATATAAAGGAATGAAGCAGGGTTTATATTACCTGGGTTCTTTAAGTTCCCTATAAGGGCAAGCCCCTATAGTTAATTACATCTTAAATGACGGGAATCATTTAAGAAAACTCTCGATAATGATTAGTGGTTTTTCTCTCAGGGATTTCAAAGTTTAAGGTTTTCAAACAATTGGATTTTGGAAATTTCAATTGGGAATGGATCAAATTTGAAACAGTTTATTTTAGGAGTCCAAAGGAAGAGAAGTAGGAGAAGCTGAGGATCCAAGAGGAATCTTGGCAACTTCCCGACTATCCTATTGTTGGGCTTTGAATTTTGAAAATGAATTTATTTAAGTTTCAATCCTGCCAATTAATTATAGGAATTACATTTACATAATCACCTGGTTATGCAAATAACCTGAAATATAAGAGGATTTACGCCGTATCGGACGGCGACCTCGGAATCCTAAGCGAGTTAGGGCTTATATTGCACAACAAGGCTATGCAAAGGCCTAAAAGAACAAGTGAGGATTTATGTCTCGCTAGGCAGACTACCTCGAAGTCCTATGGCTTGTTATTTAAACTAAGGAATGGTTTTGCTGATGTCGACATAGGTTTTGCTGATGACGATGGTCGTGCTACCCACCACGCTCCAAGCTCCACGTCGTAGCAAGATCGCAAGTTAAACTTAAATCTTAAGTTAAAGTGAACATACAAATCGTTTTATTTCATCTTATTATTATTATCGTTTTTCATTTTCATTGCAAGTGTGAGTGTGTATAACAGTGACAGGTGTAGCAAAAGAAAGCAGTAAACAGGAGCGTGCTATAGTGAATAACAAGAAGCAAGTATCACAAGCAGGTTATGCTAAGCTAAGTAGTAAACATGCTAAACTAAGCAGGAGTAAGTACGAAGAAAAAGTAAAACATGCCATGCTAACAGGAGTGTATGCTGAAAAGTAATGCATGCTATGCTAACTAAAGCAAGTACTAAGGAAAGTAAACAAGCTAAGCTAGCAGGTATGTATGCTAAAAACAAAGCATGTACTGCAGTAAATAAAAGAAATGACAGTGCTATAAGTGTACCATAGGTGTTGACTACCGCAGCGCATTATTACCTGTTTATTGTTTTCATTTTATTGTTTTCCTGCAGAAAAAGCATTAGTGCAAGAAAAAGAACAAGAGTAAACGTAGTAGGGCAGACCTAACTAAGCAGGGGGACTACTGTACGTGCAAAGGAAGCAAAGTTTGAAAACCCGACAATAAAACAAAAGAAAGACGATAGGAGAGCAAAGAAAGTCATAAAAGAAAACCAAGAAAATCGAGAAAGAAAGAAAAGAGCGTCCGTAGAAAACTCCGAGAAAAGTCACGAACGAAAACAAAACAAAGCCGTAGAAAACTGCAAAGATCACCGGAAGAAACTCACAGATGGCCCGCTAAACTCACTGCAAACCGTAAGAAAGCCATGGGGCATCTGGAAAAATGACCCGTAAGCGCGGTGGTGTTACGGACTCAGAGCTGTGCTAATATCCTGACTTGAATGCTGACTACTAGACCAACTTTCGCGCGAAGGTAGGCCTAATCCGACTCGAATAGCCAACCGTGGACCTTTATAAATTTTTCACACATTTCATTTTTTTCTGTTTGCATGCAAGTAAAACTGTAGGTAGGTAGGCTGTGTAGTAGTGTAGGTGATTTTGTAATTTTCAAACATATGTATTTTTATTGTTTTTAAAATATTTTTCTTTTTGTCCACAGGTTGACTACCCTAATAGGACTAGGCCTACGAACATCCTTAGATTGTCGGCAGTAGAAACCCCAAGGATGGGCGAACGGTTCCGTGGTTCCTGCTCTACTCTCTACAGAGTCTCTGAGTCAGGCAGCCCCATTCTATGATTCTCGTAGTTTTTCTTTTGCAGCCTTATCAATGTCCCCACAAGCACTTACGACCCTGCTGATGGCCCCACATATAACCCAAGGGGTTATATGTGCACACTTACACGTCCCCTGTAAGTGTGGGCGTTGAGCCAAGAAACAAGGAGAAAACTAGGGACGAGGGAGCAAGGAAAGAAAGAGGGAAAGCAGCCCACCTAACACAATTTTCGTAAAAAGAGGTGAACCATTTTCCAATAACAGTCAAAACAAGTAATCACCCCGGACTCCCGACCATTCTCGCTCATCCTAAAAGGAAAAGACCTAAACGTGTCGTTGCTCTCATGGAGTGACCTAGACACCTAAAGAGTGCGGAACCAAATCCCATAACACTTAATTAATGGCAAAAAGAGAAACATAAAATAAAGCTGCGGGGAGACCTCCAAACTGGACTCAAAAGCTACTGAACAAATCCACTGAATGTGACACAAAAGCCTCAAAACCGACTTACTAAAAAAAAAATCATGCAAAGCTTTTCAAGTTTTCACATATAAGTCATCCAAACTTCTCCAATTTTTTGGAAAGAACAACTTCAAATTTTCAGATTTTTTAAAAGGAAGACTCTCAACCGATGTGGAAACGTCACCTCCAACTTATGTTTATGCATATGCGATAACATGAGATGTAAACAAAGTGATCATTTGGCAAATAAGCATTGCCATGACTAAAGGATGAGTAAATAAAATAAATTAGCATGCTGATGTAAATAGGACTTGCAAGCACATTTACTAAATTTGACTATTTCTCCGAATCAGCCAGAATATAGAACAACATAGTCCCTAAAGCTCTTCCCAAATAAGCAACAATATAGAACAGAAAAGTAACTCTTAAGGCTTTTTTTTTTTTAAATCAGCAAGAATATATACCAGAATAACAGCTATTGAAGCTTCACGAATCAGCAAGTTATATAAAAAAAAATTTCAAACCATGTGTATTAAGGATCAAATCAACAAATTATAAGGATTTCAAACCAAATGAACCAAATCAACAATTTATAAAGCATTCAAGTCTTCATCAACGATCCCCTTAGATTTTCAAGTTTTCACAAGCCACTGCATACAAACGTCCAGATTCTCATAAATCATCCCATTAAAACTTTCAGATTGTCACGACTGAGCAAGCAACAATTTTTTAAATAAAAGCATGAGGTTTCTTAAATTTTCCTCTCTCTCCCTAATCGCATTTCAAAAATCATGAACCATAAATGATAAAAGCTGCCTGGAGATCTTTGCACCTGAATAAGGTGTACAGCAAGATTCAAATTTTGAAAGGATTCACAAATTTTTTTTAGCCTCAGACATCTTTTTCTGAAATGGAGAGTCTATGAACAACAAAACAAATGCTGCTAAAGGACATACCACCCCTTCAATTCTGTAACCATTCTCATTTTTCATGTTAAACTCATTCAGCACTTGAAGTGGCCTCAATTTCCCAATTCCAGAAAAATACTTTCAGGAGCAATTCAAAGTGATGCAGATTAGAAGAAATAATGACATCGCCAAGCAAGAAATTATCAAGGTAAGATCCCCGAAAATGGAATATTTGGCATCAACCGAACCAGCTAGAACATGCAGGAATTTCCCAATGCTCATGAGAATTAATTTGGAAGGTTTACACACATGCCACCTAATTATGTGTTTACTTATCCCCCACCGTTAGATTCGAATCCACTTAAACAAGTGCTTAGGCATTATGTGGGCTTTGCACTTAACTCGTAAGCAGCATAGCCTTAGCGGGACAAAGCCATCCTCATTTTCAAATTCAAGATGATATAAATCTGTATAGCTGAAGATAGCAATTTGCTCAAAAAAATAATGGTGTATGTGTAACAATTTGAAATTCAGATGATAGATACATAACAATTACAATAATTAGGTGGTATGGATGTAAATTTTCCAACGACACAAGCTTAAATTCAAAACAGGCACCTCCCTTGGCAGATAGATAATCGAGCAGACCAAACAGAAATATCGAATGACTTAGCAAGAAAAGAAGAAAAGTAAACAACCATATATATCCAGCTATGTGAAAACACAAGTTCCGTATGGCATATGCTTAACCAAAAGACACTTGCAAGGTGAAGGACCTCTTTGCGGGCCAAGCTGATCAAAATAGAAGGGAGATGAAAAGAATTATTACCTCCAGATGAAAAAGAGATTAAGCACAAGAATCTCTAAGTCAGAAAGAGATTTCCAGGAATACCACAACAAATGCGCACAACCAGTAAATATCCACCCAACCCAGCAAACGAGAATGATCACCGAATGAATCCACAGGGTTCCAAAATCTCAAAGAGGTGCACCGCTCAAAAGTTTGGCAGAACCTCCCCCTCACACCAAAATTTCAGCCAACCTTACAGTCTTCCACAAGAGGGGTTTATATAGCCAAGGAGGAGGAGACGGAGTTACCTACTCTTACCTGGACGGTGAGCCGAAGCCATCGGTAACAGGAGGAGTCGCGACAAAAAGGAAGAGGTGACAAACGTCGCGACAGAGAGCAGGAGGTGTGGAGGACTTTAGCCAGGGGAGCAGGGAGCTTTACGAGGCACGCGTACGAGGAGGGGACCGAAGTCTTGCGAGGAAGAGGAAAGGGCATTTGACGAGGGGGGGAGTTCGGTAGGGCTCCATTCGCAAAATGGGAGAGGGGAGCGACGGCTGTGTGCGTGAGGGAGAGTGAGGCGTGGGTTTAGAATAAGGGATTTTAGGTTTTTTTTTTATTATTATTTTAAAATAATGTTTTAGTCAAATTTCGCCGATTCGGACAAAAATCAATCACGCACGAAACGATATCAAAATTAGTGTCCTTCCTAGGTAATTTCGACGTTCCGGAGGTAACGGCGCAGTCCGTTTCGTCATCCGGGGCCGTTTGGACAACCTCGTTATCAAAACAGGTCAAAAAAAAGTCAAATTTGGGGATTTCGCGATTAAATCAGATTTGGTTGAAATTCAAGGTTGAACTGGTAGCAATCAAATGTTGCATTCAGTTTAGGGGAGTGTGTTGAAGCGTTTAAAATTTAAATTGAGAAGAAAATGGCTAGCGTCGGGTCAATTTGGGTCAAATCGGAGCCTAGGTCGGGCTTAGGTCAAAATTGGGGTTTTTGATGAAATCGGCTTAAATTGACAAAATTGGGCTGTGGTGTAGTTAAAAAAAATGAAATTGAGAATATTTGGGATTTTCTGGGATTTTATGGATATTTTTGGAATTTTTGGAATTTTTGGAATTTTGGGTTAAAAAGGGTATTTTGGGTATTTTGAGGTTATTTGGAGGGTATTGGGGTATTTTGGTGGGTTTAGGATTCAGAATATGTGTGAGAGTGTGGTGTGTGCAAGCTAGACCTCACCAGACCAGACCATCTAGGGTACTCCTAAGGCCAAAGAGTCCTATAGGGAACTCATCCTTTAAACCTCCACATATTGGTCTTAACCCTCCAAGTGGCCTAGGGGTTTACAATCAAACATGTGGGGTTTGAAGGGAATCAAGAAGTGTTTGGAATTTCTAAGTGGTGGGTCCCATTTCTAGTCCTCTAGGATAGTCAAGGAAAAGCCTATGGCTAGATCCTAAGGACTAAGAAGAGAGAAAAGACAATATCTCATCAAAAATGAGGTCAACAATGATATGCATATACTTCAATAGGGACACGTGAATGATCTTCATCAACCTTATTGAAGTCAATATCGCTACACGAAGGATGTCGTTGAATATAGTTGTTCATAGTCATTGCAACTACGTAATATACACTAGTTTAATAAATAGATATGTTAGCATACCCTACAGTATGACCTATTTTTTCGTCAACACTTCAAATGTTCTTTCAATGACACCTCATAAGGATCAGTGTCTCTTTTTAACAAATTTGTTCCAAGAAAATTCCAAAAAATCCCAAATATTCCCAATTTCATTTTGTTCAACTACACCATGGGCCAATTTTGTCAATTTACTCCACTTTTGTCAAAATCCCCAATTTGACCCATTTTTAACCCAAAATGAACCCAATGTCAAACCAAACCTACCAAATTGACCCAAATTCTGGTCCAATTCAATTCTAAACTTCAATTCAACATCCCCAACACCAATCTAGACCAAATCCAAGTCCAATTTGATTGGAATTTGAACCCAATTTCATTTTGGACCTTAAAGCCCAATTTGGACCCATGACCCAAACTTAGCCCAAACTAACTCAATTCAACTCCAATTAACCCCAAACCTTTTCTAAACCTTCCTTAACATCCCCAAAAACAAAATACTAACATGATTTACCCAAAATTTGGACCCAAACCCCACTCAAATTCAACCCAAAGCTAAAATGCCCAATTTTGACCTAAACCCAAACCTAACCCAAATAAGCCCAAACCCCAAAATCAAAACCCAACCAAAGCCAAAACCTCTTTGAAACAATCCCATAAATATTTCCCAACATTAATTTTACATCAATTTCAATCTTAGCCCAACATTGGCCCAAGTTAGCCCAATTTGACCTCCATTGGCCCATTTACCAAAGAGGTCCAAATCCAACCCCATTCAAACCCAAATCATTCCAAACTCATTTCAAATCATTCATGACATACCCCTAAACCAAACCCAACAATTATTTGGCCCAATCCTTTATCAAACTTTCATCCTAAAGTCCATTTTAAAATCCAAAAGCCCACTTCCCTAAACCATTTTAAAAGCCCATCTTCACTAAATTTTAAAGGCCCAAAATTCATACAAAGCCCATATGACACTCTTCTTCATCATGACTTCAATTAAAACCATCCCTAAAGTTCCAATCAAATATAAATTTATTCTAAATCAAGCTTCATGTTAACCTCTCATACATTTATCAAAAATGCCAAAATTCATTTTAATACAAGTAAGCCAAGCTATGTGCAAGCCATAGGCAAGCCATGAAGCCATGCATGAGCCACATGGAAGCCATGAAAGCCCCTTTACATGTCACCATGCTATCTTGGGCAAATGGAGGAGGTCCTTTCCATATTCCCTTAAGGTGATTAACCATTTCCATGTCTCCCCTAAACCATGTTTAATCCTAATCGTACTTGGATTGTGACTTGACCCCACTAATCAAGTCGAGCCAAATCACTTTCTCTTCAGCCTAAACCAAGTCTTGGGTGGTGCACCTAGCCCAAAAGGATGGGTTGACCCAAATCAAGCCAAAATGGCCTCTCCCCCATACCATTTTAATCCAAGCCCTTTACACATGTCCATGGCCAATTCACTGCACAAACCTCCAGACCTGACCGACCTGGACCTGAGGGTGACCCATGCCTGCCGGCCAGCCGCCTGGGTTGCCGAAAAATGCCATGGCCGAGACATTGGAAGGAGCCAAGCATTGAAATTCTCCCTTGCTGAGTTGCCCCATGCCCAGTGGCCATTTCAGCTGTTATTCCCTTGCCAAGAGCAATTGATCCCAGTCCCTAACTCCCCCTGGGAGGCCCTCCAGCCTCTCCTATTTAAACCCCACCTCTCTTGGCCATGGAAGAGGTGTCGATCCAACCTTAAGGAAACTCCGCCAAAATCATTCCAGACCACTCTCCACACATAGAGCATTTGATTCCCACTGGATTCCAGCCCCAATTCCCTCCAGCTGAGCTCAATTTTGAGTTCAAATTCCAACATAAAAACTAGGACACTTCTTCGCGGTGAGCCTATCCCCAAATCGGTTGGTCCTACACCTTCACCGGACCAAGAGAAGAAGTTTACCGACAAAAGCCCCTCACCGGGCCAGCCATTGCTTCCGACCTCCAAGCTTTGTGATCGGGCTTGGTCGAAATCATACCTAGATAATTCACTGAGCCGAGGACTTCATCCGGAGCTTGCTTGGACCCAATCAAAGGTGACACAACTCTCGGATTGAAGCTTCACTTCTCTGAGAAAAGGTATGGACTCACTCTTCTTCCCGAGCTTACAGAGATTCTCTATTTAATTTGAGTCAATTTCAAAACATGTTTACCGTATGGATGTGTTCGTCTCCTCAAGATGAATCCATAGAGCATAAGAACACGAAAATCCGTTAAGAATGGAGTGAGAAATTAGGGTTAGAAGGTTGACGGTCACGGGTGCACACCAGTCGTAGACGATGACTGGGAGCCGTCGGATCAAGCGTGTATCGAGCGGACGGTCTGCATTGAGCCGGACAGCGCGATGGTACGTGAACTGCGGGGCCCTGGAGCACTGAGTCGGATGGCGGCGCCGAATCAGAAGACGACACGCAGCGTTTCGGAGATGCCTAGGTTGAGCTGGCGCCGCGTGGATAAGTAGGAAATTAGGGTATTTTTTGATTTATTTAATTCCCTAAACTTCAAAAATGCATAACTTTGTGTAGGAAAATCAAAAAAATAAAATAAAAATACCCTCTTGCTCAGTGAACCGAGAAGAATAATGTGGAAAAGAAATCATTTAATTTCATTGAGTATTTGATTTTTAATAATTTATTTACTCTCTGCACATTTTCAATTCTCCATGCATGTACACAATTCACCATGGCATGAGACCATAGGGCTTTTGAAGCCTCTGAATTTTGGAACTTTCCCTGAATTTTCCAAAGTCAGAGGCCACCCCTATGAAGAGTTATTGATTTTTCAATTCTAGGTTACTATTCTGAGTATTTTAATTCTAATAATTAGCATGTTGTGAAATAAATTCTAGGAAAATTTGGTGATGTTTCTTATGACCAGAGGACCCTAGGAAAAATGGTTTTTGAGTTAACTCACATGTAATAACCCTAATTGGCTTAAACACCCAAAATGGAGCTTTAATTAATTAGAGCTAATCATATATCAAATTGACTTGAAATCAATTCTCCACTGACCTTTAGGATCGGAGGAACCCACCATAAAAGTTTGACGTCAATTAGACTTGGTTAGCCCTATCAAATGGGTTGATTAAGCCATTTAGCCAAATTTAAACTTTAAAAATTCATAACTTTCAAAATCCTTTTCAAAAATTCACCAAATTGGTTTTCGAGCCTCTCTGATATCAGGGGAATTTAAGAAAATTAAAATTACAATTTTCCAAAAAAAGTTGAGTTTTTGCATTATTTTAATATTTTTATTAATTAAAAAATAATAAAAATCACAAAAATAATAAAATTCACCAAAATGTCACATTTTGAATTTTAATCACTTAGGAACAAACCCCATATTTTTCTTAAGTCTCTATCATGAGATATTAAATTTTAAAGCCCTAAGGTAATTTTAAAATTAAAAAAAATGTATTTTCTAGCATTTCCACTAAAATAATTCTAATAAATCAAAGAAAAATCAAAAAATTATAAGAATTGGTTCTCTGGTTTCCTTGGTATCAGAGAGATTTTTGAAAAATATAAAATTCATTTTTCATTCTTTATTTTATTTTTAAATTAATTAATACTTCAAAACTCAAAATAATTATAATAAAAATAATATAATTCAAAAAATCACCAAAATTGGTCCACATGGTTCTCTGGTCATTAGGAAAGTTCCATAATTTTCTTAAGGACAGAAACTTTCCCTTAGTCATGTTATTAAATTTTCCTTGAAAATTCTTATTTTCCACCAAAAATAATTACATAAATAAATTAAATACAGAAAAATCATATTTTCTCCTCTAATATCTTTATTGACATATGAGTGAAGTCACATAAAAATTTCAAATTCATTTAAGCTCAATTTAGTGAGTTATGAAATTAGTAAGCATAAAGGGCAAAATGATAATTAAAATTTTAACCTATAATTAAAAATTTTATGTTTAATTAAAAGGATGGGTAAAACATTTGATATTAAGTTGATTTTGGATGTTTGAAACTTAGGTATTTAAAGGGTAGAAACCTACCAAGTAATTTGAAAGTAATCAAAATAAACCTTAATTAAATAATTAATTAAATTTGGAAGAATAATGAAAAATTAGAATTATTAAAATAGGGATATTATTAGGAAGAAATTTATTCTTTAATCTAAGAATCCCTAAATTAATCACCTCAATAATATTCAATTCCTAATTAAAATGATAATCCAAATTCAAAACTTAAAATGCTTAATCATTAAATTAAATTAAAATTAAAACATTTAAACTAAATCCTTTTAAAAATTTCAATTAAATTAATACTATAACAATTAAAATTAAATCATCCCTAAAGCATAATAAAAAAATAAAATATTAAATTAAAATTTAAAAAATAATAAAATTAAATTAAATTAAAATTTAAATTAAAAATAAAACCAAATTTAGATTTAAATTAAAATTAAAATAAAATTAAATAAAATTAAATTAAATTAAAAATTAAATTAAATTAAATTAAATCACATTAAATTAAATTAAAACATATAAATTAAATTAAATTAAAAAAAATTAAAAAATAAAATAAAATCAAATTAAAATAAAATTAAAATAAAATTAAAAATTAAAATAAAATTAAAATTAAAATTAAAATTAAATTAAAGATTAAAATTAAATTAAAATTAAAATTAAACCAAATTAAATTAAATTAAAATTAAAATTAAATTAAATTGAACTAAATATAACATCATTTAAGACATAAAAGAATTCAAGAATAAATCTAAAACAACTTGAACACTATTCCAAACTTAAACCCTTTAATTGAAATTAAATTAAATCACAAATCACTTGAACATTAATTTGCCCTCAAAAGCTCTTATTGTCATAGCTCCTAAACAGAGTGTTAAGTGAAGTGTTACTTCATTCATAGGATATTCAAATGTCCTAGTTCACTGAGCAAGATAACAAAACTTGAACTCCTGGATGATTAATTCATTTTGTATAATTAAATTCTCTTGGACTTAAAATAATCCTAAAAGTATTGAAAAGATGTTTAAGATTCGTCTTAAGCACTTCCTCTGTACGATAGGACGTTTATAAGAACAACTGAACTTAATGGCTCTTTGATGAAGAAAATCATCCTCAAACCAAAACACAAGAACCTAGACGTCATAGGAGATGACTAGCTATAGGATTAGGAACTTGGTAGAAAACCATAACCCTTCCCTTAGCTTTACCTAGGAACTTGCTTTAAGTTGTGTTTAAGTGCGACTCGGGATGACGGGAAGACCCTCCGGGTACGCTTTTATTTTATCGCAATTTACCTTCTTGTAATTTACCTTATTGCAAATGTACTTACTTTTCTTGCATGATAAACAACTGTTGCATGAAAACCCACACCTTTAGGATAGTCCCTAAAACTAAAACCAAAACTAAATTAAAAGTCATTACAAGATAAAATTCACCGCCACAATATTTCAAAATATAAAACAACTCAAAATTTAATCACAAACAAAAACAACAAAACTACAACTACAACTAAATTAAAACGTCTTGTTGGATGATCGGGAATACCTCGGATGATGTAACCTACGTGTTGCTAACGGGATTTCCCACTGGCCTAAATGAAAGTGTGGAACTCATTTAGTTGAGTTTAGCAAATTCATCTGGACTAAGTGAATCCGATAAAAATAACGATGCCGGAAGGATGGAACCATGGGATCTTAACTGGTGTTGTTATAATCAATTTTAAGATTTGTTTTAATTAAAACACAGAGAACACTTGGATTTTAGGATTTCTAAAACCAAACTCTTCTCTTCTCTTTTGATTACAACCTTCTAAAACTAAACCTCTGCAACAACAAGAAGCTCGGGGCATGGTGGGCAGCACGGCCATCGTCATCAGCAAAACCTAAGTCTACTTCAGCAAAACTTTCTTAGAATTAAATAACCAAGTTATAGGATTTTGAGGTGGTTTGCCTAGTGCAACATAAATCCTCAACCTTTTGTTAGGCATTTGCATTGCAAATTAAGCCCTAAACGGTCTTAGGACTCCGAGGTAGTCGTTCGATATTACATAAACCCTCACATCTTCGAGGCTATTTGTATGATCATGTCATACGAATATAAGTTCTAATTAATTAAAATTGGCAAGATCAAAACATTAAATAAACATTAGGGCTTTCCTAAATCGAAGCCAAACAATAGGATAGTCGGGAAATTACCGAAGTTCGCTTCGAATCTGTAATTTCTCCTTCCTTTCTTCCTTTGAATTCCCAAAACAAAATGTTCCAAACTTGATCCATTCCCTATTGAAATTCTAAAATTCAATCCCTTGAAAACTTAAACATTGAGATTCTTGAGAGAAGAATTATTTATTATTATCGAGAGTTTTCTTAAGTGATTCCCGTCATTTAAGATGTAATTAACTATAGGGGCTTGCCCTTATAGGGAACTTTAAGAACCCAGGTAATATAAACCCTGCTTAATTCATTTATATTAAGCAGGGGAATTTGTCAGCTTATAGAATTGGTTCGCAGACCAAACGGATGTCACAAATCTCCTAGTTTATTTAACCGAGCCCCATCATCAAGTAGTGTGTCTATTCTTCGGGATAGATACATGGTTTGTGATGCGGCGCTCGTTTATATAAACTATCTGGGATGTGAGATCGGTTTGATTTCATATCTTAAAATTATTTTCAAAATCAAATACTACTTTCATATCTTAGGCGACCCCTTTTCAAAATAAAACACATAACCTAAAAATATGCCGACAGACCCATCAAAAATAAATTGACCCATTAATAATTCACAATATAATATTTTTAACTAAGGTTAAAAGACATCATTACATGAAAAATGAAGTGGCAAAACCACCTCATTTCAAAGCTTGACTCACCCTTCCTTTCAACGTGATGTGGCTAACCATCCAAAGGGCAGCCTACCACACCTCATGAACATCCAATGGAAGAAGAGAAAAGCTTGAATTAAATTTTTACCATTGTTAAATGCTATGATGATCCCTTTGTGCATGAGATGAGTAAGAGGGCTAAGGTAGCTCTTTCTCCTTAAAGCCATTAAGGAATTGTTAAAACATGTAGGGAAGGATATTTCATGCTCAATGAACATGCCATATCCACCTCTAAAGAGAACAACTGGGAGGAATTCAAAAATTCAACTCAAGTTTAACCATGAATAAACTCTACATGGTTTATCATTTTTAAAATCCCAAATTCTAGTAAATTGACAGCTAGAACTCTATCCAAAACATTTATGAGGAAGTTAAGAACTCCCTTAGATGAACCCAAGCTAGCCAAGGCTCATCCAAAGCACCCCATGGCTATAAATAGAGCCAAACATGAACACATGAGGGAGAGAGGCAAGAATTAGGAAATCCTTCCCCACTACCCAAATCCAAGAACTTTGAACACCAAAATCCTTCCTTAGGACCTAAGCAATGGAGCCCCACTGAAATTAGCCCCTCTCGCCTACTTATCTTTCCCAATTGAGTTAACCCGAGAATCCCAAAACCAGGACAAAATGAAAGTGTGAAACCAAAGTCCTCAAATCTTTAAATTAACCATCCTAAATTTATCTAGGGACTGTGTGAGGACAAGCTCAATAAAAAATTGCCATCCCCATAGCCTCTAAGCCACAGTTTGAACTTTTTCCCCAAACTGAGCCCCTTTTGTTAGAAATCATATAGGGACCTAATTTGACATCAAATTGAGCTGACAGTGAGTCTTCGTAGGACTAAATGAAGCTTCCAAACCAATCAATTTGAAGAAAAACTCATTTTGTCCAAGGTATGGATTTTATCCTTTAATGGTGTTCGTGTTCGAGACATTGTGAAGCAAACCTTTTCAAAACCCTAATAAAACTGTATGGATATCTTCGTCTCCCTCAGATGAAGTTATAGGAACAAGAATTACTCAAATCCTTCAAGGATGGAGTGAGATCTTGTCCCTAGAACACGGACAGTGTTTGGGCTGAGACGGAAGGAGGAAATCGAGAGCCGTCTGATCTTCTGTTTAAAAGACGGACGGCTTTGATTAAAACATGCATGCTCAGTTGTTCAGCTCCCCACAGCGGATCGAGCATGTTTTCAATCCATATGAGGACACACGACGTTGTTTTATAATTTCTGTTTAGTTTAAGGATTAATAAATGCAAATTATCCTTAATGTAATAAAAAATTCATAACTTTGCATAGAAAAATCAAAAAAATAAAATAAAAATACCTCTGCATTCAGGACAGTGAGCACTACAATGTGGAATTCAAATTTTTAATTTTTAATTTATATTTAATTTTTAATTAATGAAATACTCTCTGAAGTATTTTAATTATTAAAAATTATTTATAAGTTAGAAAAATATGAAAATTTGAGTGAACAATTCCTAGCACCTTAGGAACAATCTCTGATTTTTTCAGAGACAGGAAAATTCTCTAGGATAACATTTCTAAATTTTATTGAGATTTAGTTATTATTTTCAATGATAGTTCTAAAAATCAGAGAATAGAAAGATTAAATTGACAATTGACTAGGAATTTAGGGGAATAAATCTAAACCCTAAAACGACAAATTCTAACCTTTCAAAATTTTAAAATGACATTTCTTTTGTTAGGGTTAAAAATTCCAAAATTTAAAACCCTAAAAAAATAACATTAAAATTTAAATGTCCACTTCACTTAGCTCATCCACCATGAGTTAGGTCAAATTTAAGTTCAAACATCAAATGAACTCAAATGAGAATATATTTAGGATTAATTTAACATTAACCCTAATTAACCCTATTAATCTTTAATTAATTAGGGTAAAACAAAGTTAAAACGTAATTAAGTTTAACCATATATTAAACCTAATCAATTATCTTTTAGCCTTCACTACGTTAGGCTTAGAATAAAATCAAACCCTAATTAAGTCTAAGACATCAAATTAGACTTAATTAATCTATTAAACCTTAATTACATTAGGTTTAATATTAAAATTAAATTTTAATTAAACTTAAGGACATATTATACTTAATTAATTAAAACCTAATATAAAAATTAAACTTTAATTAAGTTTAAGGAAATATTAAACTTAATTAATTACACCTTAACATAAAAATGAAATTTTAATTAAGTTTAAGGACATATTAAACTTAATTAATTAAACCTTAATATAAAAATTAAATTTTAATTAAGTTTAAGGACATATTAAACTTAATTAATTAAACTTTAATTAATTTTAAGCACATATTAAATTAACCTAAACCATAATTAGGTCTAACCCATTATACCCAATTAAATCGTTAAGTCTTAATTAAATTAGACTTAATCAAACTTAAATCCTAATTAGGTCTAACCCATTAGACCTAAATAAGCCATTAAGACGCAATTAAACTAAACTTTAACAAACTCTAAAACAATTAGACTTAACCCTAATTAAGTCTAATTAATCAATTAAACCTTACCTAAATAAGGTTTAATTAACCTTAAACCAATTAGACATAACCCTAATTAAGTCTAATTAATTAATTAAACCTTCCCTAAATTAAGTTTAATTAACTCTAAAATAATTAGGCTTAACCCTAATTAAGTTTAATTAATCAATTAAACCTTACCTAAATTAGGTTTAATTAACTCTAAAACAATTAGACTTAACCCTAATTAAGTTTAATTAATCAATTAAACTCTAGCCGAATTAGGTTTTATTAATCTTAAAATTACTAAGGTTTAACCCTAATTAACTACAAACCCTTATCAAACAAAACCTATAACTCAGGTTCAACCTTAATTGAACCCAAGTTAATTTAAACTTAAGTTCAACCCATATTGAACTATTGTCAAACTTCTAACTTAGGTTTAACCTAACTTGAATCTAACTTGACCTAGTTCAATCCATATTGAACTTAAGTCACAACTTCTAACTTAGGTTTAACCTAACTTGAATCTAACTTGACCTAGTTCAACCCATATTGAACTTAAGTCAAAACTTATAACTTAGGTTTAACCTAACTTGAACCTAAGTTGACCTAGTTCAACCCATATTGAACTTAAGTAAAAAACGTATAACTTAGGTTCAACCTAACTTAAACCCAAAGTTGACCTAACTAAGGTCAATTCATAAGTCAAAGCCTAGGTTCAAACTAAAACTCCAACTTAAACAAAATATAAGGTTAACTTAGATTCAACCTAAATTAAGCCTAAATTAATATAAATCTTAAAGACTTAATATAACATAAAGCGACAAAAATTTTACGTTAAAACCAAATTGAATTTAATTGAATTAAAGTTAAATCAAACTTAACATAAAACTCAACCCATATTCAAACAAGATAAATCGACATAAAGTTTGAACTAAATCAAACTTAAAATAACATAAAAATTCAATCAACACAACAAAAATCTTAATAAATTCCAACTCGACATAAATTTTTGAACTAAATCAATTCAAACCCAAATTGATATAAATAATAATAAAATCTTCAACAAACATAAAAAATTTTTAACAACGAATCTAAAAGATAAATAATTGAACACAGTCTGACATTTAAAATCAACATTAAAACATACATCAGTAAATGAAACTTAACTAAATTTGGACACCTGTCAATGAAGAACGACTATTATTTATAACACTATTTGCTTTACAAGGTTGAAAACAAAATCTCATTTAGATTTTCTTTGTATGTTTTAGGGTGTGCTAACTCTGTTTTGCAGGATGATGATGGTGAGATGAAGACATTAAAACAAAATAAAAAAATGAAATGACACAAAACAAACAAAATAATGTAACCCAAAAACCTCGCTTAGATTTTCTTTGCATGTTATAGGGTATGTTAACTCTGTTTTGCAGGACGGCGACAATGAAATAATAATAATAATAAACATCAAAATTAAACAAAAGCAAAGAAACGAAATCAAAATAGTATTAAACAAAACAACAAGACATGATAAAGCAAAATAAAACAAAAATAAGACATGAAATAGTGACATGAAAATTAATAAACAAAAAATAATCATAAGTAAAATAACAAATATCTTCTTGACCTTATAAGATACCTCATGACATAAATAATTAACATAATATCTCATGACAAAGCTAGATAAACATTAGGAATAAAACATTTGTATATTTATTTTCCTAAAAAGTATTTAGAAAATGAGTTTTTAACATTAATCAAGAGTTTTCTTAGGCAAAACTAGAATTGTCTAAGATGTAATTAACTATAGAAATTTTCTTATTTAAGAGATAAAAAAGGAACTCCTAATAGGTTAGATACCTAAAAATCATTGGTTATCAGACTCGTGATTTTCCTAATAGGATAAGAGCATTCTAGAGTTCTCCCTATAAAGATATCACATTACCTTTCCTTTGGTTGTCTATTTTGCTCCTTTTCCTTTTTATTTACCCTTTTGAAAAGGGGAATAAAGATTAGGGCAATATAAATAGACTGGCGACTCCTTAACATTTGACATGACGCCCAGGAATTGGTGATGATTAGAATGCTGACGAGTTTCCATTGCCGATAGGCATGTCCTTAGGGTCACTTATAGCCTCTGTCATAGGGGGTCTTCTATGATTTTTCCATTGTCAGAGGAGACATGTATGAAGAGATCTATATTTTCCAAGTTTTTGCATCTATTTTGTTAAATTAATTCTAATAGTTAGCATGTTAATTGGAAAAATCCAGAAAAATCATGGTAGGTTACCTTTGACTAGAGACCCAAGGATAAATTTTTCATGGGCCAAATCATTAAGAAATTGCTTAATCATTAACTTAACTCAAAACTGATTTTTAATTAATTAGAATAAACCAAATGTGTAAATAGCTTTAAAATAATTCTCCACTAGACTTTAAAGGTCAGATAACTCCCCATAAAAAATTTCATGGCATTTAGAGTTCATCTAGGCACCTAATCGAATATTCTAAGTGAAATGATAATTTTGAACATTAAATTAATTTTAATAATTAGAATACAACTCAAAAAAATTGTCAATTTTATTTTGGGAGTTCTCTGTAATCAGAGGAATTTTCTAAAAATAAAATTGGATCTTTAATAAAATTTTTATTTTTAACTATATTTTAAATATTTAAATAATTAAAATTAATAAAAATCACAAAAATATTAAAAATCAAAAAATTATCACATTTGTTCTCCTAATCATTTAGGAACCATCCACATAATTTTCCTAAGCCTCTAAATCAATATATTAATTTTTAAAGGCTTAAATCAATTTTTAAAAGGCTTAAACTTAAAATAAAAATCAGAAAAATATAAAATTTATTTCTCTGGGTTCCTCGACTTTAGAGGGATTTACAAAAATATAAAATTAAATTTTCAACTTTTAAAATATTTTATAATTAATTAAAAATCCACAACTTAAAATAATTCTAAAAATTATATTAAAACTAAAAAAATCATGAAATTTTGTTTAAGTGGTCCTCTGGTCAAGGTCTACCTCCAATAAAAATTTCAAAGCCAAAAGTTTTGTTTTGATTAAATTATTGAATTTTCATTAAAAATCCTTATTTTTGCTTGAAAATAAATATATAAATTAAATTAAAATTTGAAAAATCACATTTTCTCCTTTGATTTTTTAATTAACTCATCAGTGAGGTGACATAAAAATTTTAAAGTCAATTGAATTAAGTTTAATGAATTATGAGATGACAAGGCCTTAAGGGCAAAGTTTTAATTTCAAGAAATTTAGCCTTAATTAAACATTTAAGTTTAACTAAGGGTAAAATGGGTAATTAATGATCTTATTATGACATGCCTGAGTGATTGAAACATCAAGGGATAAATGGTAGAAACCTACTGCAATATTGTCACACCAAAACTAAATATTTAAATTTCCTTTATTATTTTGGTTTGGAAGATGATTAAGCTAAATGATCCTTAAGGTTAGGGGTTGATCTTGGAGGTTAATAATCCACAGATTTTCACCCGTACTTGATGTTTGAATGATAACCCAATATTTTGATGAAAATTAAACTCACATCATTTAACTTTTTAAAAGAAATTTGCAAATTTATCCACTAAATCTTAAGGGCTTAGTAGTGGACTAAGTCTAATCACATTTTGTTAAAAGAAGTTTAGAAAAGAAAAAATAATCAAATTTCAATTACTTGAATTCATTACAAGCCTCAATTATCAAATCAATTGGCTAAACTTCCTTAAATGGATTAACTTTGCCCCAAAGAATTTTCACCCACATAATTCTTAAATGAAATGACAAATAATATTTACCCCGTCTTTTGGGTTAATCAAAACATTAATTCACTAAAGCAGAATGGTATGAAATAGATGACTTATTTAATAACTATGATAACTCTAAAATGATCTCAAGGAAGCTCAAAATTATTGTGAAATATTTGGGCCTCTCCTGGATCTTTTCACAAGTCTTTTGGACACCTTGTAGGACTACTGCACCTATCATACTTATTGAATGAAAATATCTCTCAAATCAACAAGTAGGACCCACCAAGTTATGACATATGATTTAGTAGGTTTGTGACGAACTTATCCATAGGCTTTGCTTTTCTGCAAATTATAAATGATTATTGCAAAAATACTAATATCTCAGGTGGAAAAACGAGAAGACTCTCCAGGTACACTTTTATAAATTTACAGCGTTTTCTTTTCTTGCACTTTCTTTAATTTTTTTTCTTTCTTGCAAGCTTGCATGATAAACAACAATGTCACCCTACATGAAAATCGAAACTTTTAGGATAGCCATAAAACTGAGACCAAAAATTGAAATTTAAAAAATCAAAACAAGATAAAATTCACCGCCATAACCATCAAAATATAAAATAATTCAAAATTTCATCACAAAGAAAATAACAAAAAACATAATTGAAACTACATTATTTTCCAGAACATGATACTTTTCTTCTCTCTCTGATTGACACTTCTTTAAACTAAACCTGCTACGACGAGAAGCCTGGAGCATGCACAGTGGGTAGCACGACCATCTTCAATAGAAAAACTCCTTAGACATTAAACAACAAGCCACAAGACTTTGAGGTAGCTTGCTGGTGCAACATAAATCCTTATTTTATCTCTTTTGGCTTTTGCATAACTTTGTTGTGCAATATAAGCCCTAACTCGTCTTAGGACTCTGAGGTTATCATCGGGTATGACATGAATTCTTCTACCTTCCAGGTCATTCACATGATCAGTACCAAGTGAATGTAAGTCCTAAATAATAAAATCGGCAGGATGAAACACCAAGTAAATATCCTAAATTGAAGCAAAATCATAGGATAGTTTTGGATGACATCACGATTTTTCTTAGATCCATGTCCTTCCACTAGCCTTCCCTCCTTTGGATTCTGATAAAATGAAATTTTCTGAAACTTGAACCATTCGCCTATTGAATTTTCAACTATCACATTTTCTTGGAAAACGTATCTTTTGGAAGTCATGAATATAATTATTTCCCGGTCTATATCAAGAGTATTCTTAGGTGACTTTGGTTATCTAAGATGTAATTAACTATAGGGGCTTGCCCTTATAGAAAACTTAAAGACCCCAGATTAACATAAACCCTATTTAATTTCTTCATATTAGATAGGGGAAATTGTCGGTCAACAATGGTTCGCAGACCAAATGGATGTCATGAATTCTTTAGTTTATTTGATCAAGCCTCACTCCAAGTAATGTATCTATTCTCCGGGATAGATACATATCATGTGGTGAAATGCTTGATTATTTAAACTACTATTTATATGAGATCGGTTTGATTTCATATTTTTAAAATAATATTTTCAAAAATCCATATAAATTAAACTAAATCAAAATTCTATTTTATAAAACTATATTTTCAACCTTTCAAAAGTTTTTATTTCAAATTTCACGATCGACATCGATGTGCCAGCAACCCATCTCGCTAGCTCATTCACATTCCCCATGTGAAGCTTCCATGTTCTTGCATATGTCATGCATTGTGTAGTAGACCTGTTAGCCATGGAAAGCTTGAGTTTTAACTAATAACTTTGTGTTCTTTTGGGGCATCATTTTTAGAGTTTTACTTTTCAAAATATTGTCATTATCTAATCAATTATTTTTTTGGTGGATTTTTAGAAATTTATGTGGTGAGAAGTTTCTTTTGAGAAATATATATGTTGAAATGTGATAGCTATTAGAACATTGCTTTTATAATTTTTTAATAAATAATTTTTATAAAAATCTGACCAATTTTTAAGAAGTTGGTTCTCCCATATAACATCTTTACAAATAGCTTCACAAATAGCTACATCTACCTCATATGGAATCTTTAGCTCGCCTCTTCATGTTAAGTTTGGAAGCATGATCTTTGGCTATTTTTTCTTGTGAACTAAGATCACAAACCCTGATTTATACATTTCCCATAGTGCTAGCTTTACCCACAACAGAGTGCCTGCTTGGATGTCATCGACACTCTTTTCTCCCAACCAAACTCAAAACGTGAACTCATGGTGCAACTTCGCTTAGACATTGAGTCTGTTTGGGGAAAATGTTTTCCTATTTTTTTTCAAATTATCACAAACTTTTGTTTGATTAATATTTTTTTAAGAGTTTTTTGTTGATATACTATGAGATCAATGTGTTGAAGTTAGAGAAAGCTATTATCCAACATTTTCAAAATTATTAATGTTTATAATATTTATAGTTGATTCCATAATATTTAAATTTTTTACTATAGTTTTACAAGCACTTTTTAAATTTGACTCAAACTAACCTTTCATGTTCCTTACGCCTGCATTGTTTTGTTGTTAGTTCATAACCCTCACATCACTTGTAGTAAGATCATGAGTTGGCCAGATAAGCTCGTGTCATTGACACTATCTACATAATCTTCTCCTTCATATGCTCACCACTCTTCTTTGAAATTCCTTGCACACAAAATAAAAAAGGAGATGAATTGCAAAGAAAAATAAAGCCAATAAGATGGTGACATGTATATCATGCTTCACCAATGAGTATCAGTGATGCTGATTCATTACCTGGTTGAGAAGAAAAAAATACTGTGTTTCTTGTGCTCTTGATTTGACTAGAGTTTCTCTTCCTCGGTTGATTTGTTATTTATCGTCCTTGTAGTAGTCGTGCAATTTTAATAGAGATGAACTAATTAAAACCATGCCATCTACCAAATAATCATTAAACATGTCTACTGCTGAATATGAGGAGGTAGCTTGTGAGTTACCAATGGAAAAAAAAGGATGGTTAAAAATTGCATAAATTTGAAAATAAATGAGCAAATTTAAAAATATTATTATAAATAAATAAATGAATATCTGAGGATAAGATAACAAGAAACTCGAGTTCTTACACTTTTATGAGTGAATTTGCTATTTTGACATTCCTAAAATCTACCATGGAAGCTACTAAGATAAAAATAAAATATATAAAAAAAAATTATCTTTTTTTATTTATTTGAGCTAAAGTTACAACAACAATAAAAAACCTTCATCTCACTAAGTGAGGTCAGCTACATGAATGCTTTTCCTCCATTGTGCCCTGTTGGGTGTCATATTTTTATTTAATTTATAATCAATTTGGATCATCTTTTATACAACTTGCTCAGGTCTTTTTAGATACACCTCTATCTTTCTTAACATAAGTTGAATCTAAAACATCTACTCTCCTAATTGGATTATCAAAGTTTAATGTGACCAAACCATCTAAGATGACAATTTCTAATCTTGTATGTCACTGGAGCTACACCAACCCTTTCACGGATACATTCATTTTGTATATTGTCTTTATGTGTCAAGCCACTCATCCACGTAAGCATTATCATCTCAACAATACTTAACATAGTTTTATGCTTTGACCACAGAAAAATGTATTAAGAAATTCATACCAGTTTTATATGAAATTGCACTTTAAAGAAAGTTATTTTCTATGTTTTGTTGTAGGTATGAAGATTTATATGTATTGGAAGCAAAAAGATCGAAAAGAAGCAATTCTGGAATGAAAAGGACTAAAAAGAGATGAAAATTGAACTAGCCCGCCGACGGCGAGGAATAGGCCACCGACGGCGTGATTTTCCCGAAAGTTTTTAATATATTATAAAGGTGCCTATCGAGCTCGCCGATGGCGAGAAGGTCAGTTCAAGCCAAATACATTGAATCTGGATTCTTTTTAAAAAGATGCTTAAGCAACCTTTGGATATATTCCTTCTTCTTTAAATATAGATGAATTTAGGCTGAAAAGTGTGTGTCTTGTGGAAGTCAGTAGTGTGTGGTGAGTCTATTGTGTGTGCATTAGTGTGTTTTAGAGTATATTAGTAAGTATAATTAAGTGTGTTGTACAAGAAGGAAGAGTTTGAGGAACTTCAAGGAGTCTGCTTGAGGAGAATATTCGAGATAATTTTTTATGTATTGTTTTATAACTTTAAATGAAATCCAAGTTTTGCATTATTTTCCTATGCATTCTAAGTAGTTTTCTCTGTCTTTCTCCTTGTTGTTGAGATTTGTGAAATGAAGAATTAAAAGTGCCTAAAAATATTAAATAAAATTGTGATAATCTTTTTACATAAATCTTAATTTACTTCCAATTTGGTCAATTGAATTGTTAAAATATGTTGAATTATCAACTATAGTAAAGATTACATCTAAGATTCAGGGAAGTCAAAAACCTTGGAAGGAGGGTGCAAATAAATAGGGAAATATTATTTATCGAGCATAGAATTGGATATTTTAGTGTGACAGACTAAAATCTTCAATTCAGTGCTATCGTTTGGAAGTTTAAGTGTAGATGTTAGCCCTCAGGCGAGGGGAACGTGGGAGCTCCGAAGTGGCAGCCGGTATCCTCCCAGCCTAGCCGCAGATTCAGTAACCAAGTATAGGATTAATCAATGTTCTTTATGCCTGGACCAAAGGGTAAAGAATAGGAATGCTCCTATTTGGTACAATATAATTCTAACTAATTTAATTATTCATTCACTTAATTTTCTTAACAAGGAGAAAGATACTTTTTCTAAATTGCAATCTTCTATTTAAAAATTAAGTAATAGAGTTTAGTATAAGCGTTCTTTATTTCCGTACACTAGATAGTAATTACATCTGCTGAAATTAGTTCTTGATCTCTAAACTTCCCTGTGGGATCGATATCTAGGACTCTATTAGAGCAATTTATTACTTGAACGATACATATACTTGCGTTGATAAAAGGGGGGGAGGACACAATTGCTAATTTTACTCTGATAATCATTTATATATTATATAATATAAAGCTCCGCAATCATATAAACCCTGCTGCCTCCCGACCCTAGGTCAAGTTTTTGGAGCCGTTTCCAGAGAAGTAAAGTAATTATTAAGGTAATTAATAAAATAATTATTAAAGATAATTACTAGAGTAACGAACTATTCTAAAATTCTACTTAATTTGTATATGCGTAAATTTGGAACCGAAAGTTTAATACCTTACGATTCGAAATTAGATCGCACTATTAAAAGAATTAGAAAACAGAGAAAAGAAACTATAAATTTAACTCAAATGGCAAATAATCTAGCAATTGAAAATATAAATCAACCAAGACCTTTAAGAGATTACGCTAACCCTACATCAGATGAAATTCATTTAACAATCCAAATCCTGATGTAGCGGCTAATTCATTTGAGCTTAAACTTGTAATTATCCAAATTGTACAAAATAATCAATTTAGTGGTTCACCAAATGAAGATCCTAATTTACATCTTGCTAGTCTTTTAGAACTTTATGCTACTTTTAAATATGACGGAGTATCTAATGATGTTGTTAGACTTAGGCTTTTTCCTTTTTCTTTAAGGGATAAGGCTAAGATGTGGTTAAATTCGTTAGCACCTGGATCTATTAGAACTTGGGGAGAACTATCACAAAAATTTCTATCCAAATATTTTCCTCCTTAAAAAACTGCAAAGCATAGAAATGACATAACATCTTTTAGTCAATTTGATGGAGAATTGATATATGAAGCTTGGGAGAGATTTAAAGATCTTCTTAGGAAATGCCCACATCATGCTTTACCAGATTGGTTAATTATACAAATTTTTTATAATAGATCTACTATAGTTGCTGCTGCTAGAGGTTCGTTAATGTCAAAACCATTTGATGAGGCTTATTCATTAATTGAAGAAATGACTAGCAATAATTTTCAATGGCCTTCTGAAAGGTTGAATCCTAAGAAAATAGCTAGTATGCATGACTCTGATGCAATATCTATGTTAGCTTCTCAGATTGCTGCTATATCCAACAAAATAGATCATTTTGGAATGAATTATTCTCCTAATATAATAGAAGAAAATTCATATGGATAACTTATAGAAGTTTAATCTTCATATGAAACTTTAAATGCTATTAATAATAGACTCAATAATCCTTATGCAAATTATTACAACCCTGGTTGGAAGAACCATCCAAATTTTAATTGTAATAACAACTCTGCTAATCAATAATGGATGAACAACTCAATAAACCCATTAGGAAATTCATCTAACCAAGGAAATTCAAATTATAAATCTTCTTATCCACCAACTCTCAATTTAAGGAAAAGAAGTTATCTATGGAAAAATTAATATTAAATATGGGCCAGCATTTGCAGAATCAAGGAAATTAGCTACAAATTCAAGGGAACCAATTACAAAATCAAGGAACTGCAATTAAAAATATTGATACTCAACTTGGACATATCGCTACTGTTAATAATAGAATTCCTAGCACTTTTCCAAGTAATGTGAAAATAAATCCTAAAGATCAAGGAAAAGAACAAATCAAAGCGATACAGTTACGAAGTGGAAAAGAATTAGAAACAAGAATACAAAAAGAAACTGAAAGTGAAAAAGAGGAAGTGGGAACTGAAAAAGAAAAGGATCAACAAGATCAAAATTTAGAATATCCACTAATTCCTATGAAAATTTCTGTAGAAAGACCACCACCACCATTTCCTCAGTGATTAAAGCAACATAAAAAGGATAAGCAATTTTCTAAATTTCTTGAAATCCTGAAAAAATTAACGGTAAACATTTCTTTTGTAGAAGCATTAGAAAAAATGCCAAATTATGTGAAGTTTATGAAAGATATTTTAAACAAGAAAAGAAAGTTCACAGATAATAAAACTGTTGCACCTAGCGAAGAGTGTAGTGCAATTATTCAGAAAAAGCTTCCTGAGAAATTAAAAGATTCTGGTAGTTTCACTATACCGTGTGCTATTAGAGAAAAATTTTATGGAAAAGCTTTATGTGACTTGGGAGCCAGCATAAATCTTATGCCTCTATCAATTTTTAAAAGATTAGGATTGAGAGAAGTCTCACCTACTTCAGTAACTCTTTAGTTAGTTGATCGTTCATTGACATATCCTAAAGGAGTTATTGAAGATGTGTTAGTAAAAGTGGATAAATTTATCTTCCCAGTGGATTTTATTATCTTAGATATGGAGGAAGATAAAGAAATACCCATAATTTTAGGAAGACCCTTCTTAGCTACTGGAAGAGCTATGATTGACGTTCAAAAAGGAGAACTAACTATGAGAGTAAACGATCAAGAAGTAACTTTTAACATTGCGAAATCAATGAAATATCCTGCTATAGAAAAAGAAGATGAATGTTTTCGAATGGAAACTCTTGAACATCTACGAAATAAACATTTTAAAGAATACTTTGAAGATAAACCAGAAATAGAAAATATAGAATTAATTGAAGAAACAGACAATGAAAAATTAGATTATATACAAGAAAGATTTGAGATGTTGGATATTACTAAAAACGCTGAAAAGAATATAGTTTCGTCGATTATTAAATCTCCTGAAATTGAGTTAAAAGTTTTACCTACTCATTTGAAGTACACATTTTTGGTAAATTCTTTAACTTTACCAGTTATTATATCGACAGAATTAAATGAATCACAAGAGCAAAAACTTCTGGACACATTAAAAAAGTATAATAAAGCTTTTGGTTGGACCTTAGCAGATATTAAGGGAATTAGTCCTTCGATCTGTATGCACATAATTATTTTGGATAATGAACATAAACCAAGAGTTGATCCCCAAAGGAGATTAAACCCAATAATGAAAGATGTAGTCAAGAAAGAAATATTGAAATGGTTAGACAATGGTATTATATATCCTATTTCGGACAGTGCTTGGGTAAGCCCAATTCATTGTGTTCCTAAGAAAGGAGGAGTGACTGTTGAAGCTAATGAAAATAATGATTTAATACCTATAAGACAAGTTACTGGATGGCGTATATGTATTTATTATAGAAAATTAAATGCAGCCACCACGAAAGATCACTTCCCTTTACCATTCCTAGACCAAAAGTTAGATAGACTAGTCAGACACAAATATTTTTATTTTTTAGATGGATATACCGGCTATCATCAAATACCTATTGCTCCTGAGGATCAAAAGAAAACTACATTTACTAGTACTTATGGAACATTTGCTTTTCGAAGGATGCCTTTTGGATTATGCAATGCACCTGCAACATTCTAGAGATGTATGATGTCCATATTTAGTAAATTAATTGATGATGGAATAAAAGTATTTATGGATGATTTCTCTGTATTTGGAACATCATTTGATGCATGCTTGGATCATCTTGAAAAATTCTTAGAGGTATGCGAACAAACTAACTTAGTTCTAAATTGGGAGAAGTGCAGGAGGAATTGTATTAGGGCATAAAATTTCAGAAAATGGCATGGAAGTAGACCCTGCAAAAATTCAATTTATAGCTAAATTACCACATCCTATTGCAGTGAGAGGGGTAAGAAGTTTTCTTGGACATGCCAGATTTTACAGACGCTATATAAAAGATTTTTCAAAAATTACTAAACCTTTATGCCAACTTTTAGAAAAAGACAAGAAATTTGAATTCTCTATGGAATGCTTAAATGCTTTTGAATTATTAAAAGATAAATTAATCACAGCACCTATAATAATTTCCCTTGATTGGGAGAAACCATTTGAACTTATGTGTGATGCTAGTGATTATGCTATAGGAGCTGTTCTTGGACAATGTATGATAAAATTTTTAAAGTTATATGCTATGCTTAGTAAAACTCTCAATAGTGCTTGAAATCAATTATACAGCATTCGTAAAAAGAATTTTTAGCAATTATATATGCTTTTGATAAATTTAAACCTTATTTAATTGGAACTAAATGTATTGTGCATACTGACCACTCTGCTATTAAATATTTAATGCAAAAGAAAGATACCAAACCCAGAATAATCAGATGGATATTACTGATGCAAGAATTTGATTTTGAAATAATTAATTTAAAGAGAACTGATAATCAAATTGCAGATCATTTGTAAAGATTAGAATATTGTGAATTATCTGACACTGACAATGAAATTACAGACAGTTTTCCTGACAAACAACTTTATAATTTAAATGAATGGAAAATACCATGGTATGCTGATATAGTTAATTATATTGTAAGTGATATTTTACCACCCATGCTAACTCTGCAACAACAGAAAAAATTCATTTACGATGCTAAAACTTATTTTTGGGATGAACCATATTTATATAAACAATGTAAGGATTTAATTATTAGAAGATGTGTGCCTTATGAAGAAACTGAACAAATTATTCAAAAAAGTCATGATTCTGAATTTAGAGGACATTTTGGGACTGATAAAGCTGCTTATATAATTTTACAATCTGGATTTTATTGGTCTACTCATTTTAAAGATGTTTATAGATATATCAAAACATGCGATAAATGCTAACGAGTAAGTAATATATCTAGAAGAAATAAAATGCTTCTGAATTTTATATTATAAGTTGAAATTTTTTATGTTTAGGGATTAGATTTCATGGGATCATTTATTCCTTCATTTGGAAACTCATATATATTAGTTGCTGTTGATTATGTTTCTAAATGGATTGAAGTACAAGCCTTACCTTGTTGTGATGCTAATAGTGTTTCAAAATTTTTAATGATAAATATTTTCACAAGATATGGAATGCCGAGAGTGATTATCACTGATGGAGAATCCCATTTTAGGAATAAATATATTCAGAAATTGGCAGAGAAATTTAACATTTTTCATAAAATATCAACTGCTTATCATCCACAAACCAGTGGATTAGCTGAAGTTTCTAATCGAGAAATTAAACGAATTTTAGAAAAAACTGTAAACCCTAGTAGATTAGATTGGTCTACAAGACTAGACACTGCATTATGGGCATACAAGACTGCTTATAAAACCCCGATTGGAATGACTCCTTACAGGCTTATTTATGGAAAAACTTGTCACTTACCAGTTGAATTAGAGCACAAAGTGTATTGGGCGATTAAAGAATTCAATTATAATTTAAAAGTTGCTGGTGAGAAGAGATTGTTACAGATGAATGAATTAGAAGAATTAAGAAATGAATCCTATAATAACGATATAATTTATAAAGAGAAAAATGAAATAATAGCATGATCGGAAGATTAACCAAAAAAATTTTGAACCAGGTCATGCTTCTATTTTGTAGGCCAACATTCCGAGCAATAAAACATTACAGATCTCACCACTATCTTATAAAATTTCCATTTTACGTTTAGTTGTACTTTTCTATAACATAATAGCACTAATGCATTCCTCCACTTCAATCATCAAACTTATATTCTATTAATAACATCCCTAAGTATATCACCATCGGCTCAAGGTATCTAAAACATTTGCACCTTTTAATGATTTAATCACCCACTGTTACTACTTTGCCACTAAATCTACTACTACTAAAATTAGATTCCATCTTTTTAGTTTTAGATCTACTCAAATGAATGCCTTTAAACTCTAATGCAGGCCTTCATAATTTATGTTTTGTCTGAACTCTTTCTCTAGTTTTAGCAACCATAAGTAAAGGAAAAAGATATGAGCTTAAAAAAACCTCTAATGTATCCTAACTAAAATAGGAAAATACTTGGTCAATCCTGCTTTTGTTCGAACACAAGTAATAACACTAGTGTGCATATCTTTAATGAGTTGAATATAAGTCATACCAACACCTTTCTTTTTAAGAACTCTCCAAAGAGCTTGGAATCTTATCATAATCTTTTTATAGATCAATAAAATCTTATGTAGATCCTCCTTACTCTATCCATACTTCTCCATCAAGCCTCTCAATAAATGTATAGCTTCCATAGTAGACTTGCCCGACATAAATTTTTTTATCGCATTTTAACCAATGTTCAATTACTCTCTCCCATAATTTTAATGTATTGCACATTAACTGAATTTCTATATAAATTGCACAATCTGGTGAATCCCCTTTATTCTGAAAAATTGAGACCAATATACTCTTCCTCCAATTTCATATATCTTTTATGTTTTTAAAATAAAATTACAAAGTTTAGTACATCAAGAAACTCTTAAATCTTCTAAATATTTTCACACTTCCTTTGGGATATAATCAGGTCCTTCTAATTTTTCACCATTAGTTTTCTTTAAATTCTCCTCAACTTTCTTCTTACTAATGCAGCTATAAAAAAAAGTTTTATTATTATTAAGGATATTAAGATCACTAAAGTTAAACATACTTTTAAAAACTTCATTGAAAATTCTATCAAAATATTTCACCCATCTATGTTGAATTTTCTCATTTATGAAAAGAACTTTTTAATTTTCATCTTTAATGCACTTCACTTGAATTAAATCTTTACTTTTCTTTTCTCTTTGTTTGGTTAGTTTATACATATATATATTACCCTCCTCAATATTCAATCTATTATAAAAATCATTAAAAGAAGAATTATTAGCATCACAATTATTTTCTTAGATTCCTTACGGGCCACCTTATATTTTCCCAGCTCTCTAACATTATATATTTATAGTAATTTTTATAACAAAACTTCTTATATTTTAATTTTTCTTGCACATTATTATTCTATCACCAACTATTTTTATTTATAATTTTTTTTTTTCTTTTAATTGTCCAATTTTATCTTTTGCCACTTGTTTAATAGTATTTATTACTTTATTCAACATAGAATTTGCTTCTTTATAGAAATCCTAAATTTTAAAATTTTGAAGTTTACATATAAAAATAATTTTATTTGTCTTTTAAGTGCCTCCATCTAATTTTATGGTAAATTTTTATTTTTTATTTTTTATCTTCCAACTTCTCATCTTAAATTCCAAAACTGATAGTCCATGTTAAGTATCAAACCTTTCACTTGGAATGACCTTATAATCGCATTCTCAAAGATATCTTTTTGTCATGTAATCAATTTATATTTTATCAGAACCATTTTTATAAGTAATAATATGTTTATTTCTTTTCTTAAATAAAATATTAGCAATCAGAAAATTATAACCTCAAGCAATTTCTAATATAGTTCCACATTTATTAGTAATTCTAAAACAGTAGCTAACATGAATATTTTAAGAATTGTCAACTGCTCTACCAATATTTTCATTTAAATCTCCTCTAATATAATTTCTTTCTTCAAGTGGTATCATTTATATTAATTCTTTTAGGTCATACCAAAACTTTTCTTTGGAACCTATATCTAAATCCAACAGAAAAGCATATGCACTTCATAGTATCAACAACAATCTTTAGAACTGTAATTGTATATTCAATTTCTATTAATTTTTATAACATTATCATTCAATCTCTTATCTATAATTGCACCTAAATTATTTCTAGTGCAACTCCTATCTGAATACAAAAATTTAAAACATAAGCTATCAATTTCATTAGTCTTTTTCCAAGCCATTTAGTTTCCTAAATGCATAAGATTTTTATCTTTTTATGGATTATAAAATTTATTAGTTTCATTAATTTATTTTTGAGGTTACTTAAATTCCATGGTGTCGTTGTAGTGGCTTTTGCATATTATTCACTGTATTAAGGTCATACAACATGTCACTTCTTGGAGACGCATCATTATTCACACAATGGTTTAAAAAATTCATGTCATTATTTTTTAGAAAAAAATTTTATGTTGGTTATTGACTGCCTAACGGAACACTTCACTTTTGGCAGCGAACACCTGAGACTAAACAATGAAAAAAAGTTAGAAAGAAAAGAAAGATGCAAGCAATGTAAAAGAGTAGTAGTCATGATTCTACCTTTTCTAGGACAAACAAAGTTAAAACCAAATATGCTCATTCAATATGATTTAGGTATAATTTGAAACCTGTGATAAAATCAACATCATCCAAGTCATTTGGTGTTTGTAATTTTAAAATAGTAATAATTTAATAAACCAATATAGATCACTCTAGTCGTAAATATCTCAAAGAACGTTATAAATAGCTCTTTATTTTTCTTTTGAGTTAAAATATGCCAACAATTCTTTAAGCAATGACATTTAGTTGGCTAAATATTCTTTAAAATTAAATGGAAAGTAGCCAAAGGAAAGCAAAACTTGAAAAAGTTATACGACTTTCCATTTCAAATTGTAATATGTACCCTCAAATCTAGGTAGAATTGTTGACCAAGCAATATAAACTTTTAATGATGCCTCTCAACCTTATAAATTCCTGCATTAAAAAAATATGAAATTTAACAGTAAAAAAATGCGAAATAAAAAACAATAAAAAGAAAATCAGCCTTTTGGTTTACAAAATGAAAATTGGGCCACTTGTTAAAACAAAAGGGTGCATCGGGGGTGAAGGTTTTCAAGCTGGTCTTAGCCATGTTTATGATTTAATTGTTGGCAAAACTGTTTTATCAAAATTTGACTCTTTCCTTCAAATCCTTGTTGCACCTTCTACAAGAAGAAGTAAACATTCTTAAGATTATCAGGCATGCTATAAGAAAACAAAAATGCATAAATAAGGAAGTATGATGTAAGAACTCTATGAAGCTGCTTTCTCGTGGTCATGATGCACAAGAACTAGAGTGTTAATTCTTTCTTCTTATTTGAAGGTTTTTGAGGTTCAACAATGTATGTGCCTTCTCAGGAATTTGACCATATCTAAGCGCATTATTTATATAAATGCATGCAGGTTTTATGGCATCTTGTTCACCCTGATTTGGATTACTTAGATCCACATAACTCAATCACCATCTTTTGAAGCATTGCATTGGTTGCCGTTAAAATCAATTCTTTTTGAGTTTTTATCTTTATTCTTTCGCTTCTTACTAGACTTATTGAAAGTCTTCATCCCATTTGTAAAGTTCGACATACTCCTTTAGTTGGGATAGTTGAAGCTATATTACTACATATAAGGCCATTGGAGGACAAGCGATCATGTCTACCATTTTTTTTGTTTTGCATGCATTTCTTGTATCAGATGACTACGTTGAACAGTTGCAGGTACGCTACTCACTTTGTGTGCCAGTTTGTTGAAGTTAGGATTAGATTTTAAATTGTTGTAGTAGTTTCTGATCTGAGTTAACTACTATATCTTTCTCAAGTAGATTAGGTTGGTAGTGCTTATTTTTTAGTCAACATTTGTGTAATTAGTTGTCATTCGTTGTTTAATTCTTTTGATTTACTGATAGTAACACAGAGTAGAATGTCATAGATCTGCTTCCTTGTGTCACAAATACTTCTAGGGCATATTAGCTTTTGCAAATTAGAAAAGCTTAAGATGGGCCCCTCACTTATCGTTGATTTTAGAAGAAAAAAAGTGCTATCACATTTCTTCTTGAAATTTTATTGTTGGCCTTTGTAACTGGACCGAAAAAACTGGAGATAAACCTTCTCACGTATGGGCAAGCTTATATGAAATTTCCTATGTCAGGGATTTTTTGTGGTTGAGGCCAATCTTTGATCCTCTAAATATGCTTGAGGTCAATTCAAATCTCACAACCACCAACTTCATAGCTTAAGATAAGTATGCTCATCTCCCAAAGTTACATTTCCTTGAGTTAGGACAAGTTGTATTTAAGATGTCTAATACATTGTGCATGTGTTTGAGGTGTTTCTCAGATGTTCTGTTTTAAATAAGGATGCCATCTAGTATACTATGGAAATCTATTCAACAATTGGCCTTAAAATGTCTTTATTTTGTGGGCTGAATATTTTTTGTACCTTAAAATGTCTTTAAATAACATTATCTTCTGCTTGTAATATTTTTGTTTGAGTTTACCTGCTTTCATTTCTTTTTCTTGCACCTAGGCCTGTAGATGGCTCAACATAAAATCCATCATTGTGAAGATTGAAGCATGTTTCTTCTAGTCAATATCAAGAGTGGATATTAATTCTTCCCTATGATTTTTTTAGTGCTAGATAATTGTTGAACATCAGACAATCATTATCCTTTACACATTATCATAATTAGAGATCTGTAGAGTGAACTGCTTGGCTTGATTACCTTCTCCTCTAGTAGTTTCTTTACTTCCTTCATGATCTCTTCATTCTCTGCCATTGAGTTTTTGCATATCTCGATGTTGGGTAGAAAGTAATCTAAGAGCAAAAATGATCTTGTGCTCCACTGTTTTTCATAAAATCCTCGTGATTCATTGAAATTATGGTGGTCGCTTATTATTTTCTTGAGTCTTAACTCTCAATTCCTAACTACCAAGTTTAGTGCATTTTTCCTATTCCTTGGTCCATGTTGGATCCTTACTGGAAGTAAGCATTGATTTTTCTTTTAGGCTTTGTCCGTCAAATCACCATCAAGTCAAAATAACATCTAGATCTTAGTGATACGGGCTACTAAAGATAATCTTGTTGATATCTAAACTCATTACATCGCATAACACGTCTTTGATGTACACTTGGTTGATTGCTCATTGAACTCTATTCACAATCTATTGATTTATACATTCAACTCTTTTTGAATTCAACAAAGATGATAGACATGTGTACTAAGCATTTAACTGAATCTCTTAAGATCAGATTTTTAAAACTTATAACTGAAGTAGAGTTTGTAGAAGTTATCTGATATCCTGATTATGATTACAAAAAGGGTTGTTTACAGTAGATTTTGTCAAGTTATCTCTATTAGAATACTTTCGGTTTCATTTCTTGGGAACTTTGATCTACTTTTCATTCTTTTTTCTAGGTGGTTATCTATTCGTAGTTCTATTCTTCATCTCAATTTTCATATAAAACGTACTAACTGACCACATTTTGTGGTGATATAGCCTTTAGATAAACTTCTTCAATATGGACACATCTTCCAGAGAAACTCCAATCATGAAGGTTTGTACCCTTAACTCCAAGGTGCTACACATTTCGGTCTTATCACAGGCACAATTTGTGCACTTACTCTAATACAGATAAAAACCGACACCCATACCCAAAACAAAAATGTTATGGTTGAATTAAAAAAGTTTCCAAATAAGACAATTGGAAAGTAGGAAATACTCAACAAATAAGTTGACAACCAAAACAAATAAAGAAGACGTGTGACGATTAAGAAGGAGGCTGCGAGACGGTGGTTTGCGGCTGGTGAATGACGGTTGTGGTAGGGGGTGGCAGGATGAGCGCCTGCCACTGAGAGAGGGCTGCGGTGGCTGGAGGTGGCCCGAAGGGTAGCAGACAATGGTAGGGGAGGGTTGTCGTGGCAGCCAGCAGCAGGAGAGGGCTGTTGTGGTTGGAGGAGTGTGGACGACTACAGGGAAGAGCAGAAGGGACTACTGCGAGGTGATTGACAATAAAGAAAACGACTAGAAGGAGTCCCTAGGGAAGCAGCAGGGCTGACAGCCGTGGAAGAGGGGCTGCTGTGGTTGGATGAGAGAAGGAAGGTGACTAGCAGTGGGGAAGGAAGGGGCGACGGTGGTTGGAAGATGGAACTACAGCAGGGAAATCAAACTATGGTCAGATAAATGACTCGACGGGGTCAAGCTACGGCTAGAGTAGCCCTCGGATCTTTAGAGATAGTAACCACTTATGGCGAGGGGCAAGAGGAGTACTTCCTTGCCTTCAAATATAGCCCTCGAAGAGAACTTAGGACGGAGTTCCTCTATTGAGGAGGAGGAGGAGGGAAGCATGGGGCGGGAGCGGCAGATTGAGGGACTAGAAAAGGAAGGGGAGGTCACGGGATCAGGAAATAAATCCCTCTCTAATGAGCACCAGTAGTGACCCGTCCAACAGGCCCATGTCTAGATCTGTCCAGTCGGCCTAAGTACTCGCCGATTCAGATGGCCATGAAAATGCACCCTCATCATATTCAATATACTTTCTTTGTATCCCTTGGGATAGAATTTTTCCAGTTCAGTTTATTGAACATGTTCTTGGTTCCCATAACAAATCAAAGGTGAACCTTTTAATGGCTTGAGTGTGCTTGGTGTGCTTTAGTTTAACAAAATAAACCTTTTGGGAAGCATACCCAGAGCGATTGAAGTCTCTAGTTATAGCACGTATTCACCTAGCTTCTCTTCATCAAATTATCCATCAAATGATGTTGATAAAATTCAACTAGCGCTTGAATGGTTAGTGTCTCTCGTAGAATGAAGTTTAAAGTTAATCGTTTGAATTATTTTTTTCTTTTTTTTTTCCCTTCCAAACCTTTTTGCTAGTCCTTGTGTTCTTGAGGACAAGTTCTTCTATAACGAATTATCTATTTTACTTAATTATGTTATAGTGCCTGCATCGGGATATGTGTGCTTGACTTCATCATCACAACCATTTATTGTTAAAGCTGCACAACTTTATTTGTTAATTCAATTGAATTTTCTTCTCTGTTGGTTGACATCTTAGCTTCCCCTCGTCCATTTGAGGCTTCTTAGAGGGCCAAGTATAACTCTTACGTAGCAGCCATTTATTTACGTTATGTATTAAGGGTTTTCATCTTGGATGCTCTCATACCATAATCGTCCATGAGACAATACATTAAAAAAAGCTACAAGGTTTGAGCATCGGTAATATGGATTTGGTGCGAATAATTCGAAGTTTCATTGATGGAGAAGAAGATGGGCAAAGATGTGAGGAAAAGAGACTCTCCATTGAATACCCTTCCACTCTCTATTAAACTTGACTCCACAGTCTCAAGTCATGAAGCCTTAAAACCAACCGCTCCTCTTCTCCAACAAGAAGGCTGACTTATATATTATCTGGCCTATTTAATTTCCCTTTGTAGGGCAGGATAAGTTGGTCACATCATTTATTGCATTTAACTATAATATGACATACACATTTGTGTTGGATATTTATTATATGCAATTTTCTCTCTAAATGGAGATGTAAAAAGGTATGATATGACAGTCTTCTACAGTGCCGCATTTGTAGAAAAATATTATCAAACGATAATCAATATTATGTGGTCAACTGTAGGGCTGCAAACTGAGAAAAAATGAGCAATGTTGTGTTCAAGCTTGAGCTTATCTACAGGGTTCAAGCTCAAGCTAAGCTCGAGCTCAAATTGAGCTGTAATGTGTATGTACACGTTTAGTTCAGTTGCCCTTTTGACTATTTGAGCTCGATTTATGTTCATTTCATATGATGATAATCAAGCCGTTATCGAGTAAATTAACAAGTAGTATTATCAAACTACATAAATTATAATCAAATGCCTTTTATCGAGCAAATTAAAATTAGTGTTACCTGAGCTATTTATTTTTTCAACAAATGAGTCTTATTGAGAAAACTAATGAATAGTATCAGGATATTTAACTCTAGTTCCTCAACTTTTAATTCTATGTCTTTGGCTTATTGTCTTTGGGCATGTGGAACTCAAGAATTTCTTGAGATCCCTTTCCAAGCTCTCCTCAGGTCCTAGAATCGTCTTACTGACAATGCTTTTGGCACTTAAGATCCTGTAAACATCATCATAGATCTACTTGAAGTTCGCTTTTGTCTTTCACGTCACCTTAGCTAACTTCCATTTCATTGAATATTTGATTTGCTGTTCAAAATTGCACCTTTTATTTTCTAAATATGGATCCAAATCTTAAATCCTATGTCTTGGAAATTATATTGCACAAACGTATGTTTTTTAACTTTACTATGATCAATACTTTACTACGGTACTTTGGAAGTTTGGCAATTAAACTATTACTTAAAATGCACGAATGTTATGAGTTGAAAATTATTCGGGAGTTTGTATTTTGGTGAGAAATGGCTAAGAAAGGATTGAAAAGGTTGATGATGGGGCTAAACATAAGCAATATAATCATATATGGAGTTGGATGAATGACCTAGCATTATTTTGGGCTCTCCAATGCTTAGTTTAGGGCAACCTCATTATATTTTACCATATTTTGGAGCACATGGTCGATAGAAAACATTTCATTTGATTGTTTGTAATTATAAGGCAGGTTTTATAAATTAATATCCTATGATTTTATTTATAATCATTATCATATGTTTTTAGGGAGTTTCGTGAAAGTTGTGAAGTTTAAAATTAATAATTATGCCCAATTACTTGCAATTAAACGATGAAATTTATCATCATTTTTTAAAACATAATTGTTAACTTTAAACAACCGAAGTAACCCTAAACATGCTACCTACCTATAATCAAGAGTTTTATTGGGATTCTGATCTCAAGCTCAAAAGTTGATGCTAAGGACCAAAAGATAATTTTTCATAGGCCACGATGTTTCCTACTATTCATAATAAAAATTGAATGCTACGTTCAGTGCAACTATGTCGTTCACTTTGTTGATGCAAAAGTTAATTGGTTTTATGTGAAGTTTACCTAGAAAAAACTAAATAGTTCTCCAAGTGACTGTTTGCCCATCTCATCTCCTTTTTATGGATGGAGAGGTCATTTCACGAAGAAAATGCTATGTAAACCCCCTTCAAGCCCATTTCTCCTCAACACCACCTCTATTTTAGTTGTCGAATACTAGTGAAGGTGGGGATTATCTTCTATTAACCTAACGCACTTTACTCACTTGTAAATTACAACAACCGTGAAGGGAAAAAACTGTGTTTATCACAGAGTTTGATTTATGTTTCTTTTGTTGTTTTCCTAACTTCCTAGTACTATTTTATTGATAGTGGGGCATGGAATCTGATCGTGCCCACTTCATTTTGCATTCATGCTCAAGTTTACAGTTCTATTTTAGGTTTATGGAGAAAATATGGATTGTACCTTTGTCGACATTTTTACCACTCAATGAAGTTTGATTTAGATAGCTAGAAATTTGTAAAGCAACATTAACTTCTAATGCCTTTGATAATCAGTCACTATTATGTTTAGTTGCCTTCGCATGCTGATATTTATTTGGAAGAAAAAAAGCTGATTTTGATGAAAATACTGTAGAATCTTCAACCTAATGACGTGGATAGCATAAATATATGACTATGGTCATATCTATGCTATTATCAATAGAAGTTGCACGTGTTTCTATCATAATGAACTCTACCTTCATATTTTTTTACAAAAAAATCTAAGGCCCGTTTGGCATTACTTTTATTTTCTATTTTTGTTTTCAATTTTATTTTTATTTTTAAAAATATGTCTGATAAGTATGATTTTTTTACGTTTTTTATTTTTTATTGTGAAAATAAATCACCTTGAATTGTTCTTAGAAATAATCACCATAACCAAACATATTTTAATTCAAAAAATAAATAAATAAAATAAAAATTAAAATGTACAATAAAAATAAAAATGATTCCAATTAAAATCTATGTGGTTCATTGATCCATTTTATATTATTTATGTTTCTGTAGTCACGCATGAATGTGTACTAGGGGGTTTTAGGAAAACTATGATGTGCCTAAAATTCTTTCGATGGTGCTGATCAAAGCGCTTCTATAAGTAGGAGAATCCTGTCTCAATTTTATGGGGTTACACGTCTTCTGTGAGGCAAGGAATTGAGTACACACACACAAACATGCTGTCGAGATACTTCGTTAACTTATATATATGGAATAATGTTTCTACATCCTCAGGGATTTTGTGCGATAAATCAGCATAACCTCATCTGTGCTCAATTTGTGGAGTGAGCACTTTATGACTTTGTAAAACTTATAATTTGTTCTCTACTTATTACAATAAAATATTTTCCGTAGTTTCAAGCCTCTGCTTTTAATCTAGTTTGGCTCTTATTCTTCTTTTGATTTTGTTTTGCTCTTCTTTTGCTGTTGATCATGTTCTGCTTTTGTTCCTCACCTACTTCTGCGAGTTTTAGCTTTCATATGCGAGGACTTACCTGTTTGTAGTCTGTAATCCAAACGTATTATTTGCTTTAGCGTATGGTTTTACCTTTTGTTAACTGTTCTCTTTTTAATCAAAATTCCATAATGATTGCATGGTAAATCTTGTTGAGTTTGATGATGCGTAAATAGAATTTATACATGCTTCAACATATCAATAAAGTAGATGCCCCCTACTCCACTTCTGCTCTGCTGTATATTTCAAAAATGATTATGCTATTTCACTAAAATAGAAAAAGTTAATATCATGCTTCTGATGTCTCATATTCAATATGTTGTTATGTAACAGGGAAAGTATCATTCATAATTATCATTATATAATTGAGTTAGAATGACCTCTTATCACTGTCTGTGGGCCTCAACAATTACTATTAATAGCAATGGGATGAGCTGCAATTTGCATGCATGCGTTGTGAAGGTGGGTCACGATGGCAAGCTGCTGTACTTTGTAGGTGGGCGCCTGTGAATTAGGCAAATTTCGAAAAAGTCTCCTGTATTATTATAGATGGTGATAATATATGAGAGTTCTGTTTGCAACTATTTTATTATTGTAAATTAATGGTGGATAAAATAGAAAAAATCTTGAAGTTAACTTTGTTGAATCCGTGAAGAAAATAAAATGAAGTTTTGATTAGGCGTAGAAAAAATGGGGCAATTTGTTGTGAGACAATGCATTTCAAAAGCTACTTTTTTGTGCTTTATGAACACATGTTGCATGTGGTATAAATGCTTTTTATGGGTGCTATTTTCTTCCTTTTTTATATTTTTTTAACTAGATATGTTGAGTGTGGTAGTTATAAAAAAATTATCGGTCAAATCTAAAATTATACATGTAACATTCATGATTGTTATTAAAATTTATTTTTATCTGAAAGTTGTCCACTTGCTTTTATAGAATAGCTACGTCTTACCCAAATAACCCTGTAATCTAAAAGGACCTGTAGTTAAAGGCCCTTGGCATAGCTTGTACGCAGTCATGCCAAAATATAGAAACATACATAGTGTAGTATAGATAAGTGAACTACATAGATTTTTAATTGGGATCATTTTTGTTTTGTTGTTTATTTATTAGTTTTATTTTTGTTTGATGTTTTTATTTGAAATAAAATATAATTGATTATTGTGATATTTTTAAAAATATTTTTGGGTTTTTAAGTACAAGGTGATTTATTTTTGGAATAAAAAAAATAAAAACATAAATAAATCATACTGATCAGACATATTTTTAATAATAAAAACAAATAGAAAATTGAAATAGAAAATAAAAGTGATGCTAAATGAACCTTTAGGATTTATATTTTAAATATAAGGTAGAGGACATTTTGATAGAAACAAATGCAACTTCTATTAATAATAGCATAGATATAACCATAGTCATATATTTATGCTATCCACATCATGAGGTTCAACTCTACAGTATTTTCAGCAAAATTAGCCTTTTTGTTTTCAAAATAAATATGAACATGTGATTGCAACTAGAAATAATAATATTGATTATCAAAGGCTTCAGAAGTTGATGTCACTTTACAAATTTCTAGCAGCCTAAATCAAACCTCATTGAATAGTAGAAAAGGTAAATTTTCTTCATAATCCTATATTAGAATCGTAAACTTGAGCATCAATGCAAAAAGAAGTGGCCACAATTAGATTACTTGCCCCATAATCAATACAATTATACTAGGATGTCAGCAAAATAACAAAATTTGACAAAAACACAACTATTTTATAACAACAGCTTCTCCCTTAAAAGTTGAACACAATTCAATGCTTCTCCCTTGTAATTCACAAGTTAGAGAAGTGTGTTGTGTTAATAAAAGATAATGAACCAACTTCACTAGTATTTGACATCCAACATAGAGGTGATGTTGAAGAGGTACAGAGCTTTAAGGGTTTTAGGTAGCATTTTCTTCATGAAAACACTGCTCCATCCATGAAAAATGATAAAATAGGCAAACATCACTTAAGACAACTATCTACTTTTTTCTTGGTGAACATCACATAATATCATTTAAATTATTCCTCAACAAAATGTACGGCATAGTTGCACTAAACAGAGCATTCAGTTTTTATCAAAAATAGGTTTGATTAATTTCATCATTTCTTGTGTTGTCGAGGTGTATCACCATCCGAATCTGTGGTGTGACAATTGAAACATTTAATCTGATTAAAATAATAGATGTAGGTTGTTGGATTCGAACTTGCTCTACTTTTGTGTAGTAGAAGATGCAAAACTGCATGACAACAAGAGTCGTTATGATTTGATATATATATATATATATATATATATATATATATATATATATATATATAGAGCTTACCCCCCATATTTATTTCCTTTGTCCTTATGCTAGAGTGGTTTGGACTGCCATTGGCAATCACTTTGGTATGGTTTGGCCCCACACTAATATTATTGATGATTACTTATGGGTTTGGAATTTGGTTAGTGGAGATAAGAATTTTGCTTCTTTCCCTTTATTATTTTGTGGTTCATCTGGAATGCTATGAATAGCTTCAAGGATAGTAACCCCTTTCCCCCTTACCTCACTACTTCTTATATTCTCTCTTATTACTTTAAAGTTGTGTGTATGTTCGTTGCTCTTCCCCCACCTTTTCCTAAAGCTAACCATGTGCTAGTCAAATGGTTTCCACCCCCTCTTGGGGTGGTTAAATGGAACATCGATGGGAGTTGGAAAAATGAATTTGTAGGAGCTGGGGGTGTTGCTAGTGACTATTTTGGCAACACTCTATTCTTCTTTGCCTCCTCTATTGCTGCTGCCTCTCCCTTTGAAGCTGAATAGTGGAGAATCTTGTTAGGGCTTATGATCACTGAGAAGTTAGCATATCAAAATATTATCATTGAGACTGATTCATCTACTGCTTCTAAAATTTTTTATGGGAGTAGGAACCCACCTTGGAATATTGTGGGTCTCTATAATAGAATTTTGTATCTCATTGATTCCTTACAATTGAATTACTCCCCGAGTTTAGTTTACAGGGAAGGAAATGTCTCAGCTGATTGGTTGGCCAAACAAGGTGCTAATGGTTTATTTACTGGAGTTAATCCTCCCCTCACCTTACTCGTATACTTGCTGGAGATCTTTTAGGAACTCTCTATTTCAGACCTTGAGTCAGACCTTGAGTCTAACCAACAACAGTAGTTTTGTTCTTATCACATACTAACTCTTATTATGGTGCTTTCATCCTTATGTCTTCTGCAGATGAAAGACTTGTTTTGATGCTGGTTACTACTTTTTCTATCAACTGGATGTTCTTGGACTTTTTGTTTGCTACTTTACTGATCACCTTCAAGAGGCTACTGTTTATAGATTTTATTCATTACTTTGCTTCTCTGATGCCTGATAAGAGGATGGTTACATATGGTTACCTATTTTTTTCTGGACACCATGATGGATTTTTTTCTACTCCTCCTTCTGCTCAGCTTCTTACTGATCTGATGGAACTTCCATTTTTTGGTTCTTTGTGTACATGCTTGGCTTTAGAATACTTTCTACTGGTATATAGGGTTACTTGTATGTATTTTTGGGTTTCATACCTTCTTTTGTGTTTCCTTTTCCTTTTTTTGGTGTGGAGCTGTGTCGGCATATTTTTAGGTTGTGTTTTTTTTTTATTTTGAAAAGGGGGTCGCCTAACAGAAACTGTCGGCGAATTTTAATTTAATTAAAATAAATAATTTGAAAAGTAGTATTTGATTTTGAAAAATAATTTTAAATTTGAAGGTTTTAAGATATGAGATTAAACAGATCTCACATCCCAAGTAGTTTATATAAACGAGCACCGCACCACAAACCGTGTATCTATCCCTAAGGATAGACACACTGCTTGACGGTGGGGCTCGATTAAATAAACTAGAAGATTTGTGACATCCGTTTGGTCTGCGAACCAATTTTATAAGCCGACAAAATTCCACTCGCTTAATATGAAAACATTAAACGGGGTTTATATTACTCAGGTTCTTTAAAATTCCCTATAAGGGCAAGCCCCTATAGTTAATTACATCTTAAGTGATGGGAATCACCTAGGAAAACTCTCGATAATAATCAATAATTCTGCTCTCAAGGATTTCAAAGTTTAAGATTTTTAAGGGATTGAAATTTGGAATTTCAATAGGGAATGGATCAAATTTGGAACATTTTGTTTTGGGAATCCAAAGGAAGAAAGGTAGGAGAAATCACAGACTCGAAGCGAACTTCGGTAATTTCCCGACTATCCTATTGTTTGGCTTGAATTTAGGAAAGTCCTAATATTTATTTAAATGTTTTGGTCTTGCCAATTTTAATTAATCAAGACTTATATTTATATGATAGAATCATACAAATAGCCTCGAAGATGTGAGGGTTTATTATCGTATCGGACGACTACCTCGGAATCCTAAGACCGGTTAGGGCTTAATTTGCAATGCAAATGCCTAACGAAGAGTTGAGGATTTATGTTGCACTAGGCAAACTACCTCGAAGTCCTATGGCTTGGTTGTTTAGTTCTAGGAAAGTTTTGCCGATGTGGATTCAAGTTTTGCTGACGACGATGGCCGTGCTGCCCACCATGCTCCGAGCTCCTTGTTGTTGCAGAGGTTTAGTTTTAGAAATTATAAATAAGGGGATGAGAAAAGTGTTTCGGTTTAGAGAAGTCTTAATTTCCAAGTGTTTTTGTGTTTTAATTAAAACAAGTCTTAAAGTTGATTATAACGACACCGGTTAAGATCCCACGGTTCCATCCTTCCGGCATCATTATTTTTATCGGATTCACTTAGTCCAGATGAATTTGCTAAACTCAATTGAATGAGTTCCACACTTTCATTTAGACCGTGGGAAATCCCGTTAGCAACACATAGGTTACATCATCCGAGGTATTCCCGATCATCCAACAGGACGTTTTAATTTAGTTGTAATTGTAGTTTTGTGTTCTGTTTGTGATTAAATTTGAGTTGTTTTATATTTTGAAATGTTGTGGCGGTGAATTTTATCTTGCAATGACTTTTAACTTAGTTTTGGTTTCAGTTTTAGGGGCTATCCTAAAGGTGTGAGTTTTCATGCAACGATTGTTTATCATGCAAGAAAAGTAAGTGCGATGCGATTAAATAAATTGCAATAATGTAAATTGCAAGAAAGTAAATTGCAATAAAATAAAAGCGTACTCGGAGGGTCTTCCCGTCATCCCAAGCCGCACTTAAAACACAATTAGAATATTTAAGCAAGTTCCTAGGTAAAGCTAAGGGAAGGGTTATGGTTTTCTACCAAATTCCTAATCCTATAGCTAGTCATTTCCTATGACGTCTAGGTTTTTTGTGTTTTGGTTTGAGGACGATTTTCTTCATCAAAGAACAATTAAATCCAATTGTTCTTATAAACGTCCTATCATATCGAGGAAGTGCTTAAGACAAATCTTAAACATCTTTTCAATATTTTCTAGGATTGTTTTAAGTCCAAATGAATTTAATTATACAAATGAATTAATCGTTCGGGAATTCAAGTTTTGTTGTTATCTTGCTTCGATGAATTAGGACATTTGAATATCCTATAAGTGAAGTAACATTTCATTTAATGTTCTGTTTAGGAGTTATGATAACTAAAACTTTCGAGGGTAAATTGGTATTCAAATGATTTGATTTAAGTTAAAGGGTTTAAATTTGGAATAGTGTTCAAGTTGCTTTATATTTAATTTCTTTCTGTTTTAAGTGTTGTTATTTAATTCAATTTAATTTAATTTAATTTAATTTAATTTAATTGAGTTTTAATTTTAATTTAATTTAATTCAATTTAGTTTGATTTGATGTTAAATTAATTTAATTTGATTTGATTTAATTTAATTTAATTTAATTTAATTTAATTTAATTTATTTTTATTTAATTTAATTTAATTTAATTTAATTTGTTTATTTAATTTAATTTAATTCATTTAATTTGATTTAATTTAGTTTAATTTAATTTGATTTTATTTATTTAATTTAATTTAATTTAATTTAAGTTATTTAATTTAATTTAATTTGTTTATTTAATTTAATTTAATTTAATTTAATCTTTAATTTAATTTTTAATTTAATTCAACTTTTAATTTCAATTTAATTTAATTTAATTTAATTTAATTTAATTTACTTAATTTAATTTAATTTTTAATTTAATTTTATTTTTAATTTAATTGAAATTTTTAAAAGAGTTTAATAATTTAATTTTAGTTTAATGCTTAAGTCTTTTAATATTTTAAATTTGAGTTATCATTTTAATTAAGAATTGAATATTAATGAGATAATTAATTTAGGGATTTTTAAATTAAAGAATAAATCTCTTCCTAATAATATCCCTATTTTAATAATTCCAATTTTATTATTCTTCCAAATTTAATCCATTATTTAATTAAAGTTTAATCATTTTAAAATTGCTTAATGGGTTTCTACCCTTTAATTATTTAAATTTCAATCATCCAAATCAGATTAGGATCAAATATTTTACTTGTTAATTTTTTTATTAAACCTAAAGTTTTAATTAAGGGTTAAAAAATTTAATTACCACTTTACCCTTTAAGCTTAATAATTTCATAACTCACTAAATTGAACTCAAATGAACTTGAAATTTTTATGTAACTTCACTCATATGTCAATAAAGACATGAGAGGAGAAAATGTGATTTTTCTATATTTAATTTATTTATATAATTATTTTTGGTAGAAAATAGAGATTTTCAAGGAAAATTTAATAACATGACCAAGGGAGAGTTTCTGTCCTTAAGAAAATTAGGAGACATTTCTAATGATTAGAGGATCACTTGGACCAATTTTGGTGATTTTTTGAATTATATTATTTTTATTATAATTATTTTAAGTTTTGGAGTGTTAATTAATTTAAAAATAAAATAAATGTTGAAAAATAAATTTTATATTTTTCAAAAATCTCTCTAATATCAAGGAAATCAGAGAAGCAAATTTTGCAATTTTTTGATTTTTCTATGATTTATTATAATTATTTTAGTGAAAATGCTAGAAAATACATTTTTTTTTAATTTTAAAATTACCTTAAAGCTTTAAAATTTAATATCTCACTAAATAGACCTAAGAAAAATGTGGGATTTGTTCCTATGTGATTAAAATTCAAAATGTGACATTTTGGTGAATTTTATTATTTTTGTGATTTTTATTATTTTTTCATTATTAAAAATATTAAAATATTATTAAAAATCAACTTTTTTAGAAAATTGAAATTTTAATTTTTTTAGGTTCACCTGATATCAGAGAGGCTCCAAAACCAATTTGGTGAATTTTTGAAAGGTATTTTAAAAGTTATGAATTTTTAAAGTTTAAAATGACTAAGTGGCTTAATCAACCCAATTAGTGGGGCTAACCAAGTCCAATTGACCTCAAACTTTTATGGTGGATTCCTCTGATCCTAAAGGTTAGTGGAGAATTGATTTCAAGTCAATTTGATGCATGGTTAACTCTAATTAATTAGAGACCTATTTTGGGTGTTTAAGCCAATTAGGGTTGTTTTAAATGAACTAAGTCAAAACCTATTTTTCCTAGGGTTCTCTGGTCATAAGAAACATCACCAAATTTTCCTAGAATTTATTTCACAACATGCTATTTATTGGAATTAAAATACTCAAAACAGCAACATGAATTTGAAAAATCAATAACTTCTCATAGGGATGGCCTCTGACTTTGGAAAATTCAGGGAATGTTCCCAAATTCAGAGGCTTCAAAAGCCCTATGGTCTCATGCCATGGTGAATTGTATACATGCATGGAGAATTAAATGTATGCAGAGAGTAAATAAATTATAAAAAATAAAATACTTGATGAAATTAAATGATTTCTTTTCCACATTATTCTCCTCCGTTCACCGAGCAAGAGGGTATTTTTATTTTATTTTTCTGATTTTTCTACACAGAGTTATGAATTTTTGAAGTTTAGGGAATTAAATAAATAAAAAAAACCCTAATTTTCTATTTATCCACGCGGCGCCAACTCATCCTCGGCATCTCCGAAACGCCGCGTGTCGCGCTCCCATTCGACGCCGCCACCTGAGTCAGCAGCCCGGGCCCCGCGGTTCTCGTACCGTCTCCTGGTCCGACGCCATCCGAGCCGTCCGTCCGCGCGTGTATTGAATGGACAGCATCCGTTCACCGTCCCCGAGCGTCCTCACCTGAGAGCCGTCCACACTAAATCCCTAAGATCTCACTCGATACTCAATGGATTTTCATGTTCTTATGCTCTATGGATTCTTCTTGAAGAGACGAACACATCTATATGGTTATCATGCATTAAAATTAAAGCATTCGAAATGGAGAATCTCTAGAAGCTCGGGATGAAGAATTAGCTCATACCTTGGCTCAGAGAAGTGTAGCTTCAATCTGAGAGTTGTTGCACCTTCGATTGGATCCCAACAAGCTGCAGATGAAGTCTCCTGGTCTGGTGAATTGTCTAGGTGTGATTTCGACCAAGCCCGATCACAAAGCTTGGAGGCTGGAGCAACTGGGTGGCCTGGAGATGGGGCTTTTGCTGGTGGACACCTTCCCTTGGTCTGGTGAAGGTGTAGAACAAATCAATTTGGGAATTGGCTCACTGTGGAGAAGTGTCCTGGTTTTGGGTGGAATTTCAGTTGGGAAATTGGATTTTATCAGTGGGGATTAGGGCAAATTGACACTGGGGATCAACTGCTCTAAGGGTGGAGAAGGGTTTGGAACAATTTTGGCAGAGTTTCGGCAAGGTTTTGCAACTCTTCTCCATGGCCGTGAGGGTGAGGGGTTTAAATAGGAGAGGCTGGAGAGCCTTCCGGGGGAGTTGAGGCATGGGATCGGTCGCTTCGGTGAGGAGAAGAACGGCCATAGTGACCATTTGGCATGGGGCGGCTCAGCAAGTGGGAATTCCAAACTTTGGCTCCTCCCAAGGTCTCGGCCATGGTGTTTTTCGGGGATCCAGGCGGCTGGCCGGCAGGCATGGGTCACCCTCAGGTCCAGGTGGGTCAGGGCTGGAGGTTTGTGCAATCAATTGGCAATTGCCATGTGTAAAGGCTTTGAATTAAAATGGAATGGGGAGGGGGTCATTTTGGCCTTAATTTGGTCAACCCATTGGTTTGGGTTTGGTGCACCTCCCCATGGCCTGATTTTGGGCTGAGAGGATCAGTTGGGTCAGCCAAGGGAGAGTGGTGTGGTCTCTATCCATGATGAGGTGGCTAAACATGGTTTAGTGTGTGACATGCTTAAGGTAAAAAATGCTTAATGAAAGATTAGGAAAGGGGCCCCTCCTTTTACCATTAATGGCATGGTCACATGTCAAGCCTTCCATGGCTTCATGTGGCTTGTCCATGGCTTGCATGGCTTGTCTTTGGCTTGGGGAAAGTTGAGTCAATTTCATGGAAATGGGTTTTAAGAATTTTGGATATTTTGATGAAAATTTGCATGAAGCTTGATTTGGAATGGTTTAATTGATGATTTTGAAACTTAGGGGTGATTTTGATTAAATGGATGATGAGGGGAAATTCCATGTGGGCTTTGGATGGATTTGGGCTTTTGAATGTGGTGAAGTGGGCTTTTAGGAAAGTTTAAGGGGAATGGGCTTTTTGATTTTAAGATGGGAATTTGGGTAAAGATTTTGTGATGAAATTTGTCAAATAAATGTCATAATTGGTTTAGGGATGTTCTATGAAGGGCTTGGAATCAATTTGGTGTGATTTGGAGTTGAATTGGTTTGAATTTGGGTTTATTTGGTAAGTGGGCCTATGTAGGTCCAAGTGGGCCAAGTTGGGCTAATGTTGGGCTAGGGTTGAAATTGATGTAAAATCAATGTTGAGAAATGTTTATGGGAGTGTTTCAAAGAGGTTTTGACTTTGGTTGGGCTTTGATTTTGGGGTTTGGGCTCATTTGGGTTAGGTTTGGGTTTAGGTCAAAAATGGGCCTTTTAGCTTTGGGTTGAGTTTGAGTGGGGTTTGGGTCTAAATTTTGGGCAAATCATGTTAGCGTTTTGTTTTTGGGAATGTTAAGGAAGATTTAGAAAAGATTTGGGGTTAATTGGAATTGAATTGGGTGAGTTTGGGTTAGGTTTGGGTCATGGGTCCAAATTGGGCTTTAAGGCCAAAAGTGAAATTGGATCCAAATATCAATCAAATTGGACTTGAATTTAGTTTAGATTGGTGTTGGGAATGTTGAATTGAAGTTTAGAACTGAATTGGACCAAAATTGGGGTCAATTGGGTAGGTTTGGTTTGACATTGGGTTCACTTAGGGTTAAAATGGGTCAAATTGGGGGTTTTGACAAAAGTAGGGTAAATTGACAAAATTGGCCGATAGTGTAGTTGGACAAAATGAAATTGGGAATATTTGGGATTTTCTGGAATTTTCTGGGAATTTTCTGAATTTTTGGATTTTTAGGTCAAGAGGAGTATTTTGGGTATTTGGAGGGTATTGGGAGGTTTTCTTGGAATTTTTTGTATTTTTGGGTATGGATGATCAATTTAAGTGATGCGGAAATGTTTGGGAATGATTTTGGAGAATTTTGGATAATTTGGAAATTTTGAGAAATTTGGGTAATTTCGGGGTTTTGGGTAGAGTTAGCGGGTGTAGGGTCCCGGGGTCAAAAATTGAAAATTTGGGAAATTGAAGATTGGGTGAATTTGAGTGGAGTGAAATCATTTTGGTTGAGCCATGAAGCCATATCAAGCCCACATGAGCCATGAAGGGACTCATTTGAGGTATTCACTATGTTGTTCCTAACCCTCTTAGCCTGAGGGCTTAGGGGTTAAGGACCATCCATGTGAATCACCCACATGAGTCGGGAGGTCAAGTTAAGTATGGGTGTGTGAAAGTGTAGTGTATAGGTGTAGTGTATAAGTGTAGTGTGTGTGTAAGTCGGCCCATTCACCGGACCGAGGCCACCCAGAGGCGGTCCTAAGGCCAAAGAGTCCTATAGGAACTCATCCTTTAAACTTCCACATCCGATTTCAACCCTCTAGGTGATTAGGGGTCTACGATCAAGTTTGTGGAGTTTGCAGGGAATTAAGAAGTGGTTTGAATTTCTAAAAGGTGGGTCCCAATTCTAGTCCTCTAAGATAGTCAAAGGAAAAGCCTAAGGCTAGATCCTAAGTACTAAAGAGAAGAAGAGAAGACCTCATCAAAAATGAGGTCAACAAGCTGTAATAGGGAAAAGGAACCCCTTAGAAATTTATTTATTTCTTTTTTTTTCTGGTTGGGGATCCTTTCCCCCTTTTGTAAACTTTTGTTTAAATTAACATGTATGGAGCCACAATCTGCTCCTTCCCCTATATATATATATATATATATATATATATATATATATATATATATATATATATATTGGAAAAAAAAACTTCTATCTACATAAAAGAGTTTTAGATCTGATATAGAGGATATCAAGAGAAACCTCATGAAGCAAAATTTTCAAATTTATGTTAGGAGAATTACAACAAGAGATTACCCCACTAGTACTAGAGCCAATTTGTGGCTGATTTCATTCCTTAAGTACTTGACTCAAGATGGCTTAAGAATTTGAGGAGAGGCAAGAAATCTTTTTAACCCAGTGAGTAAGCTTCCATGGGACAGGCCAATGTTGCTGTAATGTTTGGATAAGGGACAAAGCATCTGATTCCACATGGTTGTATTTAAATTTTAACATGGTAGCCAAATTCAGAGCCCAATATATAGCAACTACTTCAGTCATTAACACATCTCTATTTTCCATTGGTGTCTGAAAAAACCATAAACAATTTCCCCTATGGTCCCTGCAGACTTCCTCAATTCTAGTAGCTGAAGTAGTAAAGCTTCCATCTGTAATGATTTTAACCCAAGACAAGATAGACTTCCTCCATTTTACTTACTGTACAATATGAATCCTCTGTGGATCAACCTTAAACATCTTCAGATGAAGGTTGAGAATTTTTATGGCTCTCTTTATATAAGTGATGCAATTTGTAGAGATTGTCATAGTTGATACCACCAAGTCCTCATGTTTGGCACTATTTCTGGCCATCCATAAAAACCAAGAAAAGATGAGAGGGATATAGTGCAGCTTCTGTGCTTTTCAGTACTTCTAGCATTCATCCATACTAATATAATTGTAGCACAAGTTGCTCAAATTCAGATATCCCAATGTTTTAACCCAATCTGATATGGGGATCTTACATGATAGAAATAAGTGGTCTACCTCCTCTTCATCCATCCAAAAAAAAAACTTCAAGATGCACATCTCAACCCCTTCAATTTAAGTATATCATGAGTAGGTAAAAATTTTTTTGAATAGGTTCCAATAGAAAACTGAGATTGAAGGTGATAACACTTTATCCCAAATTGGTTTTCCTCAGTCTACTTCCTACCACCTGAAGATTGATCTGAAGATGAATTTATTTAAGGACTGGTTGCCTGGAATCTTAGTGACTAACCTATCATTTTTGTTTGGTTCTACCGTAACTGCCTTGATTTGTTGTATTGTTTTCTGGTCCACCGGATGCTTGATTTTTTCCTCATCCCATTGATTTCCCTTCCAAAAATTAATTAATTTATCCATTATTATTGTATTGTTGATGTTTAGACCAATAACTTTGCCATTCACCAACAAAGTATAAAGCCATAAGTTAACATCACCTTTCCCCACATCCAACATGAAGAACTCTTCAACTTGCAATCTTACCCTCAGAAGTTTTTTCCAGTGTCTTGAGTTCCCCAACCTTTGCTAAACTTTATTAGGTGAGTATCTTTATAGTATTTTCCCCACATAATTTTGGCCCATAAAGAATCCATGATCCTGAATTTAATCCACTGCTTATTGTAGAACACGTGACTCATATGTTGAAAGTTTTTAAATCCCAGGCCACCTGCTTTCAATGGTTTGAAAAGGTTGTTTCAAATAGCCCAATGCATCTGCTTATGTTGGCCCTCCCAATGACATTTATTGAAGAATCTTCCATCATTTTTTGGGTACTTAATCTCCACCATTTGTAAAGTATATATTAAAAAAAGGTCAAAATGCTTCTAAGAAGAGTGATTCTTCTCCCATTTTACAGGAAAGAAGTAAACCAATAATTTATTTGTGCAGATACCTTGTTCACCACCTCATCATACTGTATTCATTTTCTTTTCCCCTTAATTAATTTTATGCCCAGATATTTCAAGGAGTAATTAGCCAATCTAAAACCAGTATAATCTCTAATCCACACCTTGACATTGTTGCTCAATTTTTTACTAGTCAGAATTTGACATTTCTCCTTATTAAACAACATCCCTGCCACCTCTAGGAAAAAATTGAGTATATTCATGGTTTTCCTCGCTGCCTCTTTACACCCATAAGTAAATAAAATCACATCATCAGCATATGCAAGGTGACTAACTACACAAGTTGATATTTGTTGATATCTAATATAAGGAAAATCTTGATGAGCTCGGTTGAGCATTCTATATAGATAGTTAAATGCCGAATGAAGATAGTAGGTGAGAGAGGATCACCTTATTTAATTCGCTTGTAAGCTTTAAAGAATCCATGGATTTCCCCATTTATAGGTACATTGTAGTGAGTATTGGATAGCCATATCTTGATTAAGTTACAGAAATCCCTACTAAATCCCTTGGCTGCCAAGAATTGTAGAATGAACTCCTAACTAATTATATCATAAGCTTTTTCCAGGTTTAATTTTAGGATTGAGTTATTACCCTTGCAAGATTTATCAAAATCAAGCAAGATCTCCTGTGCTAACAATATTTTATCATTTATGCATCTTCCTTGTACAAAGAATGATTGGTTTTCATATATTAGTTTTTCAAGTATGGTTGTAATCTCCCCATCAGTATTTTGTTGATGATCTTAGGAATAGTTCTTGTGAGGCTGATTAGTCTGAAGTCACTCCAATATTTTTTTTTGTTTTCCTTAGTTATTAGGACAATTGTTGTAACTGTAAAATATCTTGGAAGTTTTGTCACAAGGAAGAAACTCTGATTTGCTGAAATTACTTTCTAATTCACCACATCCTAAGGTTTTTTGTAAAATCAAATGTGTATCCGTAGAAGCATGTATTTTTACTTCCATCAATAGTATTTAGAGCCATTCTAATCTCCTCTTCATTTGGGACCTGTGTGAGATTTATTCTTCAAGATTAATTATCCCCTTTTGTAATCTATTGTCAAGAGTAATCCCCTCTCCTTTAATTACTTGTTCCGTGACTTCAAAAATCTTATTTTGATCCATATCCTCAGCATCTAATCAATGGGAGTATTGGCCTTTAGCTCATGATGAAGCCTAAAACTATGTCCAAACATTCTATTGTTTCCATAATACAGAGATCTTTACTCCACAATGATAGGGTGCCAATACCCATTATGTATTGTACCCAGCCAAATTTCCTCCACATCAGGAAGGATATTATCCATTTCCACAAGAATTCTTGCAACAGAAGGTCTGTACAGGTTGAATCTACGAACATTTAATTTCATTGGCCTTACCAAAACAACTTCTATGGAGAACAAAATTTGATGGTTGTATAGGTGTAACTTTAATCCAAGTAGTTTAAACTTGGTAGGGACAATGGGGGGTTCCTGATTAGGGTCAAAGTAAATAGACCATTTGAGAAGTTTCATATACTTCCCATAAATTTTCAGATCTTTTTTTGGAGAATATTCTTGAATAATCTTCTTCTATTGAGTTGTGTCATGACATGCCTTCCAACAAAAGCCCTACCCTCCATGATCCCACTAGCTTCATGTCTTAAAAAAACTTTCTAATTATTTTCTTGTTAGGATGACCAAATTGAAACTTTCCAACCAATATGAAATTTTGATTCTCAGCTAAACATGCCACGTCATTTTTAGAGAATAAAATAGCATGTTTTCCTCCTTTTTTTTGATGCCTTCTAGCATGAGGACAATTTGGTTTAACCTTCAAAGAAATCATGTTAACTTTGTGGAAACACCAAGCTATCAGCATGTACTGCATTGAAACCCAAATTGTCTGAAACAGTGTCGGCAAAAGAGTACGGTCCACCAAATCCTCCCCAGAGGTGGGAAAATTGGAGCCCATATGACCAATGTAACAACAACCGCTAATTCAAAAAGCAGGAAACACGAGAAGTCTAAGAACTCTTAAAACTTAACCAAAGCTGAAAGGGAAGGCAAAAACAACTAGAAAGCAACCAGAGGAGACCACAAAAAACTCCAAAACCACCTCCATGGAATAGTGAAACCCTAGGAGCCGAAGGAGTGCCGCTATCTTCATCTTTTTTTAATATAGTTTTTTTTTTATTTCAAGTTAAAACTAGTCAAACACGATCGAACAAAGGGTTATTCATGTTATATTTGTTTATAATTCAAGTATAAAATAATTGTTAATATTTGACTCATTTAATTAACCAATGATTCAAACACGAGCTACTTAATGAGACTTGTTTTTTAGACAACCAAGTTATAGTAAGGTGTGATTTGGGATAACCTCTTTTATATTTATTTTCTATGTTGTTGTCACAATTTTAGATTATTGTATCAACATTATTACTGCTTGGAAACTTTTGTTGTATGAATAAACTTCTTAACAATAAAATTTATTCTGTGGCAGTTATGGGAGCACAATATCTCATAGAAAGTTTTGTATCTTTGCCTAATTAGAGTTCTATACACATATTAACAGCAGCAATAACACTTAATCTGACAACTGGTGAAGGAGTTCTTCAATAGTTAATTTCATGTCTATTTCTCAAAACTGTTCCCATGTAAGTGCAAACGAATATATGAAGTTGCTCTAGCCTTGGTGGCATGTTCCTCCGCTCTGATGTGCTGCCCCTATGCGGATTTTATGGTATGGGCCACCACTCCCAATTGTGCGGAGGGAATGAACCAAGTTTGAGCAAGCCTCCAGTTTGTTTGTGTTTTATTTGTGTTCATCTCACATGTGAATCGGCTCTTAAATAATCTGTTCGTGTTTGACTCGATTACACTTACTTATTCAAAGTAACTCGTGTTCACTCGTTTAATTATTTAGCAAGTCGGCTCAAATTTAACCTCGATTAATAAAAAAGAAATCATTTATTTATTTATTTTTATCTATTCATATGTGTGCCTATATTTTGTGTAGTTTCTTCTAGTTATATATATATATATATATATATATATATATATATATATATATATATATATATATATATATATATATATATATATATATATATATATATATATATATATATATATATCAAGGATTACCTTTGCACTTCCTATGTGGAACTGAAGTTGGGAAATGGTGGCAGGATGTTTGAAAGGTGTGACTTTCTTTGTGGCCTTTACATACATACCATCCATTTCCTATATGTTTACATACAGAATAAAAGAATATTTTGGTGTGCAGGGTGCAACAGATTTTTTAGGAGAATTTACATGCTTAGCACGCAAATGCTGTATATGTATTTACATAGCTAACATTTGCAGGATTTTAGGAGCATTTACAATCATACTAACAAAATCTTATGTATTCACGTATTTAACGACTAAAATTATACTTTTTATAGTTCTATTGCCAAGTAATTTTTTTAAAATAATAAAATTTAGCATTTTTAAATAGACATAAAAATAAATATAAAAAAGTGAGCCAAAATAAGCTAAAAAATAAATGAGCAAATTTTTTGCTCGTATTCCATTTGTTTATTCATTTAGCTTAAAAAAATGTTTCGTATTATGCTCGCTTGTTTAAGACCTTCTATGGCTTGGATTTTGATTGAAAGGGGTGTTACCCCCCCTTTTATGATTATGTTTGGATTGGTTCGGGATATTGACAAACTGTGGAAATGGAATATGTGCCACTTTATTGTATTAGGTGTCGGATGTTCGAACATTGTCTAACTTATGGCATTGTTGTTAATCCCAATCTTTAGAAAGTTATTCATAAGAGCAAGGATGCTCGTTCTGATAAACAAAACAAGCTAGATACTACACTTATAAATAATGATTTGGAAATACTCAACGAGAATCTTTTAGTTTTGAATCTGAATGAGAACTCATATGCTAATCAACCGAGCAATCAAAGGAATACTAATAATGATGTGCTGAATTGTGATCTTAATAACAATATATGGCAGGTGACTACCATGCAATGTGGTGAAAAGAGTTGCAATACCACTAATGTGGTTTGTAATGCAGAGATGAAGAATTCAATTTTTGTTTCCAGCAAAGATCTCATTGTGGATGATTTGTTGATTGCTAGAACAGAATTAGAAGAAGAGTGGATGGTCCAAAAGGCTGCTAGGAGAAGAAAAAATAAAGGTACTCGGGAGCTCAATTATGTTAATCTTGATGTTATTATTCAAATTTCAAGTGGAGAGGATACGTATAATAGAATTCTGATTTCTTCCTCAAGGATTACTAGAAGACTGAATGAATTTCCTATTGATGCTTAATAATTTAATTGGAATAATAAAGGCATTGCTAAGAAATATGCCTCAAACAGACTCAAAAACCTGATTCTCACTCATAAACTCTACTTTCCTGGAATTCTTGAACCTTTGTTGGATTCCAAGAATAATAAAAGCATCTTAAGAATATTGGAAATTTTCAGTTATATGCTAACAAAAATAAAAAAATTTGGTTTATTTGGAGGGACTTTGTGAAGATTGATATCTTATCAATCAAGATCAGTCAATTCATATTCGCGTCTCGGTAAACAATGATTATTTTTCGCTTACTACTATTTATGTTGGTCATACTAGGCATAAGAGTTCATAATTGTGGTCTTTTTTGCAATCTATTAGTACTAATTCTGATGCTAATGATTCTTGATTGGTTGGTGGTGATTTCAATCTTATTTCTTAACCTTAGAGGAAAAATGTCGGAATGCTCCTAATTTGAATCTCATAACTGAATTTAGGAATGCTTTTTTTGATGTTAATCTTTATGATATGCGGTTTATTGGTAATACGTATACCTGGAGTAAAGCTATGGTGTATGAAAGATTAGATAGATTTCTTTCTATTCCTGTGTGGGCTAATAAATTTTATTTACATGAAGTTTATCGACTTGCTATAATTGCTTCTGACCATGCTCCTTTATTATTAACAATTAAAGCAAGCCATATTAGGAACATTTATATTTTTAGTTCTTTTAAAATGTGGACCTTGTATAATTCTTACAATTTTTTAGAGTACAATTTGTTAGAGATAATTGGAAGTGTAATAATATTGGCAATTCAGGCCTTAAACTTTGGCTTTTATAAAAAAAATTGGCCCTCCAGTTTGAGAAATGGAATTGGGAGATTTTTGGAAATATGTGCAAAAAATTTGTTGATGCTGAAGTTAGAGTTCAATCATTGGAATTCAAATTTAGTAATAATAATATTTGTTCGGATAGTGCTCTTCACTCTCAAAAGATTTGAATAATTTCATTGTTATGGAAGAAATCATTTTTTGCTCAAAAGGCTACTGAGCCGAATTTCATAAATGGTGATAAAAATTCTGCCTACGTTAATGCTTGCACGAAAAGTAGAAGGAATGTGAACAAGATGTCTAAGATTATTACTATGGATGGTATTACACTTTTTGATCTTAATGAGATTGAGAGGGATGGTATTAATTTTTTTTACTAATCTCATTAATGGGGATGGTAATATCCTTACTAATATAAAGATTGAGAATTATGCCAATTACAATACTATTAATGATATTAACCTGACTCATATTTCTTCTAATGATGAAATCAAAAAATAATCCTGATAGCATGGAGGATGGCAAGGTCGCTGGGCCTGATGATTTTACTATTGAATTTTATAAACATAGTTGGAAAATTATCAATCCTGAATTGGTAGATACTATTCAAGATTTTCTTAGGCGTAGTGATCTTCCCAAGTATTTTAAAACTTCTATTATTGTTTTAATAACAAGGACTAATAATGTTACTTCTTGGGATAATTTTAGAAAAATTAGTTTAAATACAGTGGTTTCTAAAATTATTTCTAAGATCGTTGTGAAAAGGATTCAGCCTTTATTGAATGATATTATTTGCTTGAATCAAATAGCTTTGATCAGTTGTAGAAAAATTTTTGATAACGCCTTAACGGTTCATGAATTACTCTTGGACTTGGATAAAAAAAATACCGTGGTAATGTGATTATAAAAATGGATATTAAAAAAAGCTTGATACTATTAGATGGGAATTTATTCTAGACGTGCTACATGCTTTAGAATTTCACGATGATTTCTGCAACATGGTATGTATAATTCTTAATAATAATTATTACTCTATCTTGATAAATGGTAAGGCTTGTGATTTTTTTGAAGCTTCTAGAGGTATCAAACAAAGTGATCCTCTATCTCCTTATCTTTTCATTAAAAAAACATTGATACTATTAGATGAGAATTTATTCTAGACGTGCTACATGCTTTAGAATATCACGAAGATTTCTACAACATGGTATGTATAATTTTTAATAATAATTATTACTCTATCTTCATAAATGGTAAGGCTTGTGGTTTTTTTGAAGCTTCTACAGATATCAAACAATGTGATTTCAAGAAAAAAATACTTATTTTTATGCCTTGATTTTTATTAAATTTTAAGGATATTATGCTTTAATGAAAGGTATTTTTGTGTTTTTGGATGTAGGTGATGCAACAATGTCCAAGAAGGAGAAAAATATGAAAAAGAAGCAAAAAGGAGAAAAATAGAGCCAAATGCAAAATTGTCAAAATTACTGGCATGACGCCTAGACACCAGAGTCCGGCGCCTAAGCGCCAGCTCGATACAGAAACTGTTAAGTTTTTGACAACTTTTGGATGGTTATTTTGACGGTGTGAGCGGTTATTGGACCTTCTAGAAGACTGGCAGTTGTTCCTGGTTTATAGGACAAGTGATATAATGTATTTGGACGCTTCAAAACGGTTTTAATCGTAAAGAGGTGCGATCCAAAGTGAAGAGGTGCGAAGAACTGGACGAGGTGTCCGGTGCCTAGGCGCCAGATTCCGGCGCCTAGGTGCCAGACACACCTTCTAGAAGATTCATTGAATTTAGACACATTTTGAAGAGGTGCCTTAAGGCAACCCTTGAAAACTATAAATAGGAGGGTACTCCTTCAGAGAACAACGCCCAACCTAGAGAGAGAATTAGAGAGACAATATTAGGGCCACCTTTTTACTTTCCTTCATAAATTAGTGAGTTTATTTTAGAGTTTGTATTTAGATTTTGAAAGAGTTGGTGCATCTGAAGTTCATTACGCTGTGGAGTCAGTAGGAATCATAAGTTCAATAGGAGAAACATCTAAGATAAGTATTTTTATTTTGATTCATAGTTTATTTATTACGTTTTGTTATTTAATTTCAATGTGTTCTGAGTAGTTACTTTACTTTCTCTTTTCAATTATGAAAAGATAAATAAGATAATACAAAATTCGTCGGAGAATTAAAATCATATATTTTCAAAATATTGTGATGATATAAATACCGATTCTTAATTTACTATTTAAATTGGCCATTTAAATTGTTAAAACCTTTTGAAGAGATTTGAGACCTAGAAGGAGATGAATTCTTAACTTGTAGATATCACATGAATCCTTGGGTAGTCGAAAGCCTTCTGCGGGTTATTCAAGGTGAAGTGCAAATAAATAGGAAGATATTATATATTGGGCGTAGAATTGATAAGTTTTTAGAGTGACAGACTAAGTTCTTATGATTTGGTTTGTAGAGAAGGAAATGGTCACTAGTAGGGCCGACCATAGCCACCCTTGGACATCTAGTAGTGTGAGCATAGATTAACCCATTCTACTAACAAAACATCCGAACATGATCTATAGGCTAGCCAATGTTCTTTATACTATCGAGCGAAGATAAAGAATAAGAATGCTTCTATTTGACACAATACCATAAATCCATATTCTCCACGAATATTATTATTATCTTAGAAAATCTTAGATTAATTGAAAGGGAGAAAGTTGCTTTCTTATTGCTATTTACATCAATCATTTTATTTCTGCTTTATTATTGCATCTAGTAAATTAAAGATATTTTATTTTTGACTATAAAAGAAATACTTTAAAATAAAAATATTTAAAGATCTATAACGCTCTCCTCGTGGGAACGATACTGGGGTCTTTGTTTCAAAGCCCTATATTACTTGATACGATACATATACTTGCGTAGTACCCCTAGTGTATAAAATATTTTCCATAAAATTATATTTATATACACTAGCCGGTATTATTATTTATAACATATATTTTTGAAAGCATTAATTAGTACGATGATCTTCAGAGGGCTTTGGGTTAAGTTTTTGGCGCCGTTGTCGGGGAAGAAGATTTTAGTACGCTTATATTTATATCGGGTCAAGTTTTTGGCGCCGTTGTCGGGGATGAAGATTTTAGTACGCATATATTTATATCGGGTCAAGTTTTTGGCGCCGTTGCTAGGGAAAGCAGAGGCAAATTTTTAGATTTTAAGTATTTTTATTTTATTCATTTTTCTTTATTGTAAAAAAATAAAATAAAAAAATAAATATATAATATAAAAAAACATAAATATAATAAAAATAATAATAATATATATTTTAATTCTTGCTAATTTACTTTTTATGCGTAGTTCTGGACCTGAAGGATTATTACCTTTAGATTCTGAATTAGAAAGAACTGTTAGAAGAATTAAAAAAGGAAAACAAATTCAAAATTTTCAAGAAATGGCTAATTTACATAACAATTTACAAAATCTAATTGAAATTAATGATCAAAATGTTTATAAACCATTAAGGGATTATGCTTAACCCTACGAGTTGATGAACTTCATAGTAGTATTCAAATACCCACTTGTAGATGCTAATTCTTTTGAGCTTAAACCGTCTATTATTCAAATGGTTCAAAAGAATTGATTTGGTGGAACACCGAATGAGGATCCAAATTTACACCTTGCTAGTTTTTTAGAACTTTGTGCTACCTTTAAATATAACAATGTTTCTGATGATGCTATTAGGCTTAGACTCTTTCCTTTTTCTTTAAGAGATAAAGCAAAGATGTGGCTGAACTCATTAGCAATAGGTTCTATTAAAACATGGACTGAGATGACACAAAAATTCCTTGCTAAATATTTTCCTCCTTCTAAAACTGCTAAATTAAGAACTGAAATTACTTCATTTAGTCAATTTGAAGGGGAGACAATTTATAAAACTTGGGAAAGATTTAAAGAACTATTAAGAAAATGTCCTCATCATGCTTTACCTGATTGGTTAATTATTCAAACATTTTATAATTGATTAATTGGATCTTTAAAATCAATTATTGATGCTGTTGTTGGAGGTTCTTTAATGTCTAAATCATTTGAAGAAGCTTATACTTTAATTGAAGAAATGTTTAACAATAATTTTCAGTGGCCTTCTGAAAGGAATAATCCTAAAAGAATGACAACTATTCATGATAATGAAGCATTTTCAATTTTAGCTTCACAAGTAGCAGCAATGTCTAAGAAATTAGATAGTTTTGCTATTAATATATCACATAATAACTCTGCTAATATTGAAGATTCTCAAACTATTGAAACTTTACAAGCTATTGCTAGTAAAAATAATTCTTATTCAAATTATAATAATCATGGATGGAAAAATCATCCTAATTTTAACTGGAATAATTTACAACAATGGGGTAATAATAAATCTCATCCCACTATAAATTGGAATAATCAAGTTAATTAAAACTATAAACCACCTGGATTTAACAATCAATAGAAAAAGTTATCAATAGAAGAATTAATTTTACAACTAAGTAATCAATTACAAAATCAAAACACTGCTACTCGTAATTTTGAGAATCAAATGGGACAAATCGCTAATTTAATTAATTATAGACCCCCAAGAACACTTCCTAGTAATGTTGAAATCAATCCAAAAGAAACTAGAAAAGAACATGAACATGTTAAAGCTGTACAACTTAGAAGTGGAAAGGAATTAAAAGAAAGAATGCAGAATGAAATTGAAAATGAGATTGAGGTTGAAGAGATTGAAAAATCTAAACAAACTCCTTCTCCTAATAAAGATCAAACTAATATTTCTAATAATATGGAAGTTGAAAAACCACCACCACCTTTTCCTTAAAGACTTAAACAACAGAAGCTTGATCATCAATTTTCTAAGTTCTTTAAAATTTTAAGAAACTTACTATAAACATACCTTTTGCTGAAGCTTTGGAACAGATGCCAACTTATGCAAAATTTATGAAGGATATTTTAAGTAAGAAACGAAGATTTGAAGCTTTTGAAACTGTTGCATTAAGTAAAGAATGTAGTGCAATAATTTAAAAGAAATTATCTCAAAAACTTAAAGATCTTGGAAGTTTTACTATACCTTATGCTATTGGAGAAAAGTTTTGTGGAAAAGCTTTATGTGATTTAGGAGCAAGTATTAATCTCATGCGATTTTCTATTTTTTTGAAGGTTAAATTTAGGAGAGATTACTCCCACCACTGTAACCCTTCAGTTAGCTGATAGATTTATCACTTACCCTAAAGGAGTTATAGAGGATGTTCTTGTTAAAGTAGATAAATTAATCTTCCCTGTAGATTTCATTGTACTTGATATGGAAGAAGATAAAGAAATACCTATTATTTTAGAGAGACCTTTTCTAGCGACCGGACGAGCTATGATTGACGTGTAAAAAGGAGAATTAACCATGAGAGTTAATGATCAAGAGATTAAATTTAATGTCCTTAAATCAATGAAATAGCCTGACAAAGAAAAATGTTATCGAATGGATATAATTAATTATTTAATTGAGAAACATTATCAAGAAAAATGTAAAGTCATTTCTGAAGAAAAATTTGAATTATTAACCGATGAAGATGAAGAACTAAAAGAAGAAGAAACTCATTGTATTAAAGATAATTGGGAAACTTTGGACATTACTCAAAATGATATACTTTTACCCTCAATTAAAAAAGCCCCTGAGCTGGAATTAAAAATTTTACCTTCACATTTAAAGTATGCATTTTTGGGAAATTTATTAACTTTACCTGTTATTATTTCCTCTGAGCTAAGTAAAGATCAAGAAAAAAAATTGATAGGAGTGTTAAAGAATTATAAGAAAGCATTTGGTTGGACAATTGCTGACATAAGATGAATAAGCTCGTCCATTTGTATGCATAGAATTTTAATGGAAGAAAATTTTAAACCTACTATTGAACCGCAAAGAAGATTAAATCCTATCATGAAAGAGGTTGTTAAAAAATAAATTGTTAAATGGTTAGATGCTGGTATTATTTATCCTATTTCGGATAGACAATGGGTAAGTCCTATTCATTGTGTTCCAAAGAAAGGAGGAGTAACTGACATTGTCAATGATAAAAATGAACTAATTCCTACAAGACAAGTTACTGGATGGCTAATTTGCATTGATTATAGAAAATTAAATGACGCCACTAGAAAGGATCATTTTCCTTTACCTTTCTTAGATCAAATGCTTGATAAATTGGTTGGACACTCATATTTCTGATTTCTAGATGGATATTCTGGTTATCATCAATTACGTGTCGCTCCTGAGGACCAAGAGAAAATAACATTTATTATTCCTTATGGAACATTTGCCTTAGAAGAATGCCTTTTGGTTTATGTAATGCACCTGCAACTTTTCAAAGATGTATGATGTCAATATTTTGTGATTTGATTGACAAAGGAATTGAAATATTCATGGACGATTTTTTAGCTTTTGGAACTTCTTTTGAATCTTGTTTGAAAAATATTTCCAAAGTTCTGAAAAGATGTGAATAAATAAACTTAGTTCTTAACTGGGAAAAATGTCAATTCATGGTCACATAAGGCATTGTACTTGGTCACAAGATTTCACAAAAAGGGATGGAAGTAGATCAAGCAAAACTGAAAATTATTGTTGAATTACAACCACCTACTACTGTTACTGATGTGAGAAGTTTTCTAGGTCATGCTGGATTTTATAGAAGATATATAAAGGATTTTTCTAAAATTGCTAAACCTCTTTGTCATTTATTGGAAAAAGATGCTAAATTTGAATTTAACAAAGACTCTGTTAATGCTTTTAATATTTTAAAAGAAAAATTAATAACTGCACCTATCATTGTTGCACCTAATTCAAATAAATCTTTTGAATTAATGTGCGATGCAAGTGATTTTGCAATTGGAGCTGTATTGGGACAAAAATATGAGAAAATTTTTAAAATTATATATTATGTTAGTAAAACTCTCACTAAAACACAAAGAAATTACACTACTACTGAGAAAGAGCTTCTAGCTATAGTATATGCCTTTGATAAATTTAGACCTTATCTTACTGGTACTAAATGCATAGTTCATACTGATCATTCCGCTATTAAATATCTAATGTCAAAAAAGGATGCTAAACCTAGACTAATAAGATGGGTTTTACTTCTATAAGAATTTGATTTTCAAATAGTAGATAGAATAGGAACTGACAACAAAATTGTTGATCATTTATTTAGAATTAAGAATGATGTTATTACTGAAGAAAACATAAATGAGAAATTTCCTGATGAACATTTATATGTTATTCAAGGATGCCAAACACCTTGGTATGCTGATATAGTTAACTATTTAGTTAGCAATATTCTACCTTATGTTTTGGACGAAAAATTTATTAAGAAATTTAAAAATGATGCTAAATATTATATTTGGGAAGATCCTCATTTATTTAAATTAGGAAGAGATTCTATAATTCAAAGATGCATACCTTATGAAGAAACTTTTGCTATTATTCAAAAATGTCATGATTCCGATTTTGGAGGACACTTTGGAGTAGATAAAATTGCATTTAAAATTTTAAATTTAGGATTTTATTGGCCTACCTTTTTCAAAGATGTGAGACATTATGTTAAAACATGTGATCGATGTCAAAGGATAAGAAATATATCCAAGAAAGATGAAATGCCTTTAAACTATATATTGGAAGTTTAAATTTTTGATATATGGGGTTTAGACTTTATGGGACCATTTGTACCATCATCTGGAAAAATTTATATTTTATTAGCAGTTGATTATGTTTCAAAATGGATTGAAGCTGTAGCTTTACCTAACTGTAACTCCAAAAGTGTATCTAAATTTTTAAAGATGATTTTTTCAAGATTTGCAATGCCTAAGGTAATTATCACAGATGGTGGAAGTCATTTTAGAAATATAAGAATTCAATCATTACTGCAAAAATTTGGATTCAAACATAAAATTGCAACTGCTTATCACCCACAAACAAGTGGAATAGCTGAAGTATCAAACAGAGAAATTAAATAAATTTTAGAGAAGACTGTTAATCCTAAAAGAACTGATTGAGTTGATAGACTTGATTCTGCATTATGGGCTTGTAGAACATTTTATAAGACACCAATCGGAATGTCACCTTACCGGGTAGTTTTTGGGAAACACTATCACTTTCCTGTTGAACTTGAACATAAAGCTTATTGGGCGATAAAGGAGTTTAATTCTGATTTGAATACTGCAGGAGAAAAATGATTATTGCAATTAAATGAGATGGATGAAATAAGAAATGAATCATATGATAATGCAAAAATTTATAAAGAGAAAATGAAGGTATTACATGATAAAAATATTTCAGGAAAAATATTTGAGCCTGGACAAGAAGTATTACTATTTAATATTCGTTTCAGGCATTTTCTTAGAAAATTGAGATCAAAATGGATGGGACCATATATAATTGAAAAAGTATACCAATATGGAGTTGTGGATATTAAAGACCCCAAAATGGAAAAATTTTTTAATGTTAATGGATTAAGATTGAAGCCTTATTTGGGAGACATTAAAAAGATTTATAAAGAGGCTTATGAATTGAGTCAACCTGATTAAAGAACTACTTAGGTCAGGCTGACGACGTTAAACCAAACGCTTTATGGGAGGCAACCCATAGATTTTATTTTTAGAGTGTTTTTACATTTTTAATGTAAGGTTATGCCTCGGTCTTGACTAATTTTATATAACTTCAGAAAATTAAAAATTATCTTGAAGTATATAAAGTTTGGACTTTGGATCACTCCATTTCATATGTGAGTAAAAAGGAGATCAAGTTAACCTTCATTGAAATTATGTATAATTGTGTTATTTATTTTGTTCGGATCTTACCATTATAATTTACCTATTTTTGGAGAACGAAACTTTGAAATTTGACGTTAGGCGAAACGGAGTCGAACATGGTTCCGACGCCTAGGCTCCAGAATTCGACGCCTAAGCGCCAGAATAAGCTATGTGTCGATGGGTCCGGCGCCTAGGCGCCAGATTTGGTGCCTAAGCGCCACGGTTACTGGGTCGTGTAAAAACATAAAATTTTTAGTTTTTCACACGATTTTCACCTTTAAATTAACCCAACTTCCTCCCCAATCCCTAAGCAATCAATATTTCGACCCTTACACTAAATTCTTGAGAGATTAGAGAGAATTTTTGAAGAAATGGAGAGGAGAAATCTTGGAGAAGAGGTTAGAGACAAAGGTTCAAAAGATCCTCAACCCTACTTCAATGGTTTCATCGTTGAAAGTTTGGAGAAAATCTCTAGTCATCTTAATAAATTTGAAGCGGATTTCATGAGTATTGGAGATCGCCTGCATGAGATGTATCATCAGATTAAACATCTGAAATGGCAAGCGAAACTCTAATTTGATCATCTAGCGGCTTATCAAGATGCTCAAGTTGAAGTTTATGTGAAGAACAAATGGATTGACAAGAAGACGACTAAGGATTTTCCAAGAGCATTAGTGTTCTTCCCAAATGGATTGAATAGTTTTCCTTGCCAAGATAATGGAAATTAGATAGTGATTTGGTGAGATCGTGATTTATCTAGTGAGTCGTTGTATCGATTTAGTGAATCGATTGTGTTTGTTTGTGTATTTGCTTTCATATTCAATGTGTGTTGTATTTGTTTTCAAATTGTGTTGTTTGATTGTGTGTTAGAACTTGAATCATTATATTATACTTAAAGGAAGTGTATTAAGCCAAAATTGAAGATTATAAATGGAAATTAGAGGAGTTTGATTTAAAACTTATGCTTGATTGGTGGATTTAATATTTAATTTTTAAAATTTTTGGAAAATGTTTTGGAAGTTAGAAACTGAAGCCCTACTCTAATATGAGTAATTGGAAGTTGAATTTATGAAGTTTTGTGGAAAATAAAATTTTTAGATTGATTTTTGTGAAAGGCGAGTCTGGCGCCTAGGCGCTAGAATTCGGCTCCTAAGCGCTGGTTCGGCCTGCTTAAACAAAAATTAACATATAAACCCCATTAGCCATGGATGACGTCTAAGCTTCAAATCCTTCCCCATTTTCACAAAAATACACCTCTTAGATCCATTTTGAGGTCAAAACATCAAGTATTTGGGCGCGAAATCACTTGATTTCTTCATCTCGAGGTCAGATCTACACTTTAATCCATTTATTTTTTATTTTCACCATAGTTTTTCCTATGTTTTGCTAAAAACCAAAATTTTGAGAAAAATTTTGATTTTTAGGTATTCTATTTGGATTTTTAAACTTATTTTAAGTTTCTTAAACTTAAAAAGAGTTTAAATATTTGATTCTTAAATTTGTTCTTGTTTTCTTTCACGTTTAGATGAAACCGAAATCTAAGCGAGGGAAGGAACGAGAAAATTTTGACAGTAGCAAGTTCGCGACTGCGGCAACGCATTTTCGATATCACAAATTTGCGATGTCGAGAAAGTTTATCTCGGAGCGAAGCTTTTACAATCCAGGTGAAATGATTGAGAACACAATCGTTGCGCATAACTGGCAACGATTATGTTATTTCACTGCTGTTGCTGTTATTCCAGTCGTTGGCTAATTTTATGCTAACTTTTTAGATTTGGAAGATTACGAAGTCTTCGTTAGAGGTGTCGGAGTTGGATTTACTCTGGAGAGGATCAATGTGTTTTATGGACTACCACCTACCATTGAGTGCCACTATTCTGGATTATCTCCATCTGAGGGAGATCTTGAGATTATCATTGCTTATTTGACTGACAGCAGTGGAGCCTGGAAGATCCGGAATGACAAACGGGTAAATTTCAAATCTTCTAAGTTAAATGGTATTTCCAAGGCATGACATTACTTTATTTCTGCTAGACTTCTACCTTCCCACCACCTGAGCGAAGTCACTAGAGATCGTGCTATCTTAAACTATTGCATTCAGGAGAGGAAGCTGATAGATGTTGGAAGTATCATTTATGATTCTGTGGAGTCTACTGCTAGATCCAGCACTTCTGTGGGACTGGGATTCCCATCTTTGATCTATTCTTTATGTGTAAGCAATGGAGTTACTGTTGATATTTCTGAGGAGAAGCTGAAAACTACCAAACCAATTGGGCAGGAGAGTGTTAGCATATTGATCGTCTTCGAGGGAAGAGATAGACCGCTCCTTCTACTTCTGCACTCACTTCAAGTAGACCTTCTACTTGTCAACCTTCTACTTCTACTGCTGAGCCACCATCTAGTTTTTGGGAATCGAGGCATGATCAGTTTATAGAGCAGTAGCGTGAGTTATTTCAAACTCACTGAAGAGTTGATTCTATTGATAAGAAAATTGATCATTTATCTGAGTATACCTAGAGGAAGAGTAGTTACGATGCTGAGTATGATGAAGCTCTCGTTAGATTCTTGAAGGGAGAGCATGATGTTCAGTTTCCTACCTTTCCTAGATTCTCACCATATGTTGATCCTAAGGATGTTGAGTTTTCTTTTGGTGATGATGACGCTGATGAGGCTATAGACAGTGATTAGTAGCCTGATTTACCTCTGAGATGTGTTAAGTCTGTTGTTAGTTTAGTTTGTTTGCTAGTATTGATTGTTGTTTGTTGTTTCCTAGTTTAGATTTTTTTTATGTACTTTTTGTGGATTGTTTGGTGTTGAGACTGTTGTTAGAGTACTTTTAATGTTTTGTGTTTAGGATTGAAATTTGGATGAATTTATGTTTATTTCTGTTTCAGCCTATTGTCTAGTAGTTAGTATTGTTGTTCTATTTCTGTTATTATAAGTAGTATAGTCATTTAATTTAATTACTAATGAGTCTTCTTACTTTTATACCTTCTTCATTATTTCAGTATTTTTCATGAAAGCATGTGTAGAAGTAAATTTTTCTTTCTAGAATTTTTTTCTTACATACTTATAAAAATTCCTTTTTAAAATTATGTTTTTCTTTCTCTCATACTTTAAAAAAAATTTTCATGATAGACCAAAACTTGAGTTTGGGGGAAAGGAAAAATACATTCAAATTTAAATTTTATTTGTCCTTAAAGAACTAATATTTTCTTAAAATAAAAATTTTAACATAACATGAGGAATGAAGCATCTATTTAAGATCACTTAAATTTTTGAAATTATAAATAATTTAGTGGACTTAACCAAAAATTTTAATAACTTTGATTGATTTTAAGAATATAATTATTCAACTTAAAGAAGAAAAAGATTAAGAAATTTTCTATTCATAGTAGAGATATTTGAATTTTAGAAGTATTAAGAAATCAAAAATTATAACTTGAAAAAGAATAGATTGAAATTCTTTTTGAATTCTATTTATGTTATAATAATTAGGTGAAATTGTATATGTTTGAAAATATAAGTTAAGGATAGTGAAGTTCAAAACCATTAACAGGCTATCCGGATACAGTAATCCTCTCTCTTAAAAAAATAAAAAAGAAAAGATAGGAAAGAGAAAAAGAGAGGAGAAGCTTGAGGAAATGCCTAATTAAAAATTGTCTTCACTTGAATTAACTTATAAAAAGAAAACTGATTACATATATTACTTAATTTTTATGCATGTATTTTTATTAGATAAGAATTTCATGAAGATCTTTTTCGTGTGAATAATTTATGTGATCTTAAAATAATAAATTACAATTATTTTCGAAGTGAATGAAAAATTTTTGAAGTCTTATGATTTGGTAGTTAGAATATTCTTTAAATTCTTAAAATTAAGCTTAGTTAGTGAAATTTGGTTAATATTTTACTAAAGCCTTTATAAAATCAAAAATCATAAGGAATCTTAAATATTTACTTTTTATTCCAAATGTTATACATTTTATATAGTAAAAAGGGTTACTTGAGGACAAGTAACATTTAAGTTTCGGGGATTTTGATCCAATGAAAAAATACCTATTTTTATGCCTTAATTTTTATTAAATTTTAAGGATATTATGCTTTAATGAAAGGTATTTTTGTGTTTTTGGATGTAGGTGATGCAAAAATGTTCAAGAAGAAGAAAAATATGAGAAAGGAGCAAAAAGGAGCAAAAAGGAGCAAAAATAGAGCCAAAATGCATAATTGTAGAAATTACTGGCCTGGCGCCTAGGCGCTAGAGTCCGGCGCCTAAGCGCCAGCTCAATACAGAAAACTGTTAAGTTTTTGACGACTTTTAGGCAGTTATTTTGACGGTGTGAGTGGTTATTGGACCTTCTAGAAGACTGGCAGTTGTTCCTGGTTTATAGGATATGTGATACAATGTATTTGGACGCTTCAAAACGGTTTTAATCGTGAAGAGGTGCGATCCAAAGTGAAGAGGTGCGAAGAACTGGACGCGGTGTCCGGCGCCTAGGCGCTAGACACACCTTCTAGATGATTCATTGAATTTGGACACATTTTGAAGAGGTGCCTTGAGGCAACCCTTGAAAACTATAAATAGGAGGGTACTCCTTCAGAGAAAAACGCCCAACCTAGAGAGAGAATTAGAGAGATAATATTAGGGCCACCTTTTTACTTTCCTTCATAAATTAGTGAGTTTATTTTAGAGTTTGTATTTAGAGTTTGAAAGAGTTGGTGCATCTAGAGTTCATTATGCTGTGGAGTCAGTAGGAATCAGAAGCTCAATAGGAGAAACATCTAAGATAAGTATTTTTATTTTGATTCAAAGTTTATCTATTATGTTTTGTTATTTAATTTCAACGTGTTCTGAGTAGTTACTTTACTTTCTCATTTCAACTATGAAAAGATAAATAAGATAATACAAAATTAGTCGGAGAATTAAAAATCATATATTTTCAAAACATTGTGATGATATTAATACTGGTTCTTAATTTACTATTTAAATTGACCATTTAAATTGTTAAAACCTGTTGAAGAGTTTTGAGACCTAGAAGGAGATAAATTCTTAACTTGTAGATATCACATGAATCTTTGGGTAGTCGAAGGCCTTGTGCGGGTTATTCAAGGTGAAGTGAAAATAAATAGGAAGATATTATATATTGGGCATAGAATTGATAAGTTTTTAGTGCAGAGAGTAAATAAATAATTAAAAATAAAATACTTGTTGAAATTATATGATTTCTTTTCCACATTATTCTCCTCTGTTCACTTAGCAAGGGGGTATTTTTATTTTATTTTTCTGATTTTCCTACACAAAGTTATGCATTTTTGAAATAAGAAAATCCCTATTTTTCTACTTAAGTGACGCGGCGCCAGCTCAACCTTGGCATCTCCGAAACGCCGCGTGTCGTCTTCTGATCTGGCACCGCCATCCGACTCAGCGCTCCAGGGCCCAGCGGTTCATGTACCATCATGCTGTCTGGCTCAATCCAGACCGTCCGTTCGATACACGCTCGATCCGACGGCTCCCAGTCATGGTCTACGACTGGTGTGCACCCGTGATCGTCAACCTTCTAACCCTAATTTCTCACTCGATTCTCAACGGATTTTCGTGTTCTTATGCTCTATGGATTCGTCTTGAGGAGACGAACACATCCATACGGTAAACATGTATTGAAATTGACTCAAATTAAATAGAGAATCTCTGTAAGCTCGGGAAGAAGAGTGAGTCCATACCTTTGCTTAGAGACGTGAAGCTTCGATCTGAGAGTTGTGTCACCTTCGATTGGGTCTAAGAAAGCTCCAGATGAAGTCCCTTGGCCTGGTGAATTGTCCAGGTATGATTTCGACCACAGCCGATTACAAAGCTTGGAGTCTGGAACAGATGGGTGGCCTGGAGAAGGGGCTTTTGCTGGTAAACTTCTTCTCTTGGTCTGGTGAAGGTGTAGGACCAATCAATTTGGGGATTGGCTCACTGTGGAGAAGTGTCCTGGTTTTGGGCTGGATTTCAACTCTGAAATTGAGCTCACAGAGAGGAAATGGCAGGGGAATTTCAGTGGGGATCAAGTTCTCTATGTGTGGGGAGTAGTCTGGAATGATTTTGGCAGATTTTCCTTAAGGTTGGTTCAGCACCTCTTTCTTGGTCGAGAGAGGTGGTGTTTAAATAGGAGAGGCTGGAGGGCCTCCCAGGGGGAGTTAAGGCTTGGGATCAGCTACTTAGGTCAAGGGAAGAACAAGCATGATGGCCATTGGGCATGGGGCAACTCAGCAAGGGAGAATTTCAATGTTGGCTCACATGTGAGCTCTCGGGTGTGGTGTTTTCCGGCGATCCAGGCGGCTGGCCGGTAGGCATGGGTCACCCTCAGGTCCAGGTGGGTCAGGGCTGGAGGTTTGTGCAGTCAATTGGGCCTTGCCATGTGTAAAGGGGGTGGCTTGGAATGGAATGGGGAAGAGGCCATTTTGGCTTGGTTTGGGTCAACCCATGTGTTTGGGTTGGGTTCACCTCCCCATGACCTGGTTTTAGGCTGAGAGAATAAGTTAGGTCAGCTGGTCAAAGGTGGTGAGGTCTCTTTCTAAGAATATTTAGATTAAATTTGGGTTAAGGAGAATCATGGTTAAGGCTAATGACTTTAGGAGATTAAGGAAAGAGTCTCCTCCTTTTGCCCAAAATGGCATGGTGACATGTAAAGAGGCTCTCATGGCTTCCATGTGGCTCATGCATGGCTTCATGGCTTGCCTATGGCTTAGGATGGCTTGGCTTGATTTCATGGAAGTAGGATTTAGAAATTTTGGTACTTTGGTGGAGAATTTTCATGAAGCTTGATTTGGAATGGTTTAATGATGATCTTGAAACTTAGGGGTGATTTTGATTAAATGGATGATGAGGGGAAGTGTCATGTGGGCTTTGGAGTAGATTTTGGTCTCTTTGAAATGGTTTTAGATGGGCTCTTAAAGTTATTTAGAGAAGTGTTTTTTTTTTATTTTAGTATGGGCTTTTGGGTGAAAATTTTGTGAAGGGCCATGTCAAATAAATGTTGCAATTGGTTTAGGGATGTTTCATGAATGGTTTGGAGTCAATTTGGTGTGATTTGGAATTGAATTGGTTTGAATTTGGGCCTCTTTGGTAAATGGCTCAATGTAGGTCAAGTTGAGCTAATATGGGCCAATGTTAGGCTAGGGTTGAAATTGATGTAAAGTTAATGTTGGGAAATGTTTATGGGAGTGTTTCAAAGAGGTTTTGTCTTTGGTTGGGTTTTGATTTTGGGGTTTGGGTTTACTTGGGTTAGGTTTGGGTTTAGGTCAAAATTGGGCCTTTTAGCTTTGGGTTGAATTTGAGTGGGGTTTGGGTCCAAATTTTGGGCAAATTATGTTAGTGTTTTGTTTTTGGGGATGTTAGGGAAGGTTTAGAAAAGGTTTGGGGTTAATTGGAGTTGAATTGGGTTAGTTTGGGCTAAGTTTGGGTCATGGGTCCAAATTGGGCTTTAAGGTCAAAAGTGAAATTGGATTCAAATGCCAATCAAATTGGGCTTGAATTTGGTCTAGATTGGTTTTTGGGATGTTGAATTGAAGTTTAGAATTGAATTGGACCATAATTTGGGTCAATTGGGTAGGTTTGGTTTGACATTGGGTTCATTTTGGGTTAAAATGGGTCAAATTGGGGGTTTTGACAAAAGTAGGGTAAATTGACAAAATTGGCCCATGGCGTAGTTGAAAAAAATGAAATTGGGAATATTTGAGATTTTTTGGAATTTTTTGGAAATTTTCTGAATTTTTGGATTTTTTGGCTAAGAGGGGTATTTTGGGTATTTGGAGGGTATTGGGAGGTATTTTTGGAATTTTTGGTATTTTTGGCTATGGATGATCAATTTGAGTAATGTGGGAATGTTTGGGATTCGTCTTGAGGAATTTTGGGTGATTTGGAGATTTTTTTTTGAAAAATTTGGGTAATTTCAAGGTCTTTGGGTAGAGTTAGCAGGTGTAGGGTCCTCGGGTCAAAAATTAAAAATTTGAAAAATTGAAGATTGGGTAAATGTAAGTGAAATGAAATCATTTTGGTTGAGCCATGAAGCCATGTTAAGCCTATATGAGCCATGAGAGGACTCATTTGAGGCATTCACTATGTTGTTCCTAACCTCTTGACCAAGGGCTTAGTGGTTAAGGACCATCCATGTGAATCACCTTCATGAGTTAGGAGGTCAAGTTGGGTATAGGTGTGGTTTTAGGAGGTGTGTGAAAGTGTAGTGTATAAGTGTAGTGTGTGTGTAAGTCAGCCCTCACCAGACCAAGCCACCTGTAGGCGGCCCTAAGGCCAAAGAGTCCTATAGGAACTCATCCTTTAAACTTCCACATTTGATCTCAACCCTCTAGGTGATTAGGGGCCTACAATCAAGTTTGTGGAGTTTGCAGGGAGTTAAGAAGTAGTTTGAATTTCTAAGTGGTGGGTCCCAATTCTAGTCCTCTAGGATTGTCAAAGGAAAAGCCTAAGGCTAGATCCTAAGTGCTAAAGAGGAAAGAGAAGACCTAATCAAAAATGAGGTCAACACAGACTACTGCGACTAAGTCTTCCCACCCCTTTATTTAGGGTTGCACCTCTTCACGATTAAAACTGTTCCAATGTATCCAGATGCATTGTATCACATGTCCTATATATTAGGAGTAACTTTCAGTCTTCTAGAAGGTCTAAAAACTACTTAACACTGTCAAAATAACTGTCCAAAGTCGTCCATAACCGTCCATAATTATCCATAATCGGGTTCTGGCGCCTAGGCCTTGATTCTGGCTCCTAGGAACCGATTTCTCATCGTCACTGGCGCCTAGGCGCCACCTTGTGCGCAACTCCACTGTTTTGCTCCGTTTGGCTTCGTTTCAACTCCGTTTCGCCCCATTTCAGTTGCGTTGCATTCCTAACATCTTCACCTACAAGATAAACATAAAAACAACCTTTCTAAAAGTATAATTTCATTCAAAAATATGTGAGAAATATAAAATATATTAAGCATAGAAAGACATATCGATATGTGCCAAGTCAGAATTTTCTTCCTTTCTTATTTTGGCTCAAAATTGCATAGTTTTTGCTTCATTTTCTCTAAAATCATATTTTTGTACTTGAAGACAAAAATATGCAAAATAAATTTCTTTAAAGTGTAATATCATTAAAAATTTATATAAAATGAGCTTTAAATTTTTACTGGAAAATAGATAATTCTTAAGTGGATCAAATTCCCCAAAACTTAAATGTTACTTGTCCTCAAGTAACACTATAGTCATGTAAAACCACATAAGCAAATCATGTGTATGAGTATCTTTAGGAGTTTCTAAAATTTTGTTCTAGAAATGTAGTAGTCCAATTTAGAAAAAACATTTAGTGAATGAGACCAATTTGAAGTTTAGAAATCTCTTAGAACAAAGAGTATGAAAATATATGTTGCTATCTAATTCAGAAATACTTGTAGATTTTTCAAAATTTAGGGGTTTTACATTTTTATTTTCTTTACTTAAAAATCTTTATTAAAAATAATTATACTAACTATATTATATTTTTAAGCTTAAGATTTTCTCAAATCTTATACTTTAAAAAGTTCAAGTGTGGAACCAATTTTTTATTTGGCCCTTTAATCCTCAAGCTTCTCCATCGTTTTTCACATACTATACTTTTCTTTCCTTTTCTTTTTCTTTTTCTTTTTCTTTTCTTTCTTCTTCTTTTCTTCTTTTTTTCAGGCAAGTATTATTATATCTAGATAAGCCTTTAATAATTTTAAATTTCACCATTCCTTTCATAAAGCATAAGGTAGATATATATCATTTACTTAGAAATATAATAACAGTTTGAAAATTATTTTTCAAAAAAAAAAGAAATTTAATTATTGAAAACAAAAGACTAATCCTTCTATATTTCTAAAAATACAACTTTTCTTGCTAAAGATGGTTACACAATATTTATCATTTCTTCACTAAGAAAAATTTAACTTTAAATTTTTCATCATTACTATAAATTTTAAATAAATTTTCTTACTGATTTCTATTTTCAAAATTTTTTTTCCCTAATATAACTTCATACACTTAATTATCTTTCAATAAAAAAATCAACTTTATTTATAGCATTTTTGAGGACAAATAAAATTTATGTTTTTAAAAATTGTTTTTCATCCCCCCCCAAACTTGAATTTTAAAATATTTTGCAATTAATTCCATAAAATGTACTAGGAAGAAAAATAAAAGTTAAATCTACTAACTACTACAACATCCTATCAAATTTATATGCATGCATAATCAGGATAGAATGACTGCATGATAATGTAAATCTAGCCTAAAACATGCTTGTTATAATATTACACTTAAAGGAAGTATATTAACTTTAAAATATATTTTTCTTCCTACCCCCAAAACTTGAATTTGAACATGTATAGCATTCAACACAGAAAATATAAGCAGGAAGAAAAAAAGTTCAGAAATTCTATCTACCACAAATGTTTGTCAAAAACATCTACAAATATTCATCAGGACATAACAGTTTGCAATAGAAAGTAAATCTAAACTAAACATGCTAGAATAAAATTAAAGTAAAGAAAGGTCAAATAAGCAGGACATGCATCGACATAGGAAAATATTTTATACACTAGGGGTACTACGCAAGTATATGTATCATTTCAAGTAATATAGGGTTTTCTTTTATAACCCCAGTATCGATCCCACAGAGAAGCGAGGTAAGCAATCCATTAGGCTAATTCCAGTGTATTTCTATAAGGCCTAAATTTGGAATGTTAATTAAAATGGATTTTCTAATAAATAACCCTAAATAAAGTTCTTAAATAAAAAAATAACTTATATGGATAAATTAGTTTGGAGAATTTTGAGATGTTAAAGACTACCTTTCTTTTGCAATTACATAGATAATGTGTAAGAAAGAAATGCTTAGAATTTTATTTAGTAGTGACAAATAGAAGCATTCCTGATTTTTACCCTTTGGTCTAGGCATAAAAAACATTGGCTAATCTATAGATCGGTTCAGGATATTTTATTAGTAGAATGGGTTAATCTAGGCTCACACTACTAAATGTCCATGGGTGGCTATAGTCGGCCCTACCAGTGACCTGTTCCCTTTTTATAGGTCAAATTATTAGAATTTAGTCTGTCACTCTAAAAACTAATCAAATTTTCACCTCATAAACAATATCACCCTATTTATTTGCACTTCACCATGAATAACCTGCATATAACCTTTGATTACCCAAGGATTCATGTGATATCTACTAGTTAAGAACTCATCTCCGGATAGGTCTCATAATTCTTCAACAAGTTTTAACAATACAAGTGATCAATTTGTAAAGTAAATGATGATCCGGTATGAATATCATCACCATAATTTAATAAGAGAATATCTAAGCAAATCTTAATTCTTAAATATGCATCTATTTCATTACAAAATAAAAGTAAATAAAAATAATGGCATAAGAAGTAAAATGGTTGATAAAATTATGTAATAATTTAAGTGCCAACAAGGAACTTATTTCATTAGTATTCTATTATATTTTTGCAACTATCTGTCACCTAGAAGCATTTAATAGTTAATTCTATCATATAGATGATTTTCCTATACATGCCACTACTTCATTTAAAAAAAGAATAAAGAAAATCACTTACGAAGCATGGATAAATCACGACAGAAAACTTGGTTTAAAATAAAGAAACTCCACTAGAAAGTGTTTACATCAATTACCAGAGAATGAAGAACACAATACTTAGTTTTTTTCCCTCTGAAAGAAAGAAGAAGATCTCTCCACCAAAGTTTCCCACTGATCCATGCGCCGCTCGTACATCCCTTACATAAATCTCTCAAAATCCCTCACCAATCTCTCCATAAGATGTAGAAATCTACATCTTCATACTTAAACCTAACTCTAAAATGGCTCACCCTAAAGAAAATGACTTGAGATGGGTGAGAGAGAGAGAGAGAGAGAGAGAGAGAGAGAGAGAGTTTTGCTGTAGAAATGATCCATATTTATAGGGCTTCGAAAATGACTAGGGGTTGCTTAAAGCAACTCTTCAAAATTCGTCCACATTCATTGAATCTTCTAGAAACCAACTGTGGCGCCTAGGAGTCGGAATCTGGCGCCGAGCCACCAGACTCCTGTGACCAAGTCTTTGCACCCCTTCACTTTGGGTCACACCTCTTCGTGATTTAAACCGTTCCAATGTGTCTAGATGCATTGTATCACATATCCTATATATTAGGAGTAACTTCCAGTCTTCTAGAAGGTCTAAAAACTACTTAACAATGTCAAAATAACTATGTAAAGTCATCCATAACCTTCCATAAGTGTCCATAATCGGGTTCTGGCGCCTAGTCCTTGATTCTGGCTCCTAGGCGCCGATTTCTCAATGTCACTAACGCCTAGGCGCCACCCTGTGCACAGGTCCACTGTTTTGCTCTGTTTGGCTCTGTTTCAACTCCGTTTTGCCCCATTTCAGTTTGATTGCGTTCCTAACATCTTCACCTAAAAGATAGACATAAAAAAACCTTTCTCAAAAGTATAAATTCTTTAAAAAACATGTAAGAAATATAAAAGATATTAAGCATAGAAAGGCATATCGATATGTGCCAAGTCAGAATTTTCTTTCTTGCTCATTTTGGCTCAAAATTGTATAGTTTTTGCTTCATTTTCTCTAAAATCATATTTTTGTACTTGAAGACAAAATTATGCAAAATACATTCCTTTAAAGTGTATTATCATTAAAAATTTGCATAAAATGAGCTTGAAATTTATACTGTAAAATAGATAATTTTTAAGTGGATCACTAAGTAGTGTTGACCTTACCTTTATTGAGGTATGGTCTTTCCTCCTTATAAGCCTAGGATCTATCCATATGACTTTCCAAATAACTATCCTACAAGACTAGTAATGGAATCCTACCCTATTAGAAATTTTGAACACCTCTTTACTCTTCTTGGAGCACCACATGTATGTTTTGACCTCTAGCACTTAGTAGGACGAAACCAACATGACGGATCTCAATGGGAATCCCTATAACAATGATAGGCTTTAGGGTTAGCCCTGGGTTGTCTGGTCTTTTTCTCACTTTCACATACACACCTAACATCATTACTTGCATCCAATCCTAAAACCCTAACATAAGTCACCCTTAACTTCATTCTTCTAGCCTTTTGGAAACTTATATGGGTAGTCCCAAGTCTAGCCTTTGGATATAGTAGCTAGTAACAACATATGGAGGATCCAAAATAAGATCCCCCTTGGTCTTATGGCACCAAAAAGGTGACCTTGTTATTAGCATCTTCAAAAAAATCTCAATTCTCACTACAACATCCATTTTGAGCTCCGACCCCAAACTTCTCCAAAATTACCAAAATGCCCCTTAAAATTCTAATTTTCTAAAAATTGCCTAAATTGTAAATTCTCAGTCAGAAATCATATAGAACCACTCCAAACCATTCAAATTACCCAGAATACAACATGTTCATAAAAATTCACAAAATACCCCCAAATTACTCAAAATTACCAAAATGCTTCTCGTACCCCGAAAATTTCAAAAATGACTAAATTCACTACCAAATCCACCAAAATTGTCCAAAATTCTCCAATTGCCCCTAAATGATTAAAATCCCCAAATCACCTCCATTTTCCACCAAATTAATTTCAAACTCTCTCAATTTCAAATCCACATCAAATATTATCATGTCCAAGCCTAATTAAAACAAATATCAATTCTAATCAAACACAATTACAAGCCCAAATTAAATACACCAAGAATGACCATACTCCCGATCTCACCCTTTGAATTCCACAAAATTCACTTCCTAAACTCTTCATGACTTCTCTTTAGACTAATTCAAGCCTCAATTGATTTTAATCCAAGCCCAAGAGAAGCCCAAGCCCAATCTTCCAAATCCACTCCAAACCTTTTGGATTAACCAATCCCTAATCACCATAACCCGGTTTAACCACTTTGAATGCTAATTACATCACTTAAGGATGAAACTTGGTGCAATGGACCAAGGGTCCCCCAAATTAGGAGCCTCATCCAAATTTTAGCTAAGTGACCCAAGCTTTGCATCACATGACTAAACATCCATCCTTATCACAATTAAACCTCCCTCTATGTTCGCTGAACCACCTAGCCACCTCCTATGGCCTAGCTGGCTAACCTAGTGGCTAGAAAACTCTGATAAGGAAACCCCATGGATCAAACCTAATTTTCTACCATCATATGTGGCTAGCCTCCATTGATCTATTGAGCAGCTCACCCCTCCATCTAGGCAATACTTTGCACCCCTTGGGTTGCTCTGTTGGCCATCATGTTCATGGAAATAAACTGAGCCCCTTTCATGGACAAGCTTAGAGAGAATCCAATTCCATTTGGAAAATCTACAAAATTCTCTTCAGAGCTTCTCTCAACCTACCCAAGTTCAACTCCACTGTCGTCAGCCATCCATTCCAACTATCAAAGCCTAATTTTATGTTTTAAATCTAGGGCATTATCCTGTCACTCCAACAGACTTCATAAAACTCCAAATTGATTCACGCTTGAGCTTCCTCAAAGTAAGAGAGGAAGTTCCACATTGAAATTAGCCCTTCCCAAGCCCTCTACACTAGACATGGACCAAGACCACACCACCCCCTGATCAAACTCCTACTCAGGCACTACAACAGAGGAAGTTGATGCTTTGATGACGCTCGTGGGACTCTAAGAAAGCTTTTACAACCATCCAATTAATGCTACACCTCTTGGACAAAGGTATAGACCAAAATCCCTAATTTTGCTCCCGGTTTGAGCCTCTCTAAATTAAACTTGTATTTCATGCTTAACTAACCATATAGATACCATCCATTTTTGTGTGTATTAAACGGACGATTTAGATGGAGTCACACGAAGCTACGAGATGTGAAACAGAAGAAGCAAGGGGAGCTGAGGTGGAAAGCACAGCCAACCCTAGCGCGACGCATAATGCTTCGGAAATGCTGAGGTTGGCGTGGATGTCACATGGAAAAGTAAAAAAATCGGAGTATTTATGATTTAATTAATTATTAAAAATTCAAAAATTTATAACTTAGTATAGGGAAATCCTAAAAATAAAAGAAAAATACCACTATGCTTAGTGAACACAGGATAATAATGCTAACAAAAAATTTTAATATATATATATATATATATATTAAATTATTTAAATACTCAAAAACTTGTTGAAATTATAAATAATTAGATATTAATCATAAAAATGTGAAATTTTGTGTGTTTATTTTTCACATTTTGTGGAATGTTTTCTGATTTTTTCAAGGTCAAAGAAAATCTCTAACATGAGAAACTTTTATTGTTAAGGTAAATCACTCAAATTTTGCTTAAAATAATTATAAAAATTAAAATATCAGTTAGAAAGTTATGTAATTTGGTTGGTAGGTTCCCTTCATTTAGAGGTACTTAGAATTAATAAAAATTCTAGTTTCAAAAGTTTGAATCATTTTTTTCTATATTAAAATTAAGAAAAGAATTTAAAATTGAAAAAAATACAAACTAATTCAAAATTTTAACTAATTAGTCCACATGGAGGCTAATCACCTCAGGAGGGTCTTGTAGAGTTTTTAAAGTTATTAAAATTATTTTTGATATAAAAATGAATTTTCCGAGAAAATATGAATTTTTGATTTAAATAATTATATACATTATAATAAAAATGAGAAAAAAAGGTGATTTGTGATGTTCCTTGTGGACGAAGAAAATAAAATTAAGGTTAAAGTTAATATTTTATTTATGAGTTATTTTTCATTATGAAATTATTAAAAAAACAAATTCCACAAAATACAAAATAATATTCTCTAAATCCCTTGAGGTCAAAGAGACTATGAAAAATATATAAATAGAGTTTTGAAATAAAAAAATATATTTTCTATTAATTTGTTCATTAAATTCATTTTAAAATTGTAGAAAACTAAAATATAATTAAAAATTCTTTAAAATTGTTTCTATAATTCCTCTGACCTAAGTGAAAGTGAACCTCCAAAAATTTCCTTAGAGGTTGAAAGTTTATTTTAGTTGATTATTTTAATTATCCTTGATATTACTTAATTCTGAGCTAAAATAATTATATAAGTTAAATTAAAATAAAAAAAACTACAAATTCTCCTCTAATGTCCTAATCTACCTATGAGTGAGATGACAATAAAATTTTGATGTATTTGAGTTTAACTTAAGTATATATTGGGTAGGGAGCCTTAAGGGAAAAATTGAAATTATGGGATTCCCTACCTTACTCAAAATTTAGGTCAAACTCAAGGGCAACGGGTAATATTTATTATGATTAAGTCTTTGAGGTGATTGAAACACAAGGGAATAAAATGTAGAAAACAACTCATCATTTCTTTACAAGAAGGATAATATTGTAATTTCTTAGATTATTCTTATTCAAAAGTCAATAAAATTGGGCGATCCTAAGGTGAAGGGCTTGTGTTAGCAAGATGTTAATCCACTAATTGGAAGCCCTAATTCCATGATTGAATGATGATTTGATCTTTCAATAAGGATCAAGCGTACTTCATTTAATATAATTTCAGGATTGCAAGTCTACTGATGAATGTTTTAGATCATATTAGTGAAGTAGACTTGATCCTTAATCATGTAATATGGTTTAGAAGAGATAAATATAATTATTTATAACATTTCTAAAACACTATAAGCTCAACTTTGATATGGAGGGTAGGGATCCCCTTAATGATCATATACACCCTTAAAGGTTTCTACTCACATAATTCTTAGAATGAAACTTCAAATGAATGTTTAACAGTCCTGCTCATTGGATGATTCAAATATAAAGGGGTTCATTGAGCACGGAAAAATATATCACAACTAAATTTTAAATTAGGATGACTAATTCATTGACATGGAATGATCAAATGAACTTAAAATACTTCAAAGGGACTCAAAAGTCATTTTGGGTTATGCTCCAAACACTTTTGCGATCTTTTATCTTTTTTGAAGGAAATTTGAGTAATTATGTTTTGATGAAGAAAATCGTCCTTAAATAAAGCTATAGGGACCCACCAAGTTTTGTCTCAATACTCGTTAATTCACCTAAATCAATCAAAATACCCTGCACTACTCTTCTAACATATATAACCCAATGCTCAAGGATTTAAGTCTTCATTAAGGTATTTAAGTCTTTGTGAGCAACTGGGAACATTTATTTTTGCCAGATCATTGAACTAGTTTAAGTCTAAGGTCCATGTAGCTAGGGTAATGAAGATAAAACTAATGTGTATTAAACGAGGGAAACGAAGTGCGATTTCTTAGAATTGTATCTCCTACCTCAAGGACCTTCAATGAGGGGAGAGAATAATAGCCAATGATACTATTTACCAACTCTTGGTGGGATTGTTGCCCCTGACACTCTTAGATTGCTATTAGTCCTAGCCTGATTAGAGTGATTAGCCTGTGGATTACGCTACTTTACAAAATAGAAAGGAAAATAATAAAAAAAATTTATTTTTCTTGTTAGACACTACACAAAATTTGAAAAATAACTTTTCCATTGGAAATTAAAGAATTTTGATAAAAATATATAATGGTCCATGGTCAGTCATTTGGATCAAGGTTAGGACTATCCACTGTAGCTTGTTGGGTTAGTAGCTCTTATTCAATGTTGGGAAACACACAGTTTAGCTTCGAGCCCCCATCTTCACTAAGTTCATACACAGTCCTCGTCTTCCATATGTGACTATAGGTTTTCTTATACCTACTCGTGTTTTAGTAAGGTTCACTTTTGATTTCATAGCATTAGGATTTCCTGCTTTTGATTTTTTTATAATTTATTTAAATATCCTATAAATTATATTGTGCTATATGAACTAACCATTCAGTGATAGCAGAATCACAAGTATGCATTTTATTTTATGTACTGCATTTCTTTTATTAACTTTACCTCATTTTTACCTGTATTTATTTACTTTACATGTAAAATTAAATCAAAACCAAAACAAAAAATAACATAATACATTTTCAAAAAATATTTACACTTTTAAACCTGGTGAACTCCCATATATCACTCCCTTTGGGTTTTCGAGGATTTATCAGATGAGGTAACCAACAGTTACTAATGAGAATTCTCCATTCTAAATAAGTAAAACAACTTGTTTAGACTAAGTAAACTCAAAACAAAATAGTGATACCAGAATGAGGAAACCATGAAATCCTAAATGTTGTCCCTAAAAAATTTAATTAAAATTCCCCCAAATAAAAAACTAAAGCAACAACAACAAGAAAACCAATAACATTGAAAAATACACAGTGAAACTATAAAGTCTTAGACCATGGAACTGCTATTTCGATGAGGAGCTCAAAACAAAAACCTTGAGCAGCACGACGAGGGCATGGAGAAGAACTTTTTTGAGGGACAAAATGGGTCTACATTAGCAAATATTCCCTTTAAATTAATCAAGAAGCCATATGACTTTGAGATAGTCCGTCTAGCACACCATAAATTTTTAACTTATCTTTAAGCCATGCACAATCATGCTGAGGTTGTCTTTCAGTATAACGTAAGTCCCACTATCTTCATAGGCTATCTACATGATCAGTATCAAGTAACTGTAAGCTATAAAAAATAAAATTCATAGGATGGAATAGCTATAATTATCACTTTGAAGTCGAAGCCAAACCGTATGATAGTCCGGGAAATCATAGAGGCTCGTATTAGGATTTTTGACATCCCCTACTTTTCTTCCTTTGGATTCTAGAATAATTGTTCCTATTGGATCCCTTTCCATTATATTTTTTCATTTTCAATCTTGAAAACCCTAAACATTGAATTCATGAATATAAATACCTCTGATATAAATTGAGATTTTTCTTAAGTGACTTTGGTCATTTAGGATATAACTAATTATAAGGGCTTGGCCTTATAGTAAACATTAAAAACCCAGCTTAATATAAACCCTATTTAATCTTTTATATTAGATAAGGGAACTTGTCAGTCAATATAAAGGTTCACAGAACAAAATCGATGTCATAAATTCCTTTTTTTATCTAATCAAGCTTCGATATTACGTAGTGTCTATTCCTTGGGATAAGTGCATTTCTTGAGGTGTTGTGCTCAATCATTTAAACTAATAAGTATATGAGATCAGTTCGGTCTCATGTTTTCAAAATTAAAATACTACTTTTTAAAATTATATGAATATATGTATTAAACTAAAAATATTGTTTTAAAGCAACCAATAACTCCCAATTTGTGATATACATCTTATGAAAACTCCATTGGGACGAGTTTCTTTCTCCATTATGATCGGGAGGATTTGCCTTCATAAATCGGTAATGTATCCATGTCTCTGATGGATAGATTATCTTCTTCTGTTGACATGCTTTGCTCATTTCTTTTTTAGGAAAGTATGGTCAACTCTTTTTGATTCTAGGATCTTTTGTTTAACTACCATTAAATAGAGGGGTTCAAGAATCTCCAGAGTTTATCTGATAGGTGTATTGGTGAATAAGTTTCACTTGCGTGAAGAGAGTTGTGATGTTGGCCCCACTCTGGGACCTGAACTTCACTTTTACTTCATTCCTTTCGGTTTTGATTTATTACTCACAAGTCGGGCTAAATCTGTTGTTTCTTAACTTTCGCTTAAATTTCAAAACTTATAAAACTCATCAAATCACCGATAAATAATAATCTTGGAAAATATATTGCAAAATGAAAATTAAAAAAAAAAATAAAATAAAATAAGAAATATGTAAACAATGCACAGAATGACCTTCGTTATTTTTTAGTGATTACACTATAATTACGAGGTGTAGGCCATTGCTAACCATTGGAACTTTTTAATTGAGAGCTAAGATGTCGTCCCTAAACTTGACCTTCCCCTTCAACTTTCTTATCAGCTAGGAAGCTCGTGTCATGGTACCCATGATCAAATTTAGGTCCGAGTATAATGATTTTGAGTTTGTACTCAGCAAGGGCCCGATCATCATTGAAGTCACTACACCAAATGTTTAAGAGCCATCCACTAAATTTTATTTTAAGCTACTGTTGAAACTTTCCTTCATTCAAGAAGAAGAAAGTTGCCACCGTTTATGTTAGGTCTATTATCACCAAAATGAACCCAATAGCCATTAAGTCTATCACTCGTGCATCAGCTTGGATTCCCACACCCACACCAAAGAAAGTTGTAACATCTATAGCTACCGGGTTTACTGTTACTGCACCTACAATGTCTTCTATTAAGGGAAAAGAGATTTTATTTGGAGAAGATCCCACCAATTAGTTAGCTTCCATTGAGAAGATTCCTCAGCTAGAGGTATTTGGAGTATTTGAGACCTCTCCTCTTCTCTCAGGGAGTAGGTTTCATCTATTATCTGACACTACTGGAGACGAGAGCCTCCACAGTATTGTTGCAGCTTTACCACCACCACATGGTCATGGTGAGGTGAGGGAGAGGCCCACTATTTAAGAGGAAGGATGTTCTGTTGCAAACTATTTAAGAGGCTGGGTTGCACAATATTGCCAATAGAGAAGAATGATATTTTGAGGAAGGAAAAGCCTGACCATCAGTTACAGAGGTCAGCATAAGCACCATTAGTTTCCGTTTGGAAGTCATTTCAATCCTGTTTCCACTTTTGTCACGATACCAACAGAGCATAGACTAGTCAAGTCCCGTCTGAGTCCTACGTAACGTCTGTTGTTTTTCATGAGGAATTCATGAATAAAGATAAAGGGAAGAGACCACTTGTCATTGTACTTAGTTTGCATGATAGGGAGCACACTTTCTCTCGATGCACTGATGTCACCACATGACACCCCATCCCAAGGCGTCAACATTAAGGAAGAATGTGTGGATACTTAAGCTTAACATACCTGTACTTTCAGAAAGACCAGAGAAAAATGTCTGTGAGCTAAATTATGAGTCTGATGCTCCTGCCATCGTTACTGACATTGCTTTAGAGTCTATTGCAGAAAGGGATGATGTTCAAGAAAAAATGCTTGATTTCAAACTGGTTAAAGTGAAAGCAGTCGATCATAAATGAGATCTCATAATTAGCGAAAGAACAAGGAATGGATCTTAATGACGAGGATTATGATTTGACAGATCATATGGATGAGGAGTTTATGAAGATCAACATTTTGGAAACAAAGTCTGCATCATTTGTGTGTGACGCTCCATTCTTTACTGAAGATAACGTTGCAAATGAGCTCTACAAGGCCATTCAGTTGAGGGACAAACAGATCATTTGGTTGAAGATGGGGATGGTGGCCGTCGTGACTTCCATGGCTACAATACATAGACAGTCACAGTCATGATAGATAGCATCTCCAAAGGTTAGTTTGATCGAGATTGTACACAATACAAATGAGAGGAAAGAGGTTGGTTCCACTAACAGGGACAAGACGCTGAAGAAATATTCAACTTAGAATTGGTACTAGAAAGAGTCATCAAACAGTTGGTTGAACAGCTGTCGGTCTCCAAAATATTTTTGGGATTTTAATTTATGTAAATATGTATTTATTACAAAAATATCACTTTAATTTTAAAATTTAAAATCATACTGATCCCATATAATAAATAGCTTAAATAATCGAGCACTTCACCATAAGACATTTATCTATCCTAATGAATAGATACATTGCTTGGTGGTGAGGCTTGATCAAATAAACTAAAGAATTCATGACATCTGTTCGGTCTACGAACCATTCACATTGACTTACAATTTCTCTTATCTAATATGAAAGAATTAGATAGGTATTATATTACTCTTGTGTCTTTAAGTTTTCTAAAAGGGCGAGCCCCTTTAGTTAATTACATCTTAGATAACTGAAGTCACCTAAAAAATCTCTTGATAAAGATCAGAAAATATTGTATTTATGACTAAAGCTAGATTTATTCAAGAAAATGTGATAATGAGAAATTCAATAGGTGAGTGGCTCAAATTTTGGAACATTTATCATGGGAATCTAAAGGAAGAGAAAGCTAGGGGAAGGACATAGATCCAAGAGGAACCTTGGTATCTTACTGACTAACCTACGAATTGGCTTCGATTTGAGATTAATATATGATGTTTCATCCTACTGATTTTATTATTTAGGGCTTAGATTCACTTGATACCGATCATGTGAATAGCATGGAAGATAAGAGGATTTATGTCATATCTGAAGACATAAATTAAAAACTAAGACGAGTTAGGGCTTATATTGCACGAAGTGCAAAGGTCTAAAGAAATAAGGTGGGGGATTATGCCGAACTAGGCAAGCTACCTCGATGTCCTACGACTTATTATTTAGTTCTAAGGAGTTTTGCGGTTGAAGATGGTCATGCTTCTCGCTATGTATGCTCCAAGCTCCTCTTCATAGCAGGTTCAGTTTAAAGAAGTATCAATTATAGAGAAAAGAGAAGTATCGTGTTTTGGAAATGTTTAAATTTAGGTGTCTTAATTTCTTATTTAGGGGAATATTAAAGTACTAGTTAGGATCCCACAGTTTTCTCATTCTAGCTCCACCATTTTCTTGGGATTCACTTAGTCCAGATAAATTTACTAAACTCAATTTAATGAGTTTCATACTTTCATTTAGATTGTGGGAAATATCGTAAGCAGCCGTAGGTTGCATCCTCTAAGGTATTCCCTATCATCTGATGGAGGTGTTTTAATTTAGTTGCAATTGTGATTTTGTTTTGTTTGTGATTAAGATTTGAGTTGTCTTATATTTTGATTTTTGTGGTGGTGAATTTCATATTGTTTTGTTTTAATTTTAATTTTTGTTTCAGTTTTATGGCTATCCTAAAAGTTTTAGTTTTCTGACATTTTTTATTTAACATGCAAGCTTGTAAGTAAAGCGAAAGAAGTACAGAAAAGAATGTAGTATAAACTTGTAAAAGCATACCTGTTCAGTCTTCTTGTTTCTCTACTCGAAACTTTAGTACCTTGCAATAAACATTTATAAAAGTAAAAGCCTATAGATAGGTTAGACATAGGCTTACAAATTTCTATGTCATAACTTGGTGGGTCCTATTTATTTCATTTGAGAGATATTTTCCTTTATAAGTATGATAAATTCAGCTATCCTTAAAGATGTCTAGAAGACTTGTGAAAAGGTCTAGGGGATGCCAAGATATTTCACAACCCTTTTGAACTTTAATGAGTTCATTTTGAGCTCATCATAATTATTAAATGGTTCATCTATTTCATACCCTTATGCTAAATGAAATAAAGTGTTAATTATCCTAAAAGGTGCGATTAATATCATTTGATATTTTATTTCAGAATTCTGTAAATGTGGCCATTAGAGGCAAATTAATTTATGAAAGAATCGAACAAATTTTGATGGGCTTGTGGTGTTTCAAAAGTATTTTAAAATTAATTATGTTTTTTTCTAAACCTCATTAACTAGATTTGATTAATCCTAGTCTCACTGCTAAGCCCTTAAGACTTTAATGGGTATATGTGTGATTTTTATAAGAGTTTAGTTATATAACTATGATTCTTATCAACTAAATGAATTATCATTGAACCACTGATTAGGAGTTTTAAATCATTAAATATCACTTTCAAAAGATGAAACCCCTTACTTTGAGTATCATTTAATCTTAATTATCTTCCAAATTAATGTAATTTAAAGAAATTACAAATTTATCTTTTAATATGTCAAAAATGAGGTTGGTTTCTACCATTTATCACTTTATGTTTAAATCATTCAACATGTTTATGAAGATTATCCATTGACCATTTCTCACTTTAATTAAGCCTAAATATTGATTAAGGCTAAATTTTTTAAAATTACACTTTTGCCCCAAAAGGTCTTACCACTTCATAATTCACTAAATTTAATTCTATGACCTTTAAAACTTTTATGATACCCCACTCATGGGTCAATTAAAGGATTGAAGGAGAAAATTTGATTTTTCTTAATTTAATTTAATTTAAATAATTATTTTTCATGCAAAATAGAGATTTTCAAGGGAAATTCAATAAATTAGTCAAAACAAAGTTTCTGTCCTTAAGAAAATTACTAGAGGTTCACATATACCAAAGGCCCACTTGGACAAAATTTTATGATTTTTTAAATTTTAAATTACTTAGCATAATTATTTCAGTTTTTGGAGTATTAATTAAATATTAAATACTTTTTAATTGGAAAATTAATTTTTTTATTTATAAAAAATCTCTCTGAGGTCAGGGGATCCAGAGAATCAAATTTTTTATTTTTTTATTTATATTTAAAATTTTAAAAACATTTTAGTGAGAAATAAAATAAATTCCATTTTTTAGCCTTTAAAAATAAATTTAAGGCTTCAAAATTTCACATCTTTATTTATAGAGTTAGGAAAATAATTAAGAGACAATTTAGAATGTTTCCATGAATTTGTTAAATTTTTAGTTATTTAAATAATAAAATAATGCTTAAAAATAAATTTTTTTGTAATTACAATTTTATTTTTTAGAGACTCCTCTGATCACAGAGAACTCCCAAAAATAATTTGGTACTTTTTTGAAGTGTATTTTAATTATTATAATTATATAAATGTCCCGAATGTGATTTAACTTGGAAGATTCTTTTAAGTACTTAAATTAACTCCAATTAAACAAAAATTTTTATGGGGAGTACTTCTGACCTTAAATTACATTGGAGAGTGAGTTTTAGATTATTTTCATTTATATTTAATTCAATTTTATTTTATTTATGTTTTAGGTCTTAATTACAATTAGAGTTAATCTTAATGAGTTAAACCAAGTTTTTATTTTTCCAATGTTCCTCTGGTCACAGTGAACCTACCAAAATTTACTTTGGATTTTTATAATAAATATTTTAATTATTATGATTTTTATACCAAAACAGACACCTACAACTTAAAAAATAGAGATCCCTTCATAGAGGTTTCCCTTAACCTTGGAAAAATTAGAGAAGATCCCCCCATGATAGAGGCAACAAGACTCCCAAAGATCAAGCCATGATGAAGTGTCTATGCAAATGAAGAATCAAAATATTCAGAACACTATTTAATTAATTAAAAATAAAATATACATCAAATAAACTTCAAACCAACACAATTTTCTACTCTGGTCACTGAGCAAGAGAGTATTTTTATTCTATTTTTCTTATTTTTCCATACCAAGTTATGAATTTTCAAAGGTTAACTGATTTAATTAATTCTAAATAATCCTTAATTTTTACTTATCCAACACATCCTCAATAGAATCAAAGAGGCGCGTGTCGCTTCGTGGTTGGACACCACAATCTCATTTAACAAGGCATTCATGGATTAGAGCTTCATCTGGAACAATCTCATCTGTCCATTTGATAAACACACAAAGCAACAGCCACCTGTCTATATCCCAGTCAGCTAGAACCTGTTGACCGTTCACCTTAAAACCCTACTTTCTCGAGCTACACTCAATGAAAACTCTTCAGGTTTATTCTTATAGATTCTTCTAAGCATGGTGAACACATCCATATGGCTAACATGGATTGAAATCAATTCAACTTGTGTGGAGAATTAAAAAGAGCTCGGGAAGATGTGAGAAATTTATACTTTTGCTTGAGAGGGGAGGCCTCAATTAGATGTGCTTGGCATGTTCATAGTGGTCTAGGGAGCTTGTACATGAAGTCCCTCGCTATGGTGAATTGGCTAAACCCAAATTCTATCAAGGACAAATTTCAGTTTTGATTAAAGTAAAGTAGAAGGCTCTGTATGATGGGACTTTTTAAGGAAAATTAACTTCTTTTAGTGTGAGGATGGTGTAGAGCAAGTTAATTTACTATTTTATGCACTGTGGTGGAGTATAGAAGAATGTCATGTTTTCGGCTGATTTTAAGCTCAAATATTGAGCTCGGGCAGAGAAAATTAGGGCAGGAGGATGGTTAGGATGAGCTTAGGAGGTCTTAAGGAGGCTGTGGAAAAAATTGGGTTGAGTTTTCCCTGTGTTCAGAGAGTTCTCTCTTTTTCTCCGTGAATGGTGGTGGTTTAAGTAGCTATGGAAGGGGTGGCTATCAGGGCTTTAATTTGGGTGTCAAAGTTTTCTTATGTGGAGAGTTTAGCGGTGCAAATGGCTCATAGGGGTGAGCTACATTGGATGGGTTAGTTTGGGCTTACTTAGGCTTTGGGTGGCTCTCAGATTATGGCTCCTTCAGTGACTAGGCTGGCCGACAAGGACAGGTGAGCTGGCCCAGTGTAAGTGGTCAGGTTGGCAGGCCATTAAGGCTATTAAATGGGTTTGGGGAAAGCTTGGGGTGGAGTAAAAAGGATTTGACCAAATAAAGAAAGGGATCCTCTAATTTAGGAGTAGGGTCCATGGCTCAATTAGGTTGGGTTAGGTGGATCTATAGTGGTTCCTTATGCTCAAATGTTGGTTGTGGTGGAGTTAATTTGGTCACATTTGGTTAGACTTGGTCACATTGGATCATGGGTTCGATTTGGATCATTTACATCCAAGTTGGGCTAGGTTTGGTTTGAGCTTGGGTTGTGTTAAATTGATTTCTCAAATTGTTGTGTATGATTGTTATAATGAGTTTAGAAGAGGAATGGGGTGGTTTTGAAAAGGTTCGGGGGATCAATTTGGTTTGATTTGAGTATTTGGTCAATTTTAAGCATGTTGGGTTAGCTTGGGTTTAGGTTATGCTAAGGTTGGGTTGGATCCAAGGTCAATTTAAGGATTCAAATAGTCCATGTGGACTTTTGGAAGAATATTTGATATTAATTGGGTGTAAATTTTTGGATTGGGATATTCAATTTGGTAGATTTTGGACATGTGATACATTTGGTGCCAATTTGGGGATTTTGGATTTGGTTTGACTTGGGTGAGGTTTGGACTCAAATTGGGAGCAATTTATGGTACAATTTGGTTTGGTGGAATGTCATGAAGTGTTTAGAATTCAAAATTGGGTGAAATTGATTTTCATTGGGTTTAATTTGGGGAGATTGGGCCATAAGATCAAAATTGGGGCTTTTGGTTTGGGTTCAAATTGAGCTCAAATGTGGGTCAAATTGGGCTTAAATTTGGTTTCAATTGGGATTGGGGATGTTAAATTAAAGTTTGAATTGGAATGAGAGAAAATTGAAGTCAATTTAGTGGACATTTGGGGTGATTTGGGCATTTTAAGCCTTAAACGACTTTTGTCAAATTGGGTTGAACAAAGTAGTTTAAATTGAAATTAGGAATATTTTAAGGGTTTTGGGAACTTTTAGTAATTTTTTAAAATTTCAAAAATTTTGGCTAAGAGGGCATTTTGGTAATTTTGGATATTTTAGGGGTATTTTGAGAATTTTGGTAGAATTGGGGTGCCTTGGGTATTTTGAGTGGTGAGGAATGTTTTGGGAGATTTTGGTAATTTTTGTTGATTTTATAAATTTTGGGCAAAATTAGGACTTTAGGGTTAACTTTGTCATTTGGTGGAGTTTTAGGGGTAAAGGGGTCCAATGTTTCGATTTTTGGTAAAATTTAGAGTTGAATGAGAATGATAACCCATTTGAGCTAAGGACCAAAGGAACTTCCCATTTGGACCCTCCATGTACTGGTACTAACCAAACCCTAGCCTAGGGCTAAGAGTTTGGGGAAACCACCAACATGAGTTTCCAAAAAAGTAGGGGATCAAGTGTAAGGAAGCTTGGTTTAGGGTTGTGAGGTAGTGTGTGAGAGTGTAATGTGCAAGTGTGTGTGTGAACCTCACCTAGACCCTAGGTTATTCTAAAGATTGACTAGACCTCAACCAAAAGTTAGGTCAACAACAGTAGGTGAGGATGTCTTAGCTCAAAGTAGGCGCTTTGGTTTTGAAGGGTGGACCTTATCCACAGGAGTTCAATGCGGTACCATACTCCAAGGGCTTTATACCTCTAACTTTCAAGGCTTTTGAAAAAATAGAAAATTCCCACTAGCACATTGCAAATTTATGGGCAAGTTGTTGTAATGATGGGGGTAAAGAAACCTTCCTTTCTACCAGTTCAGTAGTATTCTTTCAGGGATCGTGTTTGATGAGTATGCAGAGTTGCCCAATGGAATAGTCAAGACATTCAAAGAATTTGAGAGCTTGTCTATGAATAGGTTCATTGGACGTTAGCCCCATGCCACCATAGTAGATCTAGTGACAGAGCAAAAAAATCCCACTCTAGTGGACTACATTTTGAGATGGAGAAACTTAATCATCAAGTGTGAGGCCTCATCTTTAGGATGAACATGCGATCAAGATTTTACTTAAGTGTATCCATGGTATGGTAGCCTTCATTCTACTCAACAAGACCAGCAGTCTAGAGGAAGAAGTTAAGCACATAGAGTCCATAGAGAAGCACGAGACTCCTTGGAGAAGCATGAGAGTCCTAGACTAGTTAAGGCATTTTAGAAGAAAACCATAATTGTGGCAACAATTAACAAAAGTAAGTAGCCAATGAGGATCCAGACCGAGCAGTCTTCTTATGGTTACCAAAACCAAGTACCGTACATTCAACCTCCGCCACAACATTGTCAACTTCCACCATTATACGATCAACATCCATAGTTTAGTCCTCAGTATGGTTAGCCCGGTCAGCATTCATTTCATCAAAGACCATATAAGATAGATGGAAGTCAGAGTCCGTCCATGGAAGATCAGTTGAATAGAGCATGCTCCTTTAAATATGAATTCGTAGTAAAGATGTTTGGAATGATGAAGAAGCTTGAGTTCAGATTGCCTGAGCCAAAGAAGCCAGATGACGTTGATAAGGAGGTTAAACCAAACTACTGCTCTTATTACAGACTACTTGGACATACCATAGAGGGATGTTTTAGCTCTAAGGATTGGCTTGAGAGAAATTTAAAAGAAGAAAACAAAACAATTCTTAAAGAATATTTAAAGAAGCCTGAACGAGGTTCTGTAAGTATGATTTCAGCTGAGCTGATCTCTTTGATAGACCCATATGCAGAGAAGGATGGATGGAGAACAGTTTGGACCATTTCCTAAAAAAAGATCCTGTTAACCTCTCTTTTGTTGAGGTTTAGTCTTTGCTTAGGAGCCTAGGATCAATCCATAAGATTTTTTGGTGACTATGTTAGAGGACTAGTGATGGAACCCTCCCCACTAGAAATTTAAAATGCTTCTTTGCTTCACTTGGAGTTTCATATGCATGCTACTAACCTGTAGCACTTAGTAGGATGGAGAAAAGCATAAGGAAACTTAAGAGGAGTCTCCTATAGAATGGTTAAACTTTAGGACAAACCCTGGGTGGTCTGGTTTGGGTCAGGCATGCACACTCAAACCTCACACTTTCACTATTAACCCAAAACCCTAAACCAAACATGCCCAACCTTGGTTCCCTATTCCTTTAGAAACTCATGTGGGTAGTGTCCCAAGCTTCTAGCCCTAGTCTACGGTTTGGCTAGAACCAACACATGAAGGATACAAATTCAGACTTTCTTTTGGTCCACGGTTCAAATGGGTTAATATCCTAATTGTCATCCTTAATTAATTCTAATTTCATCAAATTCTCAATCTTGACCCTTTTTAGCCCCAACTTACAACCTTGATAATTTCCAAAATTCCCAAAATTGCCCAAATCCTCAAATTTCCTTCAAAAATTATTTCAAAACATTTCAAACCACTCAAATCTCTGAAATACTCATAAAGCCCCAAAATTGCCAAAATACCCTTCATGCTCCAAAAATACCATAAATTCCTAAAATTTCTAAAATCACTCCAAATGTCCTTAAAACCAATTTGAACTACTGCATTGAGCCCAATTTGACCCATTTTTACCAAACTTCCCAAATTATGCTTAAAGGCCTAAAATCTCCAAATACCCTTAATTTCCACAAAATTAACTTCAATCTCACCTAATTTTAATTCCAAATCAAATTCATCATGTCAAATCACAAATGAAACCAAACCTAATTGAACCCAATTTCAAGCTCAATTCCAAGCCTAACATTAATATCCCCATATTGACCATATCTTTAAACCTATCAAATTGAATCCCATAACCAATCCAATTACCCCAATTTTTAATTCTATACTCTTCATAATGTTCTCCTAATTTAATTTAAGACTTAAACTAGTCCTAACCTAAGCTCAAACCTCTCACCTAAACGTAACTTAAGTCAAAACCCCCAATTTTGACCAAAATCCAAAATTTCACCAAATTGAACCTCCTAACCCCAAAATCTTCACCCAATTGATATTCAAAACTCTTCACCACAATTCCTTGGACTAATGTAAACCGCCAATTAAACCATATCTGAGATTTAGCCCAATCTAAACCCAAGTCTAGCCAAAAAGCTCCAAATTGATCCAAATTAAAAATCCCACTAAATAGAACCTCCCAATCACTTGAAAATTACCCAATTCCTTTTCCAGACTCTTCATGAAAATCACTCACACCAAATTTATCAATCACTTAACCCAAATCCAAACCCAAACCTAACATAGACCCAAGTTGAGCTCAAAGCCCCAATTTGAACCCAAGCCATAAAATTGACCAAGCCATGGTCATTACAGACAGGACTTGGACTCTAGAGACTAGGCTAGACCTACCAGGCCTAACCTACATGAGTCATCAACCAAGGGTCCCATGAATTAGGGAATTTCTTTCCTAAATTAGCCAAACTAAAAGGATCTTTTCCACCAGCCATCAAACCTTTAATTTAATCACCACAAAGTGTTCTTTTGGCCGCCTTGACCTTGCTAGCCACCTCTCATAACCTGGCCGGCTGGCTTAGTGGCTGGATAACCCAAGACCGTGAGCTACCTCCTCATAAGCCAAACCTAATTGAACCCATCCAATGTGTCTCACCCTGATTGGTCACTAACACCTTTCAACCCTCCACCTAAGTAGTTGATTGAACCAACCAGCCAGCCTTGGTGGCCACGCTAGGCCTCTCAATTTCAACACCTCCTCTTTACGAAAAACTAAAGAGAAGACATTGAACCTAGGGGAAAATTTGTCAAATTGCTCCAAGGTACTCTCCCAGCCATTTTCCAGCCACCTCCACCACTATCTGAGCTCAATTTTAGAGCTCAAAATCAAGTCAGAAATAGGACACCCTACCACACTCCACCAAACCTCAAATTGTCCTTTACCTAAGCTTCCTCGGAGCTAGAGAGAATGTTTTCCACTAAAAGCCCTGTTTCCCTGTACCTTTACATCATACTTTCTCCTTAGCTTTCCCACCTGTAGGAAGAACTCTTGCACAAAAATTCATTTGAGCCCAACAATACTTCTAGGACGTTCATCAGAGTCTTCTAAAGCTTATGAAAGCACTGATTGAGGCCACAACTCTCAGGGAAATGCACACTCCATCTTCCCTCAAGTCGAGCTCAGTTTGGGTCATTGTGAAGAAAAACTAAATTTCATAGTTGATAAAATTTATGAATGTGTAGGAATAAACCCAAAGTGATTTGGTTGAGTCTAGGCAGAGATCCTAGGGTTTTAGCGTGAACGATTTACTAGTTAAGTCAGTTGGAGATGATGGTCAGGAGCTGTTGGATTGCACATGTAACTGATGGTTGGTCAGGATCGCGCTAAACAAGCAAATGATACATGAACTGAGGGTTGTGTGTCCACTGAGCTAGATGAAGGCGTCAAATAAGGGAGTGCTACATAGAGCTTCAGAGCTGCCTAGGCTGAGGTGGCGCTGCACTGGATATGTAGGAAAATATGGTTTTTTTTATTTAAATGAGAAAAAATTTAAAAATGCATAACTTGGTGTAAATAAATCATAAAAATAAAAGACAAATACCTTGTTGCTTAGTTATTAGTGGAGAAAAATATGAAAAATAAAATAAAAAATATTTGTCTTATATTTATTTTTAAATTAATTAAACACCCTAAAATATAATTAAATCATAAATCGTTATATACATTTCACCATGGCATGGGATTTGGAGGGTTTGTTCCCTCTGTGGTTATGGTTCTTCTCAGATTTTTCTAAGGTTAGAGGGCATCTCTAGCCAGATATCCCTAATTTTCAAGTTAAACGTCTGTATTTTGTTTAAAAAAACTATAATACTTAAAAAAAAATTAGAAAAATAAAAAGCTTATTTTGGTAGGTTCATTGCAGTCAGGGGACCCCGGGAAAAATATTAAATAGATTTAAGTAATTAAAAGTGACATTTTAAGTGATAAACTCATTAAAGCCCTCAAAAAATTAAATAAAATTAAAATATAAATATAAAAATTACAAAAAGCATTCCACAATGTAAATAATTATCATGTGAACTCTGCATAAATATTTAAAGTCAATTGGAATTGATATAGTCACTAAAATAGATTTTTAAAGTAAAATATTATTTTTGTTACTAAAATAATTATAATAATTAATATGCAAATAAGAAAATTATTAAAATGGTTTTGGGAGTTCCTAGTAACCAGAGGAATTTAAGAAAAATAAAATTGGAGTTGAAGTAAATATTTTATTTTTAAGCTATTTTTTAATATTTAAATATTTAAAAATAATTAAAAAATATAAAAATCACAAACATATAAATATACACTAAAATGTCAGTTTTCTGGTCACTTAGGAACAATAAAATTTTTTTCCTAATTTTCCTAGTAAAGTTATGAATTTTGAAAAGCTAAAATAATGAATTTTCCTTACTTTTGAACTAAGAAAATTATAATAAATAAACTAAAAATCATAATAATAGTAAATTTACTTCTCTAGGTTTTCTGAACTTAGAGAGATTTATGAAAAACATAAACCCTAATTTTCCACTTAAATAATATTTTATATTTAATTAATACTAAAAATAAACAAATAAATATACAAATTAAAATAAAACTAAAAAAAACATGAAAATTTTCCTAATGTTCCTTTGACCTAGGTAAACCTCCAATAAATTTCTTAAAGATAGATGATTTTTTTGGCCAAGTTAATGAATTAGCATTAAAAATACCAATTATTGCAATAATATAATTATAAAAATATAATAAAAATTAGAAAAAAAACATATTTTCTCATCTAATAATTTAATTGACCCATCAGTGGGGTTACCTAAAATTTTAAAAGTTATTTGAGTTGAATTTAATGAATTATGAAGTGATAAGCCTCAAAAGCGTAAAATGATAATTATGGAATGCAAGCTTTAACGTAATATTTAGACTTAATCAAAGGGGTGAATTTGTAATAAATAATTTTAATTAACTTTTTTAGATGATTGAAACTTAAGGATTCCAAGGCAGGAACCAATCTCACCTCTTTCCACAACATAAGCATAATTGTAATTTCCCCTAATTTATATTAATTGGAGGTTAATTAACTTAGATGATTCTAAGGTGAGGGGTTTGATTTGGAAGATAATAACTCACTAATTTTAGACCCCTAACTAATGGGTTGATGATAATACAATGATGGATAAAGATTAAATGACATTTAACTTAACTAATTACAAATGCACTCATAATCGTTAAGGGCTTAGTAGTGGACTAGGCTTAATCCAAAATTTTGGTTAATGAGGTTCAAAAAAGAAGGCATAATTAAGAATACTTTGAGAAACAGTACTAGCCCAACTTTAAATTAATTGGCTAAATTCCTTAGGAAATTAATCTACCCTTAAAGTTCTTCACTCACATAATTTATAAAATGAAATATCAAGTGATAATTATCCCTCTCATCGGGTGATAAATATATTAAAGTTTATTGAGCATAGTGTTAAAACACACTCACTATACCTTAGTTTGTAATAGATGAATGATTTAACAACATAATAAGTTCAGAGGATCTCAGAACATTCCAAAAAGTTGTTTAGGATCATACCCAGAACACTTTTATCGTCTTTTGGATATCCTAGAGGACAATTCAATCTATTGTACTTTGCTCAAGAGGATCATCCTATGAATATGAACCCACTAAGTTATGCACACTTTAAATCAGTTTTTTTTTTCAGCTTTCCTTCCATCAAACACAATTTAATTCCTTGCAAGATTGTAAATACACTGCAAATACAAATATTTTAGCTAGAGTGGGAGAAGAGTTATGGTATGCTTTTACAATCTAAGCACAATACTTTTCATTACTACACTTTACTTTCTAGTACTTATCATTTTATGCAAATTATGCCACCTTACATGTTTAACTAAAACCAAATCAAAAAAAGAATCAGAAACAATAAAAAAATAAGAAAACTCTGAAAATTAATCACAAACAAAACAAAACAAAGACAATTGTAACTAAATTAATATGTATTTTTGGATGATCGGGAATCCTTGTAATGAGACAACCTATGGCTGCTAAAGAGATTTCCCCCGGTCTGGATGAACTTATTGAATTCATTTATTTGTGTTTGGTAAATTCATTTTAATTAAGTGAATCTGAAGAAAATAGTGGTGTCGGAATGAGGGAACCGTGAGATCCTAACGGGTGTTGCTCTAATCAACTTAAATTCCCCCTTTAATAAGACAATTAAATAATTATGGCTACAACATTAAACGACAACTACACCAAAACTCAAACTCTAAACTCGAAACTTCTCTTAACCTTCTTAATTTGACACTTCTAAATTTAAAACCTGCTAAAAGAAGAAACTTATTGCAAGCACTATGGGCAGCACGATGAGGCAAGCATAATAACATCTTCTGTAGAGTAAATAGGCCAACAACAACAAACCTTTTTATAAATAAAAAATAAGCCATAGTACTTCGAGGTAGTTCATCTAGCATGACATAAACAATCAACTTATCTTTTAGACTTTTGCACATTGTGTAATTTAAGCCCTAGCTTGTCTTTAGACTCCAAGGTTGTCGTTCAGTATGACATAAACCCTCCTATCTTCCAGGAAATCTACATGATCATTATCATGCAGATGTAAGCCCTAAATATTAAAAATTGGTATGATGAAAGATTTAATGATATCTCATCTAAATTAAACCAAAACCAAAGAGTTGTCTGAGAAACAACAGAGATTCTTTTCAGATCCGTGTCCTCCCAGAGTTATTCTTCCTTTGAATTCCAGCATAAAACGTTCCAATTTGTACCTTTCCCATTTGACATTTCTGACACACTATCTTGAAAATCCTCCCCTTTGAAACACTAAAACAACAGACATTGCCAAATAAATCAAAGGAGACGAGTTAGAGACCTTATGAGTCTACAGACAAGAACACTAAATAAAAGGACAATAACACTAAAACAATGGTCGATGAGTTAGAGAAAATCAACCTCAGGGCTGAGGAGCAGACCTGACTTACCTTCGTAAGTTCTCTACTCAGTGATGCAGAGTCTACGAATTTGATTAAGTTACTGTCGGAATTCAAGGATTGCTTTGCTTGGAGCTATGATAAAATGTTAGAATTATTTCCCGAGGTTGCAGTCTACTGGCTTTGAGTGGATCAAAGTATTATCCTAGAAAACAAGCTCCCTGAAGAATGTACCTCGAAATGGAACAATAAGCCACAGTCGAGTTAAAGAAGCTACTAGGCACTAACTTTGTGCAGAAGAGCAGTACCCGATATGGTTAGCTAATATTGTGCCAGTTAAGAAAAAGAATGGACAAATATGAGTGTCTATTGAACTTAGGGATTTAAATAAAGCATGTCCAAAGGATGAGTTCTTGCTACTAATACCAGAATTAATGGTGGACATCGTGACTTCACATGAAATTTTCTCTTTCATGAATGGATCGTCCGACTATAATAAGATTAAGATGACTCTAGAAGATGAAACGCTTGCGCTTTCAAAACTCCGATTGGAATCTACTGCTACATCAAGATGGTGTTCAGCTTGAAGAACACTTAAGCAACTTACTAGTGAGCGATGATGAGGATCTTAGATGACCTTATCAATAACCAAGTGGAGTGTTATGTGGATGTTTTGTTCATCAAGAGTGGACAAAGAAGCGACCATTTGTATGCTTTGAGGATCGTACTTGAACGATTACGGCAATATAACCTTAAGATGAATCTCTTAAAGTGAGCCTTCGGTGTTACCTATGAGAAATTTCTTGGATTCTTTGTTTGTCATTTGGGAATCAAAATCAACCCAGAGAAAATTAGAGCTATCTTGGAAACGCTGCCTCCCAAAATCTTAAAATAACTACAATCATTTTGAGGTAAATTGGAATACCTAAGATGCTTTATATCAACCTGTCTAGTAAGTGTCAGCCCTTCTTGACATTAATTAAAAAGGATGCCAAGTTTACATGAGAAGAGAAATCCCACCATGATTTTTAAGATATTAAGCAATATTTGATGACACCTTTTATTTTGGTAGCCCATATCTCAGGTCGATAGTTGATACTTTATACCGTGGCCATAAACGACTCCCTTGGAGCTCTTCTAGCCCAAGCTAATGATGAGAGTAAGGAAAACACACTCTACTACTTGAGACTACGTCTATTACAGGTAGAGGTGAAGTATCATTTTATTGTGAAATATTGCCAGCTTAATCTCGAATGTTAATCTGTTTCAATATTTGATAACCGACCAACATTTTTCAAACGTTTAGCAACATGGTTGATGATTTATTGTAATTCGATATAACTTTCGTATCCCTTTGCACTATCAAATTACAGATTTAGCAGAATTTCTCGTAGCTCACACACTACCAGCTGGGTCCCTTCTCAATAACGTCCTGTCAGATGAACAGTCACTGCATGTGGAACAGTCACATAACAGACATTGGGAAATGTAATTTTATTAAGCTTCATCAGTCAGGAAGGACAAAGGATCACAAACCAATGAAGCAGAGATTGATCTGATTTTTTTTATACTGAATCAGCCAATGTTAAGGTTCTTGTACCACTTGATAGAGCCGTGAACCAACAATGACCACAATACAAGGCTTTGATAACTTGTTTATAAACATTCATATTAATGGAAATAACGGACATTACCATCTATGGTGACTCGAAACTCATCATTCAGCAAGTAGCCGGGTAGTACAAGATTTTAAAGCCAATACTTACGGAGTATCACCGGTATATGATGAAGTTGTTGGAAAAGATCCCAAACGTGACAATGTACATAATTTCTCAAGCAGTAAATGCCCATACACAAGCTTTAGCTATGCTTGCTAGGGAATTGGAATGTCCACCAAAATACTCTGTTGATATTATAGTGCAGAGACATCAAGTTTTTTCACAGATCAACCTCAATAATTTACACAATATGGAAAAAAGGAAGAGATGAGATTTATAGTTGTTGAAGAAATCAAAGATTGGCTAGAGCCATTTTCAAGTACTTATAGACTAAGAAATATCCAGAAGATAAGTCAGTGGTGCATCATATTATGAAGAGGGCAATGTCATATGATTTAATTAATAATGTTCTGTACAAAAGATTGTTTGAACATATGTAGCTGAGATATTTAAGCAAAGTAGAGCATAAAATATCATCAAGGAAGTTTATGCCGGATTGTGTGAAGCTAACTAGTTTAAGTCAAAGATAAAAATGATGATAAAGAAACTGGAATACTATTGGCATGTAATGATGACCGATTGTGTGGAAATAGCTAAGAAGTGTCACCAATGCCAGGTGCCTAAGGTTGTCTTACACCAACCTTTGAATGTGCGACATCCAATGATCACATCATGGCAATTCAATTGTTGGGGTATGAATATAGTAGGTCATATAGATCCTTCATATTCAAAAGGATATAAAAATATTTTGGCAGCTACATATTACTTCTCTAAGTGGGTAGAGGCAATGTTGTTACGAGAAGGCACATCACATCACATCCTTCAGTTCCTCAAGAATCAAATTGTTTATCACTTTAGTGTTCTGTGTACGATCATTTCTGATAACCAGTCTACCTTTAAAAGCACCAAGATCAAAAACTTCATCGGACGCCATGGAATAGATTAGAGGTATTCAACAGTTTACTGCCGCAAAGCAAACGCCATGGCAGAAGCCTTCAAAAAGACACTCGTGCAAATTTTAAAGAAAATATTAGATGATAATAAAAGACGATGGCTTGAGAAACTATTAGACGCTTTTAGACGCTTTTTGGGCTTACAGATCACAACAGAAGACAACACCAAACTCCAACTTGAAGAATTGGAAAGCATTGAATGGAAATGATTGCAAGTGCAACAAAACTTGGACACTACCAGACAAAAATGATCTAGGCCCATGACAAGCTGGTCTGACCAAGGACATTCAGAGTTGGTTACCTTACAAGATATGTGGAAAGTTTGATCTAAGTTGAGAGGGACCTTTCATGGCGAAGGTCTACTCTAGAGGGTCTTACCAGTAAGTGGACTCCCAGGGAGAAAGACCCATATTTTCGATCAATGGATGATATTTAAATAAATACTACACAACGTGACATTTTGAAGCACGATACTTTTTCTGAGAATAGCTATATGGCCAGTGTTTGTGACTGGGTCCCATTAATTTTGTAATAAATTTGATAAAGTAAAATAAGATTCTCATAATATAAAATTTACACATCTAAATTTCTTATTTAAATCTCAAATTTCAAGAAGTTAAATTTCATGGAGTGCATATGCATAATATAAATCCACTTAAGTAAGGAACCATTATTGTTCTTATAAGTTTCGAATTTCAACGCGCTATTGATTCTCCTGTCTTCTAAAGGAAAATGTCGGGTCTGAAGCTGATCTTTTGCTTTAAAGATGGTTTGAATCTCACACTAAATAAGGAGAATGTGGCAAAGAGCGACATCATAATCCTCGCATGAGCTTTGGACAGGTCGATGTAGGCTTTGAGGGCCCCCTAATGAACATAGTCAGTCACAGATAAATAGAAGTTTTTTTGTTGATAGTCACAATCAAAATAATGGAGGAAGCATCGAGAAAAAGGAAGAATTCAGTAAACATTTTAGAAACTTCTGAGACTTCTGAGACATCTAATCCCATGGAAAATTTCAAGCAGATATCGTCAATTATAATGACGTGTAAAATGAATTTTGTCAGTGCTGCTATAGAAAAATCCCTATATGCAGCACTGAGACGCACTGAACGTAGAAATGCTCATTTTTGCAAGCACAAGGCTCTAAATAGACTGGAGAGGAGGTGTGCTAGAGAGACAGCTACAAACCCCGAATCTTGAGGTGGGAGATCATGACCAGAATTTGGAGGATAAATCTACCAGTGTCCCAGTTACAAAGGACGGGCATGAGGTTATCGTAATGCCTGAGCCACTATAGAGTCCACTTACAGAGCATTGCATAGGATGTCTAACTTGTAATGTAGATATACTGAGGCAAACATCATCGACGGGAGCATTAACAAAGTGCCCATAGTGTATCGTTCTCCATTTAGAGCGTTATAGAACTATTGAAGAGTATACATCAGCCTCAATGATGTTCATAAGCATGGAGCACCCAAATGTAGAATCATACTACCATAGTTTAATCCACAATGATCGTAGATTGTTTCTAGAGACAAGCATAGAGGCAACACAAATAGTTACAGGTAATCCCTCCATCTGATTTGCCAAAAAAAAATGCATGGTCCGAAAGCAAGAGTTTAAAAATTTTCTGTTAGATTTAGAGAAAGTTTGTTAATATTTTGGATGGACTTGAGTTGCACACTAGAGTGTTCTCGGAGAGCGATAAGAAGAAGATATTGGATTGTGTGTTTGACTTGAGAAATAGGGTCAAGCTAGATTTCTAAAGAAGAAGACATATTCGCGACGGCATAAATGGATGAGGGGAAAAGGCAAGAGAACTATCCAATGCAGTTGTTGTTATAATTTTGCAAAGGAAAAGGAGGGGAACCCCTCGAAGATCCTACGAAATGGTGAAGTGGATCCCATGCCATCTATAATAAAGAAAATGATTAAGAGGATGGTGGCATGGAGTGTTCTACCATAAGATTGCATTCCAAACAATTGTATCATCAATATTTACGAACATGGAGTCTGGATTTCACCGCACATTGACTATCTGGAATTCGTAAGACCATTATGCCCCATATCGTTCATGTGCAAGAGTAAAATTTTTTTGGAAGAGAAATATAGATTATCGGCCTCAGAGAATTTCGAGGACTTGTGGAGATTTCACTTCTAGTTGGATCTATGCTGATTTTGAAATGAAATGGGGCAAATTTGGCTAAGATTAAAGCCAGGAGGATAAGAAAGTCTATAATTAGAATTATTTTGATTATTCCAATTTCCAGTTGTCATAGGTTGGTTGTTACCCCATTGAGAATTTGCATTATTCTAATTAAAATTAGGGTGATTCATCCAACCTGGATTATAAAAATTAGAATATGGGTTATTAGTTTTGCTAGCAATAGCTTGCAAAGTTTCTAAAGTTTGATATTCATCAACATTTCCCGAATTATCATTTAAGTGTGATAAATGAGACAAGTTAACCAATTTCTTTGATATAACAGCCATTTGAGAACTTAAAATTGAAAAGGCTTCATTTTCTTGAATACTAGCCACTCATTTAGAATTAAACCTATCAGAAGGCCATTGGAAATTATTAGTTGCCATTTCTTCAATTAAAGAATAAGCTTCATCAAATGATTTAGACATTAAAGAACCACTAGTAGCAGCATCAATAATAGATTTAAGAGAACCTATTTATCCTTTATAAAATGTTTGTATAATTAACCAGTTTGGTACAGAGTGATGTGGGCATTTTCTACGAAGTTCTTTGAATTGTTTCCAAGCTTCATAAATAATTTCCCCATCAAATTGAGTAAATGAAGTTATATCATTTCTATGTATTGCAGTTTTCGATGGCAAAAAATATTTAGTTAAAATTTTTGAGTCATTTCTCCCCAAATTTTAATAGATCCTGTTGCTAACGAATTTAACCAAATCTTAGACTTATCCATTAATGAAAAAGGACAAAGCCTAAGTCTAATAGCATCATCAAAAACACGATCACATTTAAAGGTGGCACAAAATTCTAGAAAACTAGCTAGGTGTAAATTAAGACCTTCAGTAGGAGACCCTCCAAACTAATTATTTTGAACCATTTGTATAATTGCAGGTTTTAATTCAAAAGAATTCGCAGCTACAACAGGTAATTGAATGCTTAGACAAATTTCATCAACTGTAGGGTTAGCATATTCTCTTAAAGGTCTTCGCTGATTTTGATTTTCATTTTCAATATTTTGATCAATATTATTTTGAGCTATATTAGCCATTTCTTCTAAATTACGAAATCTATTCTCCTTTCTAATTTTTCTTATAGTACACTCTAATTCAGAATTATAAGGTATTAATCCTTCAGTTCCTGAACTTCGCATAAAAATATGAGAAAGATAATTAATTTATTTAAATATATATATTTTTTATATTTTTTTATATATAAATATGTATTTATATTGTAATTTGTTTTCTTTTAATTACTTGTAATCCCCAGCAACGGAGCTAAAAACTTGATCCAACCACAATTACGTAAGTAAATTAGCTTATAAAATTATGATCAAACTTTACCTCAAATTTGATTAAGCGGCTAATGTACGATAATTAAAGATTAAAGTTTTGATAATTAAAGATTAAAGTTTTGATAATTAAATATAAATCGCACACTAGGGGTACTACGCAAGTATACGTATCATTTCAAGTAATATAGATTTTTCTTTTTAAAACCCCAGACATCGATCCCACGAGAATTAATATAGTTAAAAGAAAGAAAACTATTAATTAAATTCTTTTAATTTAAAAATAATTAAAATATGTAGAATAAGAAAATTAGCAAGTGATAAAACAATAAACAAAGATTCTTTCCCCCAAACGAAATATTCCATGATTACTAAATAATTAAAATTAGTTGAGAGCTTTAAAAATGTGGTTTTGTGACAAATAAGAGCATATATATCCTTAACCCTATGGTCCGGGTCATAAAGAACATTAGCTAGAGTTTAAAGATTGGATTAGGATGTATTATTAGTAGAAAGGGACAAACTTCTAGACTCTCACCTCTAGGTTCTCCCCAAATGGTTGCCTATGGTCTGGCCTACTAGTGACCCATCACCTCCGTTGTAAAACCAAATTGATTAAATTTAGCCTATCACACTAAAATAAAAAATCAATTCTACTCCCATTAAAGATTATCTCCCTATTTATTTGCACCTTTCCTTTAAGAGAAATGTGATACATACAAGTTAAGAATTCATAGCCCACGGTCAGATCTTAAGAATTCTCCACACTTTTTAAAAATGCAAGAGGCCAATTTGTATAGTACATTAAGATTAGATACAATATCATCACAATTTTTTAGATAATAGGAAATTAGATTCTCAAATCTGATTTAAATCTGTTACTAATTCATTTCATATTCATAGGGAGAAAGAGAAGAAGACTACTCAGAAAGCATAGAAATTACACTACAAAACATATTCATATAACTCAAATCCAAAGCACTAAAATTAAGAAACAAGATATAAATACTTATCTGGAATGTAATTTAAGCAATCCTTTGAAGTTTCTCTAACTCCACAGACTCTAACAAGACTTTGAATCTTGAATTCACACTAAACTCTCACTAAAATAAAGAAGAAGAAAAAAAGAAGACACTTTACTTAACACCCTTAATTAATTATTTGTTAATTAATTATCTCCCACACACTACTCGACTCTCCCTTGCTGTAAAAATGGTCCTCTCTTTATAGATCTCTAGAAATGACCAAGAGTTGCTTAACACACCTCTTCAAACTTCGTCCACATTCATTGAATGTTCTAGAAATTAACTGTGGTGCTTAGGCGCCAGGATCTCTGCGCGAATGGGCGCATCCCTTCACATTTAGGTTACACATCTTCATTGTATCTGGTTTATAACATGTGGAAATACGTCTAGAGGCTTCTAGATTAGTTTGGAAGCGTCAATAATGATCCAATAACAGTCAAGAAATCTCTAGAGTCAATCCGCTGTGTCTGTCACCAAGGCTCCAAAATCAGTCTCTTTGCATTTTTTACTCTTTTTGGCTCATTTTTGCTCCTTTTTAAAACTTTTTTCTTCATAAAATCATTTTGTTGTTCCTGCAACCAAAACATAAGAAATACCTTTCATTAAAGGATAATATCCTTAAAATATTAATAAAAATTTGATATAAAATTCTAATTAATTTTAAGGCGGATCAGCCGGCAGGCCTAGTCATCGGAGGGACCAAAACTTAGAGCCATCAATATGAATCAAAACCCAATTGAGCCAACCTGATGTGTCAGGCCACCATTTCTCATTAGAGCTGCTCTGCCCTCCACCTAAGTGGCCCAATGCACCTGAATTTAAGCCATAAGCTCAGCTCCCGCAATGGCTACTTAAACACCACCCCTTCACGGCCAAGAGGAAAAGATGCACTAAACTAAAGGGAAACTCTACCAAATTGCTCCCAAAGGTTCTCTCAGCCTTCTTAAGCTCATCCCAGTCATTTTCCAGCCACCTCCACCACTATCTGAGCTGAATTTCAGAGCTTAAATTCCAACTAAAACTAGGAAAAACTCCACCACAGCTCCATAGTGCACCGATTCTAAATTAATTGGACCCACACCATCCCCACACTGAGAGAAGAAGTTCTTCCATCAAAGCCCCATCACAGAGAGCCTCTACCCCATACTTTGATCAACACTTGAAATTAGCCTTGGTCGAATTCACATATATACATTTCACCACAGCAAGATGCTTCATATGGAGGCTCTTTTAGTCCAATTGAAACTTCTACAACCATCTGATTGAGGCCTCCCCTCTCAGACAAAGGAATTGAACTCTCTCCCTATCACAAGCTATTCATCATTCTCCATTCATGTATATTGTTTGTCTTACCATATAAGCTGTATAGATATGTTCATCTTGCTTAGATGAAGCTCTAGGATCAAAGTTCTTATGATTTAGTTGAGTCTAGCTCGAGTTCTTTAGTCTAAAAGGTGGACAGCTCTTAAGATGAACTAGTCGAAGATGATGATAGAGCGTCGTTGGATGGAGCATGTATTGAACATACGGATCAGATGACACCAGACAGATATATTACATAAAGCACAACCTGCATGACACTAAGTCAGAAGGCGGTGTCAATTCAGAAGGAGACACGTGTGGCTTGGGAGTGGCTAAGGATGACACGACGCCACACTGGATAAGTAGGAAATTAGCGTTATTTAATGTATATTTTATTTTTAATTAATTACATACAATATTTAATATTTTGATTCTCCACTCACTTAGACATTTCTCCATGACTTGAACTTTTGTGATTTTGTTCCCTTTGCCACAGGGAATCTTCTCTGATTTTTCTAAAGTCAGAAGAGATCTTAATGAAGATATTTCTATTTTTCAAATTTTATAAGTTAGTTTTGATTTAAAAATTATAAAAATTATAATATCCTTTAGAAAATTATAAGATTATTTTGGTAGGTTCAGTGTGACTAGAGGATCATAGAAAAATTATAACTTGGCTTAACTCATTAAATAAAACTTTAATTGACATTAAATCCTAAAACATAAATGAAATTGAATTGGGTTAAATATAAGTGTAAATTACTTGAAATTGATTCTCCACTATGGCTTAGGGTCAGGGGAACTCTCATAAAAATTTTTAAATCATTTGGAGTCAATTTGATCTCCTAATTTGATTTTTCAAGTTACATGTTACATTTCACATTAAAATAATTCTAATAATTAAAATATAAGTTGAAAAATTATGAAATTGATTTTGGGAGTTCCTTATAATCAGAGAAAAGTAATAATAATAAAATTAGGATTAAAATAAAATTTTTCATTTTTAAAGCTATTTTAAATATTTAAATAATTAAGAATTCATAAAAATCACAAAATTAATAAAATTGACGGAAATGTTCTAAATTTCCTCTTAATCACTTAGGAACAATAGGAATAAATTTTCTTAACCCCCTAAGTAAAGATATTAAATTTTAAAGGATTAAAATAATTTATAAAGCTTAAAAAATGAAATTTTCCTATTCTCTCACTAAAATAATTCAAATAATTAAAATATAAATTTAAAAAATTTTAAATTGGATTTTCTAGGTTCCTTGACCTCAGAGATATTTTTGAAAAATATAAAACCTAATTTTCTATATAAATAATATTTTATATTTAATTAATACTCCAAAATTAAATTAATTATAATAAGTAAAATAAAATTCCAGAATTCATGAATTTGGGTCCAAGTGGTCCACTAGTCAACGTGAACCTCCAGTAATTTTGTTAAAAAGAAATATTGTGTTTTGATTAAGTTATTGAATTTTATTCGAAAATCCCCATTTTGCTTGAAAATAATTATAAAAAAAAATTAAATGGAAAAATCAAATTTTCTCCTATGATGTTTTATTTAACCCATAAGATAGGCGTAAAAATTTAAAACTCATTTGCATTAAATTTGATGAATTATGAAGTATTAAGGGGCCTTAGGGGAAAAGTTATAATTTTGAAGAATTTAACATTAATTAACATTTAGGTCTAATTAAAGGGTAAATGGGTAATGGATGATCTTAATAAACATGTTAAAATGATTGGTACATGAAGGGATAAGTGGTAGAAACCAACTTCATTTTTTCATAATAAAGAATAAAATTGTAATATCCTAAATTAATATAATTTGGAAGACAATTAACCAAAAGATCCTTAAGGTTAGAAGTTTGACTTTGGAAGTTGATAATTCATCATATAAATACCACTATTTAATGTTTAAAAGATAATTCATTAAGAACAAGAGTATGATAGAGATGAATCACTAGGCAACATAATAAACTTGGATGAAATCGAGACTTTTCAAGAGATTGTGAGATGTTTATGGCCAGACCCCTGGATCTTTCCCATAACCCTTTAGATATCTTGAAGGATGATTAAACCTATTATGCTTTGCCTAAGAAACATCTACACACTTAAATAAATAGGACCTACCAAGTTGTGATATATAATTTTGTAAGCCTATGATGAACCTATTTTTAGGCTTTACTTTCCTACTTACAAGCTTCCATGTTAAATAACAATTTCACCCGGCATTAAAACAAAAAATTTTAGGATAGCCAGAAAAACAAAAACCAAAATAAAAAATTAAAAATAAAACATGCTAAAATTCACCACCAAAACTTTCAAAATATAAAACAACTCAAAATTTAATCACAAAATGAACAAAATCATAAGAAAAACTAAATTAAAACCTCTCCTTGAATGATCAAGAACCCATCGCAGGAGGCAACCTATGGTTGCTAACAAGAATTCCCATGATCTGAATGAAAGTATGGAACTCATTAAGTCAAGTTTAGTAAATTCATCTAGACTAAGCGAATCCAAAGAAAATGGTGGTACCAGAATGAGCGAACCATAAGATCCTAATGGTATCCCCATAATCAACTTAAATACTGCCCTAACAATAAACTAAGACACCTCAATTTAAACATTTCCAAAACATGACACTTTTCTTATCTATGCAACTCGGCACTTCTACAACTAAACTTGCTATGACGAGGATCTTGAAGATACAAAGTGGGCAGCATAACCATCTTCAACAAAAAATCTCCTTAGAAATAAACTACAAGCCATAGAACTTTGATGTAGCTAGCCAAGTCCAGCATAAACCCTCACATTATCTCTTTAGGCCTTTACACCTCATGCAATATAAGCCCTTACTCGCCTTAGGCTTCGAGGTTGTAATCTGATATGACATAAATCCTCCTATCTTCTAGGTTATTCACATGATCGATATCGAGTGAATGTAAGCCCTAAATAATAAAATTGGTAGGATGAAATATTAAGAAAATATCTCAAATTGAAGCTAAGGAATTAGATAGTTTAAGAAAGAACACCGAGATTCTTCTTAGATCTATGCCTTTCCTCTAACTTTCTCCTCTTTGGGATTCTTACAATAAATGTTCTGAAATTTGAATCTCTAACCTATTAGATTTTTTTTTACCATATTTTCTTGAAGATCCCTACCCTTTGGAAGTCGTGAATAAAATATTTTCTGATCTTTATCAAGATTTTTCTTAGTTGACTTTGGTTATCTAAGATGTAATTAACTATATGGGCTTGCCCTTACAAAAAATTTAAAGACCCTAGATTAATATAAAGACAATCTAATTGCTTCATATTAATTAGGGGAAGTTGTCAGTCAACATAAATGGTTTGTAGACCAAATGGATGTCATGGATTCTTTATTTAATTTGATCAAGCCTCACTACCAAGCATGCATCCATTCTTCAGGATAGATACGTGGCTTGCAGTGAATTGTTTGATTATTTAAACTATCACAAGTATGAGGTTGGTTTGATTTCATATTTTCAAAATAGAAAATGATATTTTTCAAAACTATATATATTAAATTAAATCTATTTTAAAAAGATAATTCCCAAACTTTTGGAGACCGACAACCTCGACCTCAGATGTGTGAGCTAAGAGAACCTCCACCAACTCATCACAAAGGAGTGGTGGGAGATCGTTGAAGTGAAGGTAAATGGCCCCATTCTTGTGATATTTTTGAATCTTCAGACTCATTTGTTACACTTTCTCTTAAAATACTGTTTTCTTTTGGGGAGCGTTGTAGGCAGTGTCTTCTTGAATATCCACTTCGTTTAATGAGAATGATTGTAATTTCCATTAATGCTTTGTTCTTGTCCATCTTTGTAGTACTTGACGCGCTGATGCAGTGACTACCAGACCATATTGTACTCTTGAAGCCATGGTTTACCAAGCAGGGCACCGAACGAAGTATCTGCATTGATAACATGGAATATTGAGGATGTTACTAGATCTATGACTTTCATTTGTATTGTTATAGATCCGAGGGCTCTTTCTCTTTTCTGATTGAATCTTCTTAGCATCATCTTATCCGTGGAGAGCTCTCGCGCATCGATGTCCATGTAAGCTAACGTTCATAGAATCATTATGTTAAACGGTGCTCTGGTATCTACTAACACTCTGGAAAGCACAAACTTGCCTATGTTGACGGAAATGTAGAGCAGACATTTGTGATCGACAGTACTGAGTAGAAAATCTTTGTTGGTGAAGGTTACGCCAGACTGTTCCTTCAAAGTACAAACTCCATCAGAGGACGAGCTAGTTAGCTGTGCTAAACAAACTTATGGATAAAGTAGAGCCTTGACCAAGTATTCTCTCATCTCCTTATTCTCTTCTTTTCTCTTATGTTTCTTTGCAATAAATGAATTTAAAACATTAGACGAACTCGATGGTTCGGTCAGTTGTCATCAATCTCAAAGTCAGCCTACCAAACATATATTGGATCATGATTTCTTGAGGAGTTCTTACTCTAGGCTTTAAATCATTAGTTGCACCATTAAATAACTTCTCTCAAGCTAATCCTTAAAATTGAAGCAATTCTCTATGGTATGTCCAAGCAATCTGTGGTACGGGCAGTAGTTAGGCTGATCCATTAAGTTGACTTCTTCTGATTTCATTGGCTCAAAAACTTGAACTATGGTTTATTTATCAAATTCTGGAACATCCTTGCCACAACATTATCTTTGAAGGAGTAATTCCTACGTAGTCATTCTGACATCATCCAACCCTGTATTCCGACTGTCTTGTACGGCCTTTACTACTGACTAGACTCATTGTTCTACTTTGGATGGAGATGACCATACCGCCGAGCCTGACTGTACTAAGATGACTAACTGTGCTGCTGCAATGGCTGCTCAGCCTGAATCCTCATCACCCGATACAACTATTCTAGATTTATTCTCATATGCTTTAGTTGATCGAGGCTTTTTTGTCTTTTTTGTAGGCTCCATATGCTTGATTTCCTCTTGTAAACTACTGACCTTACTGAGTAACTTACCAAAGGATATATCGATCGCATGTTGTTCTTATAGCTGAGGCTCACACTTCATACTTAAGTTCCTCCATCTTAGAATGTAATCGACCAGGGTCTCATTTAGCTTCTGCCATTCCACTACGAGATCTCCTATAGTGATGTGGTGTTGAGCGTCCACAAATCTTTTCATGAATATGATTTCTATCTCTGCAAAAGTATTTACTGATCCAATGGGCTACTCGGCATACCAATCAAATGTTTTACGTGACAAACTGCTAACGAACTGTCAAAATAACAATGCTTCACTTCCTCCTGTGTTGTAACAACTGGCTCTGAAGTGTGCTATGTTAGGATGAGTGTTTCTTGTCCCATAAAAAGTCTTAAAAGTAATGGGCACAAAGCCTTTAAGGTAAGGCGCGACATCAAACTCCTCCGGGTAGGGTCTACGCTTTGAAACAGATGCCCCACCTTTGTACTGAGCCATGGCCTCCCAAGCTTCTTGTTCGATCATCTATTTAATGTCCTTCTTCAGTAGACTCAGAGCTAAATCCTTCTTTGGTGGCTCATCTTCATTATTATAAGCGACCTCTCTTCTTTCATTTGTGATATGTATAATTTCAAGCTGGTTAACTTTTAGAGATGCTTCTGGTTGTGACTATGACTGTCCATATACTGTGGCTATGAAGGTCATGGTGGTAGCCATCTCTTCCATCTTCTGCTCCATTCAAATTATTTGTTCATCTCTTAACAAAATGGCTCTCTAGAATCCTTCTACTGTGTTCTCCTCAGAAGAAGGAGCATCACGTGCAGACGAAGTGGACCTTGTTTCAACAACATTGATCTCCATGATTGCTTCTTCCAGGTAGTCTGACAGGTAGTAATCCTCGTCATCGATGTCTAACCCTTGTTCTTTTTCTAATTCTAAAATATCTGCTTGGACATCAGACTTTATCTTCAACCTTTTTTCCTTCATTAGCTTAAGGTCTATAGGTCTTTCTCGACTGTCACTCCTCTCTGCAGTTGACTCTCAGGCAATGACAGTGGTGGCAATGAGAATACTGGACTCACAATCTAATTTAAACTTTTCAGGATGTACTGCTGCAGTAACCCTTGGTACCCACACTCTTCTCGTGAAAGTTGGCTCCTTGAGACGGAGTGTATCGGTGGGGACATCAGAGTGTCGAGGAGAGGTGTGCTCCCTAAGATGTAGACTACAGAGGAAGGTAATCCTCTCTTGCTCTTTTTCTTTGAGAATTCCTTATAATCATCAGCAGATAGTACTCTCATACGTAGATGAGTCTTAACCGATCTGAACTTTGCGAGAGTTGAAGCTGCAGTAGTAGCATCTGTAGTGGTGGCATCAACATGCTTCCCCAAACGGTGTCTAACGGAAACACACGTTGATGAAGTGTCAGAAAATTTTTGTGTCAGACGGACGGGTCTTTCTTTTTTGAGAATCTTATTCTTCATTCACGGGGATATTACACATCCCATTCTTTTAAGTAGCTTAGCAACATAACATCCTTCTTTGTCTGGTAATTTCTAGAATACTGTGTAAACTCGGGTGTTAGGTGTGGGCCTCTCCCTCACCTCATCACGACCATGTGGTGACGGTAAAGCAACATCAATCCTGTGGAGGCTTTCATCTCCAATAGTATCAACCAATGGTGGAAGAAACTCTCTCGAAGGAACCGAGTGGTCTCTAGTAAACTTAGTTCCTCCTGGTGAGGAATTTCATCAATCACTGGCTAACTTCCAACTTGTGCCCTGACAGTCTTGAGAATCTTGCGGCTGCAATTCCACCTTTAAGACCTTGTCAGTAGGGGAACTCTAAAGCTGAAAAAAATTTTAAATATAGATAGCGTGCTAAGAAAACATCATCAAAATCTTCTTCAGATAGAATTTCATTCCTCTTCGTGGTCGAGAAGGTAGGTGTGATGACGACAAAACATGTAGCGGTAGGGGTGACGACACCTAGGCACGGAGACAACTGACTTGACCCGAACTGAAGAAACCTTCACCTTCTTAGCAGAAAGGAAGTCCTGGTGGGAGTTCAAGTCCAACTCGATAGAGGGTTTCTAAATTCTAGGGGTGTCAACTTTCATGACGATGAATGGTGCCTTTCAATGCATGATTTTGAACTCACTAAAGCTGGTCCCGAACTAGGTCATTGGTGCAGCAAGATGGGGCTCGCAGTATTGTAGGAGAAAGCAAGCATAGGGGTGGACATTGTCACTATTGAAAGAGAATTTAAAAAAGTTAGCGAAGGCTAGACCTTATAATCTTAGTGTGAAAACTACAAAAAAGGTTGTTCCGTGAACTGGGAACAATTTCATTTTATTTCATTAGATTGTTTTATTACATTTATGTAACATGTTTTCAATTTTGTTTTTTTTTATCAATTTAAAGAAATTAGATTTAATTTTTAGGTATTAATTAAGAGGGATTTATGATTTGTAAATGGATTGGCTCAATTTTCTAATAGCAAAATCGAACCTGGAAGCATAAAGAGAAAGTGAAGTGTTGAACCCTGTCTGGGACCCCCTTCACAATGCACATTGCTTTGGCGAAACTCATTCACCAACACACCTATTAGAGGTCTGACCCCACAAAATCCAGAAGAATCATAAAGAATTTTGAACCCCTCTGTTTAAGGATGGTTAAAAAGACGATCCTGAAATTGAGGAGAGTTGATCATACATCCCTAAGAAAAAATTAGGTAGAGTATTGTCCGGTTCGCTACCTATAACATAAATAGTCAAAAAATATTTTCATTTCAGTTTCACAATAAGATTAATTTAATAATTAGGCAATCATTCGTATACGCAAGTAGACATATCGTTCAAGTAATACAGAGCTGTAGTGGAATCCTGGTTATTGATCCCACGAGGAAGGTTGGAACTTTTTAAGGTATAGTAAAGATTTGAAATCCAATACTCAATTCACAATGCAAGTTCAAGTAATATTTAAGTTGTTAGTGCAAACATAACTAAAGCTAAATTAACTAAAATTACTTTCTAAGTTTCTAATCAGGATTAACTAACACACACTAAGTTTTGTATTTTAAGGTTTGAATATGAAAACTATGTTTCCTCTTGTAATGATTCTATGATGAGTGATTGATATAGATTGATAATAGATTTGTATTGTGCCATATAGGAACATTCATATTCTTTACCCTCGTCAGTGTACCCCCACTTCCAAGTTATGTAAAAGAGCATTAACAAATCCTAGGCCTGGTCACTAAGTTCGTGGTTAGGCTGGGAGAATACTGTTTCTGACATCAGAGCTCCCACTTCTCTTCACCTGATGGCTTACCCTAGCTTTAGGTACTAAACTTTAGGACCAAATTGGGGATTTCAGCCTGTCACTTTAAAATTTCCAATTCGACGCCCATCAAACCACATTCTCTATTTATTTGCACTCAATTCCTATGAACTACACAACTTATTCATGGACATTGAATGTATTCTCTACTATTGTTGTAGAACACTTATTCCATTTGAATTGAATGTTTCACATCAAATTTTAACAATTTAATTGGCCAGATCAAAAAGTAAATGAAATTCAAAGTGAAAAATCATCACAATTTCTTAACATTTTTACGGCGCATCAAATCTACATAAACACTTCACCACATCTCATTGCAAAGAGAAAGACAAAGAAATCTACTTAGAGTTCATGAGGAAGATACAAGAATATATGGATTTTATATATAAAAGAAAGGTCATACAAACTATAAAAGTAAATACAACTTATCTCAATTTCTTCCCCAAGAAAATCCCTTGAAGCTCCTTTGAATCCTTTTCACTCTTCACTACGACACTCAATTCTCTCTTTAGAATGGTAAGGAAGACGTAATCTCTCACTTTCCTCCTTCTCCTGCACTCTTTAGAGAAGAATACCTCACAAAACAATATTTTTACACACTTACCACACACTCTCCACAAACCCTAACACACTTTCCTCACTCAAAAAGACTTCTCTCCCTCTCCTATCTCTCTTTCTTTGCATCCAAATCTGTCTGAAATAGTTTAGAAATGAATTCCCTAATTGTTTCCTCAAGAAACCCCTTCGAAAGGTGTCCAAATACATTGAATTTGACTTCCACCTACATTGGGTGCCGGTGGTGCTGGATAGGGTGCTGGCGGCACTCGTCCAGCATTTAAATTCTACACTCTTTGGAATTGGGCAGAGGCGGTGCCAGTGGGCTGAATTCTTCATTTTGCCTCTTTTTACTCCAAATTAGTTCCTTTTCGCTTCCTTTTGCTCAAATAACCTAAAATCATCATACATACAGTAAATCATGAAGAATACATTCCTTTAAAGTGCAATATCACCAAAAATGAGTACAAATTATATAGCAAAAATCTAACTCATTTTTGGTGCATCAAAATTCCCCAAACTTAACAATTACTCGTACTCTAGTAATCCTTTTACTACATAAAAATATAAGTCAAAGTAGTGAACTTTTCAATTATAGAAAAATATGATTTTTTTAATGAATATAATTGTAATATTTTTAGAAGGAAGTTCAGTAACTCAGGTTAAAACTACAGGTATAAGAATATTCAGTAGTCAAGTCTAAGAGTTCTAGTTTTCTATTCTTTTCAAGGTGAACCATAATTTGTCACATTAAGAGTGCCTTGAAAGACTATATGAAAAAGAAGCTCATGCAAACTTTATTAGAAGGTAGACTAATACTTTAAATATAAATTCAGAAATGTAACAAATTTCTTCTTTTAGGTTGATTCAAGTGAAGCCAATTTTAATTAGGCATTCCCTCAAGCTTCTCGTCACATATATTTTCTTTCTTTTTCTTTTTGTTTTTTTTTCTTTTTCTATTTTTTTCTCTTTTTCTCTTTTCTTGTGAGGATTACAATATCTGGATAGCCTTTAATAGTTTTGAACTTCACTCTCCTCTTTCTAAAGTTGAAACTTAAAACAACTTCTTACTTTATATACATATATCAGCTTTATAGTTCATCATAAATTCACAATCCTTTCTTCACACATAGTTCTTTAAGTCTCTTAACATTTCAAAAATACAGTTTTCTTTACTTTAAAAAGTCAACTATAGTCCAATCCTCTCATACTAAATATCTTAACCTTATAAAATTAACCTTTATTACTAGAAACTTTTACTCAATCAACTATAATATTTAAATGAAAGAAAAAAATTAGTTATCTAAAGTTGGATTCAACTACTAAAAGTCATGCTAATAATTTTTGAAATTATATTAATTGAGAATAAATAAGAGTTAATATTCAACCCTACCCCAACCTAAATTTTTTATTAAATATAAATTTGAAAAGGTAGAGAGTAAAAGAAAACTAACCTTTTTTGTGCTGGGATTTTGAAATCTTTAGAAGCTATGCTGGTATTAATCAACAAATAAGCTAAACAACATGAAACAGTTAGAAGCAGTGATATATATGATATTAAAGATTTACAGGGTGAAGAAATATTAAACACTTAAACATTAAAAAACCAACACAACATCACGATCTCAATCCAAATCACTAAATAAATTATAACAAAGCTCATTACATTTTTTTTAACACAGATACATTTATAGACTTCACACATCACAGAAAAACAAATAATAACACATAAAAGTACTACAACACATAAATGAAAACTAAAATCATAAAACTACCAGTTATCATCACCAGCATCCTTAGCTTCATCTGCAAGATTAGGTCGGTAAGGTACATTGCTGGGGCAGGTAGGAAATGTCACTCTAGTGTCTCCCCTTGTATATTTGACCTGAGAATCATGGTAAGCAATGTCATACTCAACTATCCTCCTCATGTAATCTTTATTAACATCACTTCGTGCCTTGAATTCATTTATCCTACTATGGAGTCTATCAGTACTGGAACTCTGAATCGTCAATTGTCCCATAACATCAGACAATTTAGGAGCATCAAAAGTAGATGATATGTTCTGGCTAGAAGTAGGAATATCATTACTCCTACTTTCTCCTCTCTCTACTACATGAGACTCATAAGTACGAATAATGATCTTGGTAATGGGTCTCAGTGAATGGACAAACTCCTCAGTACTATCAAACTTAACTCCAGACCTTGCACAAAAAGAATGAATGAGGGCAAGATTTCCTAACCCATCAGTAGTTTCTCCTCTAGAAATAGTCTGAATATTCTTAAAGATAATCAATCCAAAATTAACTTGTTTCATAGTCTGAATACAATAATTGAGAATCACTCTACTTTAGTGACTTCGCTGTGATGATAAGAATGTAGTAATTAGTAGAGATGAAATAGTGCCAAAAATTAGATGCTACATTTAAATTAGAAGCAGGGAAATTAATCATTTATATTGTTTTACTTTCCATTCCCCTTTTCCATTAGTAAGAAATTCAATAACTTCATTCATTTCAGCTTCCACAGTACCAAAGTTTTCAAATTTGCAATATGAAGTTCCCCTTAACTGATAAAGAGTATTAATACACTAAGGGGTAAACTCTACCATTTTTCCATGAACAAGCACCTAATCAATTTTAGTCTAAGAAAGATTTGTATAAAAATCTCTAACAGTACCCATAATCACATCAGCAGTGAAATAACAAAAGATTTTCCAATTTTGATTAGAAATTAACTGCTCTACAGATACACCCGAATTTTCAAATGCCCGGTCTTGAATACACTTTTTGTTATACAGGAATGAATTGAAATGATATTGTGCTTTCACATTAACAAATCTATCTTCATCAAAATCCATCTTTCTCTTGCCTCTACTTGCTTTCGGAGCACTGTGAAATTGACTAAAAATTTCCGAGAAAATCTAATAAATTTCAAAATCATAATGTGGGAGACTCCTAAAGCAACTCTAAGTAAATAGAAGCTTAAATCACGATGAAAAATCTAAAAAATTCATAAAAAATTCCAAATATTGGATCTAATAATGTAAGTAATTTCCATGGTGAAAAAAATATATATATATTGTTTAAGGTGAAGCTCTTACCAAGTGAAGTCAAGATCCACACTTTAAAAGCCTTAAAATTGCTTGAAATCCTTGATTTAGAAAGCCCTATATTCAAATATGCATTGGCTGGAGGTAAAAGATGATGGAAATGGCAAAAATGGCGGGTTTCAGGGCAAAAATCACCAATTTAAGAAGTTTCGGTTCTTTTCTATAATCGGGAGCCAGCAGTGCTGCATAGGGCATCAATGACACTCTATTTAATTTTAATTGCCCAACTCTTTATATATGGGCACCGGCGACACCCATTCTGGTGCTGGCGGTGCCAGTTCAATTTTCTGGGTTCGTAAAACTTTTGCGATTTCGATTGTTTCAATGTTACGCCATCACATAATTAGCCTCTTTAAGCATCTATTTCATCAATTATGCAACTAACTGTCGGCATATTTATAGTTTGAGTGTTTTTAAAGGGGGGTCGCCTACAGAAGTTGTCTGTGAACTTTTAATTTTAAATTTAATTTAAATATATATATATAGTTTTAGAAAGAAGCATTTGATTTCGAAAAAAATTTTAAGTTTGAAAACTTTAAGATATGAAATCAAACCGATCTCACATCCCAAATACTTTATATAAATGAGCACCACATCACAAATTGTATATCTATCCCAAGGAATATACACACTGCTTGATGATGGGGCTCGATTAAATAAACTAGAAGATTTGTGACATCCGTTTGGTCTGCGAACCAATTTTATAAGCTGACAAGTTTCCCTGCTTAATATGAAGGAATTAAGCAGGGTTTATATTACCTGGGTTCTTTCAGTTCCCTATAAGGGCAAGCCCCTATAGTTAATTACATCTTAAATGTAATTAACTAATGCTCAGTGGTTTTACTCTCAAGAATTTCAAAGTTTAAGGCTTTCAAACAATTGGATTTTGGAAATTTCAATAGGGAATAGCTCAAATTTGGAACAGTTTATTTTAGGAGTCCAAAAGAAGAGAAGTAGGGGATGTCACGGACCCGAAGTGAACTTCGGTGACTTCCCAACTATCCTATGGTTTGTCTTCAATTTGAGAGTTTATTTAATGTTTTAATGCAGCAAATTTTAGTTAATTAGGACTTATGCTTGTATGATATGATCACACAAATAGCCTCGAAGATGTGAGGGTTTATGTCGTACCAAAGGACTACCTCAGAGTCCTAAAATTGGTTAGGGCTTAATTTTCATAATATGATTATGCAAATGACTAACAGAAAGTTGAGGATTTATGTTGCACTAGGCAGACTACCTCGAAATCCTATGGCTTGGTTATTTAATGCTAAGAAAGGTTTTGCTGAAGTAGACTCGAGTTTTGCTGACGACGATGGTTGCGCTGGCCACTATTCTCCACGCTCCTTGTTGTTGTAAAGGTTTAGTTTTAGAAAGTGACAATCAAGAGATGAGAGAAGTGTTTTGGTTTAGCAAAGTCTTAAGGTTCGGATGTCTTAATGTTTTAATTAAAATAAATCTTAATGTTGATTAAGCAGGGCCGATTAAGATCCCACCGCTCCGTCATCCCGGCACTGCTATTTTCATCGGATTCACTTAGTCCAAATGAATTTACTAAACTCAACTGAATGCATTCCACACTTTCATTTAGACCGTGGGAAATTTTGTTAGCAACACGTGGGTTACTTCATCTGAGGGATTCCTTATCATCCAACGAGACGTTTTAATTTCGTTGCAATTGTAGTTTTGTTGTTCTGTTTGTGATTAAATTTTAAGTTGTTTTATCTTTTGAATGTTATGGCGGTGAATTTTCTCTTGTGTTGATTTTAATTTAGTTTTGGGTTTTAGTTTTGTGGCTATCCTAAATGTTTCAATTTTCATGCAGGGTGACATTGTTGTTTAACATGCAAGAGAAGTAAAGTACAGTGCAGGTAAATCAATCACAATAAAATAAAAGCATACCTCGTGGATCTTCTCGTCATTCCCAGCTCCACTTAAAACACATGTCAGAGCATTTATATATTTGCAACAAGTACCTAGGTAAAGCTAAGAAAAGGTTCTAGTTGTCTACCAAAATTCTAATCCTGTTGCTAGTCAATTCCTATGACGTCTAGGTTCTTGGGTTTTATTGAGGATGATTTTCTTCACCAAAGAAAAATTAAGTTTCAATTGTTCTTCTAAAACATCCCATCATATTGAGAAAGTGCTTAGGACGAGTCCTAAACATCTTTTCAATGTTTCTGGGATTATTTCGAGCCCAAATGAATTTTGTTGTACAGGTGATTTGGTCATCAAAAAATTTAGTTAAGTTTTGTTTTTTGCTCAGTGAACTTGGACATTTGATTGACAGATGAATTAAGTGACATTTCACTTGACACTCTATTTGAGAGTTATAAAGGTGAAAGCTTTCAGGGGCAGATTAATTAAAGGATTTAGCCATTCTTAATTGAAATTTGAGTTGAAGATTTAAAGTGGTATTGTTTTGATTATAAAGTTTCATTTGATCTTTTTAAGTGTTTTAAACCATTTTAAGTTGGAATAGTATTCAGATTGTTGTAATTCACTTAAAATTTTTATTTTAAATGATCTTAATGTTTTAAATTAATTTTAATGTCTTAAATTGATTTAATTTATGATTTATGATGTTTTAATCATGAATTGTTCTAGGTTAATCTTTGATGTTTCAAATTATTTAAATTGAAAGAGGTGATTAGATTATTTAATTTCATTAAATTTTAATGATTGAAATTTGATTTAAATTAATCATAGTAGTTTAGGTTAATTTTAATTGGTTTGATTTTCACATTTTTAATTAGGAATTGTTTTGAGATTAATTAATTTTTTTAATGTTTCAAATTTATCTTAGGTTTGTTCCAAGTGATTTCAAATTGGTTTCAATGTGTTAAACTTATTTTATTTTGATTATTAAATTACTTAATGTTTTAAGCTTTAACTTAATTAAGAATTATCTCCTTTTTAATCATTAATTTTTATCATTATTTCTCTATAGTTAATTAAAAGTTGAATATTACTGAATTAATCTATTTAGAGATTTTAGATTAAAGAATTGATAGCATCTTAAGTCATATCCCTAATCTTAATAATCCAAATCTTAATTATTCTTCCAAAATTTAAATAGCTTAATTAATTAAAATTTCATTTTTGATATTTTCAATATGATTAATGGGTTTCTACCCCTTTATTCCCTAAATTTCAATCATTTAAGAGAAAATTAAGATTATATATTTTACCCTCCCTCTGATTAGGCTTAAAGTATTAATTAGGGTTAAAAAAATCCTTAATTACCTTTATGCCCCTTTAAGCATATTTATTTCATAACTTACTAAAATGAGCTCAAATGAACTTGAAATTTTTATGCCACTTCACTCACCTATCAATTAAAACATTAGAGGAGAAAATGTGATTTTTCTATTTTCAATTTAATTTATATAATTATTTTTGTGGAAAAAAAGGGTTTTCAATGAAAATTCAACAACATGACCAAGGTAATGCTTTTATCCTTAGGAAAATTATGGGATGCTCCTACTGACCAGAGGATCGCTTGGACCAATTTTAGTGATTTATTTAATTATATTTAATTTATTATATTTATTTTGAGTTTTGGTGTATTAACTAATCATAAAATAAAATTAAAGTTCAAAAATAGATTTTATATTTTTTTTAAGTCCCTCTAGCCTCAAGGAAGTCAAAGAAATAAGTTTTATATTTTTCAGATTTTTCTTTGATTTATTAGAATTATTTTAGTGGGAAGGTTAGAAAATTCATTTTTTAACATTAAAAATTACATTAAACTTTTAAAATTCAATATCTTAACGTAAAGACTTGGGAAAAATATTTGGTTGTTCCTAAGTGATTATGGAATAAAATATGACATTTTTGTGATTTTTAATATTTTTTTAATTTTTTTAATGTTTTAATTATTAAAATATTAAAAATAGGATTAAAAATGAAATTTTTTAGAAAAATCCAATTTTAATTTTTTTACACTCCTCTGACATAAACCTCAAAACCAAGTTTAGTGAATTTTTGAAATATTTTTGGGTTTTATGAATTTTTTAATTTTTAAAATAGCTATGTCACTTAATTAATTCATTTAAAGCGTTAAATTAACTTCAATTGACTTGAAGTTTTTATGCGAGGTTCTCTGCATACTAAGTGATAATGGAGAATTATTTTCAAGTGATTTTGATGTGTGGTTAATCCTAATTAATTAGAGTTCAATTTTAAGTGTTTGGGCTAATTAGGGTTATTTTTAAGAAATTAAATCAAACCATAATTTTCCTAGGGTCCTCTGGTCCTGAGATACCTCCCCTAATTTTTCTAGAATTTTCTAAACAATATGCTAATTATTAGAATTAAAATACCAAAACAGACATATAAACTTGGAAAATAGATAATTTGCTATAGAGATGGCCTCTGGCCTTGGAAAATTCAGGGAATGTTCCCAAGAACAGAGACTACGAAAGCCCAATGGTCTCATGCCATGGTGAATTATGTATACAAATGAAGAATTAAAACATCACAGAGAGTATTTAAATCATTAAAAATCATAGACTCAACAAATTAACTTAATTCTTTTGCAACATTATTCTCCTATGTTCATTAAGCAAGAGGGTATTTTTAGTTTATTTTTATGATTTTTCTATGCAAAGATATGCATTTTCAAAGTTTATGGGTAATTGAATAAATTAAAAAATACCCTATTTATCTACTTATCCACGCGGCGCCAACTCAACCTCATCCGGGTCGAAGCTCCACACGGCGTGCTCCTATTTGAAGCCACCATCTGACTCGACAGCCACGCGGTCTGCGGTTCCGCTCCATCTCCTCGTCTGGCTTGATCTCTGCCTTCCAATGGATATACGCGCGAATGGATGGCATTCGTTCATCGCCCCAGGCGCCCTAACCCGAGAACAGTCCACCTTCTAGACTTAATATCTCGCTCGATACTTAACAAAATTACATGATCTTAGGCTCTATGAACTCGTCTCGACAAGATGAACACATCTATATGACTATGATGCTATGAAATTAACTTAAACAAAATGGAGAATTCATAGAAGCTCGAGAGGAAGAAGAGGTCCATACCTTGGCTCTGAGAAGTGAAGCTTCAATCAAAGAGACTCGGCACATTCATTGGAGTCCAGGGGAGCTGGGGATGATGCCTAGAACTGTGGTGAAATGCCTAGGTATGATTTCCACCAAACCAGATTTCAAGATTTGGTCTCTAGCACAAATGGGTGGCCTGGTGAGGGGGCTTCCACTGGGGAACTTCATCTCTTGATCTAGTGAAGGTGTAGGGTCGATCAATTTGAGGTTTTGGCTACTGTGGTGAAGTATCCTATTTTGGGGTGGATTTTGGATTGAGAAATTGAGCTCTGTTAATGGAGATTAGGGCAGGGAAGAAGTGGGGATTGAGTTCTCTATGCTAGGAGAAGGGTTTGGAGTGAGTTGGGTAGAGTTTCACTAAGGTTGGTTTCAGCACCTTCTATGGCCGTGAGGGAAGTGAGTTTAAATAGCCATGGCTGGAGGGCTTCCTAGAGCAAGCGAGGGGCTGGGATCAGCTGCTTAAGTCAAGGGAAGAAGAGTTCTAATGACCACTGACCGTGGGACAACTCAGCAAGGGAGTTTTGAATTTTTTGGCTAACATGGTGCTCTCGGGTGTGGTATTTTTCGGCGACCCAGGAGGCTGGCCGGCAGGCATGGGTCACCATCTGACTCAGTGAGGTCAGGGCTGGGGTTTGGTGAGTTCAATTGGCTGTGAACATGTGTAAATAAGATTTAAATGGCATGGGGGAAGGGTTTATTTTGGGTCAAAAATGGCCCAAGTCATGGATTAGGCTTGGTGCACCTCCCCAAGGCTGGTGTGGGTGGAAGAGAAAGTCATTTGACTTAGCTTGAATAGTGGGGCCAAGTCACAATCCAAGTACGATTAGGCTTAAGCATGGGTTAGGGAAAACATGGGAATGTTTAATCACTTTAAGGGAATCAATAAAGAGGCTCCTCCTTTTGCTCAAGATGGCACGATTACATGTGGCTTATGAATGGCTTCATGGCTTCATTTGGCTTGGGAATGGCTTGGCCAAGTTTCATGAAAATGGGTTTTAGGGATTTTTAGCATTTAGGGGTAATTTGGCATGAGGCATGATTTGGAATCATTTGATCATGGATTTAAAACTTAGGGGTTGATTTTTATTAAAGGGATGACAAATGAAAATGTCATGTGGGCTTTAGGATAGATTTTGGGCTTTAGAAATTGTTTTGGATGGGCTTTTGAAATGTCTTAAAGATGTGGGCTTTTAGGTTTTAAAATAGACTTTTGGATAAAAAAATTGGTAAAAATTTGTGCAAAATAATGTTGCAATTGGTTTGGAAATGTGTCATGAGTGATTTAGAACAAGTTTGGGGTAATTTGGAGTTGAATTGGGTTTAATTTGGGTCTTTAAGTAATAGGACCAAAGTGGGCCAAATTGGGCTAACTTGGGCTAATGTTTGGCTAATGTTGGGTTTGATGTAAAATTAATGTTGAAAAAGGTTTATGGGAGTATTAAAAAGAGTTTCCATTTTTAGTTGGGTCTTGATTTTGGAATTTGGGCTTGTTTGGGTTCATGGTTGGTTTAGGCCAATTTGGGGAATTTTTGTTTAGAGTTAAGCTTGAGTGAAGTTTGGGTTCAAATTTGGGGCAAATTAATGTAGATTTTGGTTTGTGAGGATGTTAGAAAGGTTTCAAAATAAAGTTGGGGAAAATTGGGTGACATTTGGGTTGAATTTGGGATGAATTGGGTTTGTTGGTCATTTTAGGCCTTAAGGGCTAATTTGGGATTTTTGATAAAATTGGGTAAAATTGACAAAATTAGGGTATGTGACAGTTAAACAAAATGAAATTGGGAATATTTGAGATTTTTTAGAAATTTTTTGATAATTTTTTGGAATTTTGGTTTTTTGAGCCAAAAAGTGTATTTTGGGTATTTGGAGGTTATTTGGAGGGTATTGTGGTAATTTTTGAAAATTTTGGTATATTTGGTTATGTTTAATCAATTTGAGTGGTGGGGAATGTTTAGGATTGATTTTGAAATATTTTGGGTAATTTAGGCAACTTTGGGAATTTTTTTGGGCAATTTCAATGGCATTTGGTAGGTTTGGTGGATTTAGAGCCCCCGGGGGTCAAAAATTGAAATTTGGGAAAAATGAAGATTGATTGAATGTGAGTAAAATGAAACCATTTTAGTTTAACCATGAAGCCATATTAAGCTCACAAGAGCCATGAGAGGACTCATTTTAGGCACTCAATATGTTGTTCCTAACCCTCTTAGCCAGGGGCTTAGGGGTTGAGGTCCATCCATATGAATTTCCTGCATGAGTCAAGAAGCCAAGTTGGGTAAGAGTAGTTTTAGGATTTGGAATGTTTGTAGGAGTGTGGTGTGTGTAAGCTTACCTTCACCAAGACCAGACCACCCAGGGTAATCCTAAGGCTAAAGAGTCCTACAGGAACTCATCCTTAAACCTCCACATTTGACTTTCAACCTTCCGAAGGGGCTTGGAGGTTTATGATCATCTGTGGGGTTCAAGAAGAGTTAAGAGGTGTTTGAATTTCTAAGTGGTGGATCCCATTTCTAGTCCTCTAGGATAGTCAAAGGGAAAACCTATGGCTAGATCCTAAGCACTAAGAAGAGAAAAGACCTCACCAAAAATGAGGTCAACAAATGGACCCCGAATATGTATGGTATGCTAACCAAGCACATCGCGCATATTGGCGTTGACCGAAGAGATCAACAAAATCAACACAGACGTCTAAGCGACACACTTGGAACAAAGCAAAGAAAATTTCCAATGGGAGGATCAGGTAAATCTCCAAGACTGAAGATTCCATAACTCTCGCTGGGGAAAAGGAGGTGGATTCCAAATCACAAGATTTCAAGAGATTCAATTTTAGATTTATTTCATTTTTATTTCAAGTTTTAAGTTTGAGTTTTGAATTTTGATTCGGGTTTCCATTTTGGTTGAAATTTAATTTAAGATTGATTTCAAGATGTGTTTCGCAAAAATTTTGGATTTAAGATGAGAATTGGAATCTAGGTTCCAACCTCGGGATTACAATGAGAACTGGAATTTAGGTACCATCCTCGAGGAGAAAATCAGAAATTAAGTATTGATTGAGAAAAGAGTAAGAACTGGAAGTTAGGTACCAGTCTCGAAAGAGAGTCGGAAGTTAAGTACTGACCTCGAATAAGTGTGAGAACTAGAAGTTAGGTACCAGTCTAGGAAGAGAGTCGGAAGTTAAGTACCGACCTCGAGAAAGGGTGAGAAATGAAAGTTAGGTACCAGTCTCGGAAGAGAGTCAGAAGTTAGGTACCGATCTTGAAAATGGGTGAGAACTGGAAGTTAGGTACTAGTCTCGAAAGAGAGTCGGAAGTTAGGTATCGACATTGAAAAAGTGTGAGAACTGAAAGTTAGGTACCAATCTTGGAAGAGAGTTGGAAGTTAGGTACCGACCTCAAAAAGAGTGAGAACTGGAAGTTAGGTACCAGACTCGGAAGAGAGTCAGAAGTTATGTACCGACCTCCTTGAAAAGAGTGAGAACTGGAAGTTAGGTACCAGTCTCGGAAGAGAGTCAGAAGTTAGGTACCGACCTCGAAAAGGGTGAGAACTGGATGTTAGGTACTAGTCTCAGAGGAGAGTCAGAAGTTAGGTACCGACCTCGAGATTTCAGGAGTGTGGAAAAGTTTCTCGGAAGAGTGTGAATTTGGCGGACACCGAGATCAGAATGCCTTGTCGGTCTTATACCCAAGTCAGATGATTAGAATGCAGAAAAGTTTCTTGAAAAGAGTGTGAGATTAGTGGACACCGAGATCAGGATGCCTTGTCGATCTTATACCCAAGTCGGAGGATTATGATGCAGATAAGTTTCGCGGAAGGAGTGCGGGATTAGTGGAAATTTAGAGAAGAGAATCGAAATTCAAGTGTCGATCTCAAAATGAGAACTGGAAGTTAGGTACCAGCCTCAGAAGGATGGGAACTGGAAGTTAGGTACAAATCCCAAAAGTTTTGTTTTTTTTTATTTGGTTTTGAAGATTCTGTGGAAATCTTTGTTTAGTGGAAGATTGGAATGAGACATGAAAGTTTTTCATATCCCGAGAGAGTTGATCAAAGTTAGATTGTTTGGCGAAGGATATGAATCCATGCCATCAGAACCAAATCAAACATTTTATGGTTCAATGTCAGTAGACTCAATCGACCTTCTCAAAAGAGGGAAAGAGATCGCGTAGAGTCTTCAGGATTTCAAGACGATGAAAAAGTTTAGAAGTTTGAAACTGAAGTTGAAGTCTTCTGTGGGGAAAATCAACTCAAAAGAGGGCTCAAAGAAGCTTTTCAGTCGAAAGATTCAAATCGACAGATTCAGATTGGAATTCAATTCGAAATTTAGATTTGTTTCATTTGTTTTAGTGATTCAATTTCATTTTTGTTTATTTAGAGTTTGTGTTAATTTAAAGTTCATTTTGACATTCAAATTTTTAAAAAGAGTTCTTTATTTATTTTCTTTTCTTTTCATTCTTCGTTCAAAGTTTATTTAACTTAATGGCGTTTCCTAGTCAATTTGCACAAAAGTGGTGAAGGCAAAACACGACATGGTCGTTTCCATTCCAATTTGTTGAAAATACATCATATAGCTCGATCCAAAACATGATGATATTTTCCTTGAAAATTCAGTATCTCATATAATCCACATAAATCCAAAATGGATTGTGTAAGATTCTTGTAAGTTTATTCCAAAACCATCTGTGAAAATCAATGTCTGAATAGTGAGACACTTGAACAATAACATCACCCTCCAAGCCATCCTTGACAGGAAATGCCATCCGGATGTGCATTGGAGGTGTGCTATCTCCCATTTAGCTGACAGCTCGTAGGGAAAAAGGCTCTCTAACTTTGGATCTGGCTGAAAGTGGAAAGGCATCTTATTGTCGTCCATCCTTCTGAAAGTGACAGAGATCTGCTCAACAGACACATCTGGAATGCACTATTTTGTAATGTCCGCTCCATTTCCTTTTAGTACTAAGAGAGAACCTACCAGTAGAGGTATATCCACCGGACCTAAGAATTCTCCGGGGCCTGCTATCCGGAGGTCAGATTTGAACATGATGTTCCATTGGTTGATGAACGGCATTGTGCAGAAAGGTCTGACGACGTCATGATGATCTATGTGTGGCAGTATGCAGTCGCCCTCCTTGTATATGTTAATGATGTGTCACCATCCTTTTTACCATCCTCTTTGATAATTTTTGGCATTAGATCCACCTCACTACGACGGAGTATCCCTGGTGGATTTCCCTTTCTGTCCTCGGTGAAGTTGTAGCAACACCCGCATTGGATTGTAACTCTTCCTTTTCCTTTCATCCATGTTCGAGGTTCTGGATAGGTCTTCTTTCTCAAACGACCAGCTCGACTCATTTTTTGAAGTTCGATGACGCAGTCCACAAATTGCTACTGCTCGTAGTCTGAGAACACATCCGTATACAGCTCAAGGCCTTCCAAGATGTTGATCCTCTTGCCTCGAATTCTTTCGAAATATTAAAAAGTTTTCTTTTCAACCTTCTGCAATCGCTCCAGCTCATATTCTAGGATTAACTACAATCGGAGATGTCTAGTACCGTACTGTGGGATGTATGGTTTAACCCCAGCATGTTCTCCTGCATGTCTGGACTCCTTGGGGATAGTTTTTGTCAGGACATCCTCCGGGGTTCCTTTTGCAACAAGACTCTTCAAAACTGGAGCATCTGTCTGGCGTCGTGATGCTGTTTCTATTTCTGTTTTGCTTGGAATTTCTTTCATCTTTTCTGCTGTTGTTAGAGTTGATCTCCTCATTTCTGGTTCCTGATGAACTTGCTTCTTTGAAGTATTTGTGCTTATGGTAGCAGCTATCTCTTCATGTTGGTCTGCTGCTAGCTTGCTCAGCATCTTGTGAATGTTGTGGTTCTTGTTTCTTCATTGGGTAGGAGTGAGAGTAGCTCTCATTACCTCTTGAACTTCTGTGGGCATGGCGCTGACAAGCCTGCCCTCTGCTGTAGCAACCACAGACTTAACTTTCTTATCTGCTCCATTCATCTGAGTGTCATTTACCTTCCTTTTCTTGCCGGTAGACTGCTGACTTGGGCCACCCAATTTCATTACTATCTGGCTGCTGAACTCTTCCTGGTCGATCGAGGTCCAATCAGTTTCCTTGTACTGTAGCCCGGCCAGTGTGAAATCAGAGTCGATCTCAATCACAACCCCATATTTCATCCTCTTTTCGTCGAGTGCTAGACTCACGCCATTCATAAAGTTAAAAACCAACCACCCATTCGACATTTCCCTGCAAACAACAAGGAAAGGATCATGGGTTGTACTAAGAAAAAGAATATTAAGAAAAATCAATTATCAATGGAAAATTATTATTCATTTCTTTGAAATTTTAATAAGAGTTTGAAAAGATGAGGAAAGATCCGGAGTGAGCTTGACTTTAAAAAAAAAGAATCAAAATTTTATTATTATGATTCCACATATTTCCTTTTTAACATATTTTTTTTTATCATCCATTTTTATAATTTGGGTTCAGACCCAGTTACAAGTGATTACTGTGCCCGTGCTTCTAGGAATGATACTTCATTCTTCGAAACATCATGTTGCGTAATACTTCTTCAAATATCGTCCATTGATTGGAAGCACAAGTCGTTCTCCAAGGCAAATCACAAGCTGGTAAGAACCTCCTGAGTAAACTGTCTCAAACACGATCGGCCCCTCCCAATTTGGTTTAAATTTACCTCCTATCTTGCGGTGTAAAAGAATTGGTCTCCTGAGAACTAGAACCAAGTCACCAACTTTAAATGTCCTTGGGCGGACCAATTTATCGTGAACCTGGATCATCTTGGCTTGATACAACTTGAGACTCTACTGTGCTGAAAGTCGTTTCCCTTCCAAGCTTTCCAATTATTCTAATCGTAGTTTGACATTCTCTTCTGTAGCAATCTTGTTTGTAACTACAATTTTGAGAGATGGAAGTTGAACTTCCAAGGGCAAGATTGCCTCGGACCCGTACACTAGAGCGTAGGGCGTAGACTGAGCAGGAGTTCTGAAAGTCGTTCTGTAGGCCTATAAGGCTTCAAACAACTTCTCGTGCCAATTTCTTTTGTTGTCGTCCAAAGTTTTCTTTAGAATTTGGTCAAGAGTTTTATTAAAATCCTCGGTCATGCCATTTGTTCTTGGGTAGTAGATCGTCGAATAGCGCCAATCAATCCCATGCCTTTTGACAAAACTGTTGATTTTCGTGCTTCTGAACGTTGACCCATTATCTGAGATAATTCTGCTCGGTAGCCCGAAACCGTAAAAGATTTGATTCTTGAAGAACTGTAACACGTGATGTGCTTTCACTTCCTTGAGCGGTATAGCTTCTGCCCATTTGGAAAAGTAATTTGTAGCTACATGAATAAAGTGATGTCCTTTTGAAGAAGGCGGTTCTTTCGGACCCACGATATCTGTGCCCCAACACTCAAACGGCCACGACACGATTTTTGGATGCAGCACATTTGGAGGTTGATGTAGAACCACTCCATACACTTGGCACTGGTGACAACTCTTTGCATCTTTCTTGCAATCGGTCATCATCGATGGCCAGTAGTACCCCAGTCTTTTAATCTTCATTTTCATTTTCGGACCCGACTGATGAGCGCCACAAAGTCCTGAATGCACTTCTTTAAGAATTTCACGAGCCTCGGACTCGCTCGGGCACCTTAGCCACATCTGGTCGAAAGATCTTTTGTAAACATATTGTTTATTAATGTGTAAGACAGAGTTCTTTTCTTGATTTAATGGTCTAATGACTTATCGTCCTGTAGGTTTCCTGTTTGTAAATAGTCTATTAATGGTCGTCGCCAATCTTCTGTAGTTTTTTTCGCTGCGGTAGCTGATTCTTCTTCTTTTTCTGATTGGTGGATTGCATCCATGTCAAGCTGTGAGAGGACCTATCGTCCCTGAATTAACATTTCAACTAATTCGTCCTGTATGCAGGCAAATTCTTTTGCAAGGCAGGCTAGTGCGTCTGCAAGAGCATTTTCTCCTCTGGGAATTTTGTAGATCGTTACATTCAAAATCTGCTTTAACAATTTCATCGCATACTGAAAGTATTGCTCAAGTCTTAGTTTCAGAATTCTGTACTGTTCTGCTACCTGTTGAATGATCAACTGAGAATCTCCGTAGATGTTGATATTTGTTATCACCATCTGAATGGTTAACTCCAGTCTGGTTATAAGGGCTTTGTATTCTGCTTCATTGTTTGTACACGGTTTGTTAAATGGTAGGAATAACTTAACATCCCCCACTCCTGTGTTATAAAGATTAGTCTGATTCCTGCCTTACCGGGCACTATCATTTGCAATTCTTTGTTCTTCTATGTTGAAGATGCTCCGTCGAAGTACAATTCCCAGCGCTGATCATCGGGGTCTTCTAAGCTCATTATCTACTCGTCTGGAAAGTCATCGTTGAGAGGTGATTCTGCCGGCAAAGGGTGTGCTGCGAGGAAGTCTGCTAGGACTTGTCCCTTTACAGCACAAAGAGGAACAAAAGTTATATCAAATTGCAATAGTATTATTGACCACCTGGAAAGTCTGCCGGAAATTGTCGGTTGGGTCATCAAGTATTGCAATAGATTAACTCTCGAGATAAGGTTGACCTTCTGAGAAAGCATGTAATGCCTGAGCTTTTGAGCGGCAAAGATCAGGGCCAAACAATGCTTCTCAATCGAGGCGTACTTTACCTCCGTCGAAATTAGACGATGACTTAAGTAGTAGAGAGCATTTTCTTTCCCCTCATCATTCACCTGGGCTTGCAGGGCTCCAAGGGAGTCATCTAAAGACGCGGTATAAAGTATCAACGGTCTACCCGAGACTGGGCCTGCAAAGACAGGAGGTGTCATTAAGTATTACTTAATGTCCTCGAAGGCCCGCTGACATTTCTCTTCCCAAACGAATTTGGCATCCTTTTTAACCAATGCCGAGAAGGGCTGACACCTACCTGACAAATTTGAAATAAAGCGTTAAAGATACGCCAACTTCCCTTGAAAGGATCGTAGCTGTTTCAAAGTTTTGGGAGTCGGCATTTCTAAGATAGCTTTAATCTTTTCAGGATCAATTTCAATTCCGCAATTTTGGACAGCAAATCCTAAGAATTTCCCAGAGGTGATGTCGAAGGCGCATTTCAGGAGATTCATCTTAAAGTTAAATCATCTTAATCGCTCGAAAACAATTCTCAAATCATACAAGTGATATTCCTTCAGTTTGCTTTTGATGACCACATCATCCACGTAGCACTAGACTTGGTTGTGAATGAGATCATCAAAAATCCTCTTCATTTCTCTTTGATATGTCGCTCCTGTGTTCTTCAATCGGAAAGGCATTACTGTGTAATAGTATATTCCGATTGGCGTTCTGAAGGCCGTGAGCTTTTCATCTTTCGGTGTCATCTTTATCTGATTGCATCCTGATGATCTATCCATGAAAGAGAAGACTTTGTGTGTCGAAGCGATGTCAATCATCAATTCTGGAATTGGTAGCGGGAACTCATCCTTCGAGCATGCTTTATTCAAATCTCTGAAATCCACGCAGATTCTGATCTGACCATTCTTCTTTCTGACTGGTACCACATTGGCTAAACAAGTTGGAAATTTCTCTTCACGGACAAATTTAGCGTCTATGAGTTTCTTAACTTCAACTATTACTTTTTCTTCAATCTCTAGATGCATTCTTCTTGGAGCTTGTCTGACTGGAATGGTAGTGTGATCCACTCCTAGCTTGTGATTTGCAACCTCTAGAGCTAATCCTGGCATTTCATCATAACTCCAAGAAAAACAGTCATTGAATTCTATTAATAGCTTGATCATGTTTTCAGAGTCTTCTTTATTGAGTAAGAAACTAACAAAGGTCAGCCTAGGCTCTTTGCTAATACCAAAGTTAACTTCCATTAACTCGTTTATAGTAGACTTAATTTCTTCTTCGAATTCTGGTGGAGCATCTCCAATTGGTAGATCCTTGAGATCTTCTAAAGCTTCTAGGTAGTTTTCATTAGACTCGCAAGTGACAACCAAGCAAAATTGTATGTCATCATCAGTTGGTGCTACTGTGCCGAATTCGAGGCCATACTTTGAATTGAGCGGTCGACTGGTATTATTCCATAATTTTTCAAAGTGTTGTCCTTGACCTTTTGTCTATTGTTTAGGTAAGACACCACATTGAATTAAATTTTGAACATAGGGAGAGTACCACTCAAAAGGCAATTCCATTAATTCAGAAGAAGTAACATCTTCAAATTTTACATCATTTTCAATTTTGGAAGAAGAAGCACCACGGTAAAACTTGATCGGCTTAGCACCACCACCATGTACTTCTTTGACCACCATACCCTCGATCTTACTAGGATGGATCGGGGTTAGGGTCATAGTATTCACAAAGTGGTTAATCTTCTCGTACATCGATTATTATTCTTTATTCTTTTCATCTTCGAGAGAGATCTTGAACTGAGGTTTCTCTTAATTTATCTTCATTTCTTCTTTCCTGGTTTCTTCTTCTTCGGAATTATTCTCCCAATCAACATTGATGACCTGTTTCTTTTGTTCAACTGTTTCACCATTTCTTCATCGACCTCGTCCCCGGCCTCGACCTCAGGTGCGAGTTCTGGAGAAACCTTCACCATCTCACCGTAAGGGAGTGATAAGTAACTATTGAACAAGAATTTCAGGTTCTTCATCGTCTCGAACTCCTTTTGCTTCATTTGGTATGGTATTTCTGGAGAAGACAGTTTTCTTCGGAGGCGCGTAGTAGGCTGCAACTTCGTGAATTCCAATATCGTGTACGGAGAACGGTTGCAAATCACCTTTGATACACTGTTCTCCCCCTTCATAATACTTTATGCACTTATGTAGAGATGACGGTACCATTAGGTTCTCATGGATCCATGGTCGACCCCATAGAGCGCTGAACGATGTCTCAAAATCAATTATGTTAAATTTTGCGGTTTTCTTTGTCAAATCGCTAGTTTTCATTAATAATGTTATCAATCCAAGAACTCTTTCTCCTTTCTGATTGAAGCCCCTTAATAACATTTTGTCTGCTTCAAGGTCACGAGCATCAATTTCCAAATATGCTAACATCTGAAGGTTCATTATGTTGATTAATGCTCCCGGATCAACTAGCACCCTGGAGAGCGTAAACTTTCTGATAGTGACTGAAATGTACAACAGTCAATTGTGATCAGCTGTTCTAAGTAGCAGATCATTGTCCGTGAAGGTAATACCTCGCTGTTCTTTTAAAGAGCAAACCTCGTATAAGGAATTACCGGCCATTTGAGCTAAGCAAATTTTTGGGTCAAGTAAGGCCTTGATCAGAGTTTCCCTCATCTCCTTTGACAGGATCAGAGAGTCGTAGATGCTTAGTTTGGCTGGTAGCTTCCTAAGATGGGCTAGCACATTATAATCCACTTTATTACCAGGTTCTTCAATTTCTTCTTGAATGAGCAATTTGTCTACTAGGGTTGGCTCTTCTTGAGCAATCACCTGCTTTCCTTTATCCTTTGGACCCACTCTCAGGGGCAAGACTCTTCCACTTCTTAAATTAACTTTTGTTATCTCTTCTGTATCTGGTGCTGAATCTGTCGGTGTCTTCTCTTGAATCAGAATGACTGGCTCTTCTATAGTTGTTTCGGAATCTGACAGCTCTAATTCTATCGTGATCGGAGCTCCTCGAAATTCACAGACGGACTTGTCACTTGTTGAGCTTTTGTAGCCACTCTTGTGAACATATCCTCCTTTGTCGTGGTTGTCGAGGTTTTGTTTGATTTGAGAATCATTATTCGTATCGAGATTGAAGTCTGGATTATGTTAGTTGTCATTAGTTACGTAATCGTTAGAAATAGTCAAAAGGCAGCCAACACCATAACTCTTGTCATTATAAGATCCCGCCGATGCGAGCAAATAATCATATAGAGTCAGAGGTCCAAGGAATTTCTCCCCCGAATCAGAACTAAACATCCTAGGAAAAGCAGCCCCTACTCTACCCTTCGAAGCTTCGGTCTCTCTTCTTCCACGATCTTCTCCTCCTTCTGGGGAGGTTCATTGATCACAAGCGATAGTGCAGGCTAAACGGGTTTCAAACTCTGATTTGAAGCGCTCACCGAAGTGGTCTGGATGTGATCCAAAATTTACTTCGAAGACTTTGTCTAGACAGTAATCCATCCATCGTTGGTCGTGTTTGGGTCTAACAGAACAATAGGATCCGTTGAAATAACATTAACGAAACCTCCTTTTTGGGGCTCCTTGATGTATTCCTTCGGGATCGTTATGTTCCATTTCCGGAGCTTATCCTTGAGCCAATTCTGAAAGGTGAAGCAATCTTCTATCTTATGCCCGAGCATTCTATAGTAGGGATAATAATTCAGATGATCTTTCTTGTCGACTTCATTTGGCTTTCTGGGCTCGGGTAGTTGAAAGTCAGGCATCTTCATCAAACTGCGAAACATCTTAGCTACTGCCTAATTTTTGAAGGGGTATTCCATATTTAGAAGTTGCTTCAGGGCCTGTAGCAGACCAGGCGGCGGTTGGTCCTGCTACCACGATTGATATCTCGGTCGGGGCTGTTGATAGTTCTGTCAAGGTTGTTGATAAATCCATTGCGGTGGTTGATAACTTGGCTGTTGCCGCTCTGGCTGTATCTGTACTGTCTGTTTACCTTTATCCACTATCGTGACGATCACGAATTTATTTTCAAATGCCTTTACGGGCATCTGCTTATTAGTCTTGTCAACGAAATTTAGTTGTTTTGCCTCCTCTTGCAAGGTCCCGGCCTTGCTAAGTAGCTTCTCGAAAGTCTTAATTGTGAATCCTTTGAGAATAAGTGCTATCAGGCCATGGATACTCTTCAGTAGGTTACCAACTGCATGCTGTTCCTGAAGCTGTGGTTCATACTTCATACTTAAATTCCTCTATCGAAGTATGTAATGCACTAAAGTTTCATTCAGTTTTTTTTGCTCCACCACTAGATCACCGATAGTGATGTGGTGCTGAGCCCCGGCAAACCGCTTAACGAAGAGGTTCTCTAGATCTGAGAAGGTCTTGACTAAACAGTTAGACAATTCTGCGTAACAATTGAAGGAAATCCCTGATAAACTGCTGACGAACTGACAAAAGAGTAAGGTGTCGCTCCCACTGGCATTGCAACAACTAGCACGAAACTGTGCAACATGCTGTTGGGGGTTTCCCGTACCGTTGAAAGTCTTAAACAGAGGTGGTACGAAGCCTTTCGAGTATTGGACTGCATTAAATTCCTCAGCGTAAGGTCTACCCATCTGAATAGATACTCCACTCTTAGACTGGGCTAAGGCTTCTCGCACCTGCTGTTCCACCATGTTTTTAATATCCTTTTTCGGAAATCATAATTTTCGTAGAATTCATTCTTTGGCTGTTCATCTCCATTGACAGATGTGACTTCTTTTCCTCCATCGACAATGTGAATGATCTCTGGGGGTGTTTCCTACTGAGGTTGAAGCTGACTCTGAAGAGTGGCTAAGGCAGCCGCCATCTCCTCCATCCTCTTTTCCATCTGAGAAATCGTGTTATCCTTTTCTTGAAGACGTGCTCTCATCGCTTCTGGTTCATATCTTTCTGAAGTTGATGGAGCTCCCTACAGAGCTGACGATGCTCGGGTCTCGACCATGTTGATCTCAGCACATTCTTCATCCATAAACTCTGATGAATCCACTTCATTTCCAAATCTTTCTCTTCTTTACATTGCCAGCCATTGGATGTCAGTTCTTAGCTTCCCTATGGCATCCTCAAGTGGTCTTTTCCAAATGGTCTCGCGGTTGTCATGCGACTACTATTGAACTTCTTTTTCAGGAGTTTCCTTTAATGCTGTAGCACTTTCTTCAGATTCGGGCTCTCTGATGAGACTCTTCTTCCCATAAGATTATGTCCGTAATGGTTCAGCAATAATAGGTTGCCACACCATCCTTCTTGCAGTAGAAGGCCTAGGACCAGATGGTCCACCCGCTGTACGTCGGTAGGTGGTGTCCTCTCTAATATGGTGACCTGATACAACAACAGGCAAAATTTTCTCATTAGCTCGCACTTTCTTCCTTGGCCTTTCTAGGGCAGCAACAGGGTTTACTCATGGTTCGAGGCGGGATCTAGCTGGTACTCGTCCCATTCTTCTCAGAATTTCTGACACGGGGCAACCTTCCATCTTAGCTAATTTCTCTACCACTGCTCGCAGACGGGTAAGCGGCGTAGTCTTGATCTCTTTCTTCTTACAATCGCTGTAGTATGTAGGTCGAGGTAACACAGAGGCGATCCTTCGAGCATCTTCTTCATCAGATGCATCAGAGAGAGGGTGGAACCTACTCCCTCCTATCAGTGGTGAGATCTCAGGCAATTATTTTTCTTCCTCAAGAATCTCTTCCAGAAAAGCAACTTCAGCAGCCTTGGACTTTATGATCCTGGCGATCTTTCTATTCTTATTTCTTCTTTGAGTCCGAGTTAAGGGTGTGACTCTCGAACTGGACCCTATCTCAAAGATATATGGTATTGCAGCAAAATCTGAACCCTCCACAGTAACAGGCTCATCACCGACTTGGTCTTCTTTTCCTTTCAGTTTGGAGGGAGCCAGGGTAGGTACAATAATGACCAAACTTGTGGGGGTAGCAGCTAACCTCCTATAAACAGCAGTGTTTCTTTCAGTTGGAACCCTTTACAAGGGAGGGAACTCTTAAGTTGACTTCAGGTTGAACTCGATTATGGGCTCCTCAGTTTCTGGTACTTTGTTCATAAGTGTGAAAAGAGTAACATCGGTGAACTTAATGTTCGTATTGTCGAACTCTTGTCCAAAGCGAATGACCGCATCGTTAGGCAGCTCGTCCTTGCAGACAGTTAAGTCTATCCCGTTGGTGAAGGAAAAAATCAACTTCGGTGTAGACATCTTCTGCAGGGTAGATTCTAGGTGTCAGTTCCAAATTATGTTTCCTTTTGTTGGGATGAAAAAAGAGAGGAATTTCTCTAAACGAGTCCGAACACATTTCCATTTATCCTTTCATTTTCTTTATAAAGAATTTTGGATTCTAGTTTTTATTTATGTATTTGTGGTTTAACAGAAAGTTCATTTATTAAAGGGTTTGTTTATTAGAAGGTTTGTTCATTAAGAATGAAATGAATTAAAAGGGAAAAGGGACCCAATCCAGAAACTAGAAAGGAAGAGAGAGTCTCACAAGACTTCTCAACCCGAGGAACCACTCCTAAGCTAACACCTATTGGAGGTCCACCCCACCTCAAAGAGGTAAAAGGATTCCAGAACCTCTCTGTTTAGAGGTGTCTAAACAAAGGGCTCCAAAATCCGCAAGAGTTGACTATACTCGTTCAAGACAGAAATGAACATGGTATTTCAACGGAAAGAATGATAGTTTGATCAACTAGGGATATGGACTCACTACCAATTTAAGAAAGCAAAACCATCTGATCATAATAGAGAGAGGAACTAGTCCCCAGCGGAGTCACCAAAAATTGTCGGCATATTTATAGGTTGAGTGTTTTTAAAGGGGGGTCGCCTACAGAAGTTGTCGGCGAACTTTTGATTTTAAATTTAATTTAAATATATATATAATTTTAGAAAGAAGCATTTGATTTTTGAAAATAATTTTAAGTTTGAAAACTTTAAGATATGAAATTAAACCGATCTCACATCCCAAATAGTTTATATAAACAAAGCAATGCATCACAAACCGTATATCTATCCCGAGGAATTGACACACTACTTGATGATGTTGCTCGATTAAATAAACTAGAAGATTTGTGACATCCGTTTGGTCTGCAAACCAATTATATAAGCCGACAAGTTCCCCTGCTTAATATGAAGGAATTAAGTAGGGTTTATATTACCTGGGTTCTTAAAGTTCCTTATAAGGTCAAGCCCCTATAGTTAATTACATCTTAAATGTTCGAACACACTTAAGAAAACTCTCGATAATGATCAGTGGTTTTGCTCTCAAGAATTTCAAAGTTTAAGATTTTCAAACAATTGGATTTTGGAAATTTCAATAGTGAATAGCTCAAATTTGGAACAGTTTATTTTAGGTGTCCAAAGGAAGAGAAGTAGGGGATGTCACATACCCGAAGTGAACTTCGGTGACTTCCCAACTATCTTATGGTTTGTCTTCAATTTGAGAGTTTATTTAACATTTTAATCCTGCAAATTTTAGTTAATTAGGACTTATGCTTGTATGATATCATCACACAAATAGCCTCGAAGATGTGAGGGTTTATATCTTACCAAACGACTACCTCAGAGTCCTAAAACCGATTAGGGCTTAATTTGCATAATATGATTACACAAGTGCCTAACGGAAAGTTGCGGATTTATGTTGCACTAGGTAGACTACCTCAAAAATCCTATGACATGGTTATTTAATGCTAAGAAAGGTTTTGCGGAAGTAGACCTGAGTTTTGCTAACGACGATGGCCGTGCTTCCCACTATGCTCCACACTCCTTGTTGTTGCAGAGGTTTAGTTTTAGAAAGTGACAATCAGAAGATGAGAGAAGTGTTTTGGTTTAGAAAAGTCTTATGGTTCGGATGCCTTAATGTTTTAATTAAAACAAATCTTAAAGTTGATTAAGCAGGACCGATTAAGATCCCATGGTTCCGTCATCCAGGCATCGCTATTTTCAACAGATTCACTTAGTCCAAATGAATTTGTTAAAATTGTCTGAATGAGCTCCACACTTTCAGTTAAATCATGGGAAATCTCATTAGCAACATGTGGGTTACATCATCCGAGGGATTCCCGATCATCCAACGAGAAATTTTAATTTAGTTGAAATTGTAGTTTTAATGTTCTATTTGTGATTAAATTTTGAGTTGTTTTATCTTTTGAAAGTTGTGGTAGTGAATTTTATCTTGTGTTGATTTTAATTTAGTTTTGGGTTTCAATTTTGTGGCTATTCTAAAAGTTTCAATTTTCATGCAGGGTGACATTGTTGTTTAGCATGCAAGAGAAGTAAAGTACAGAGCCTCACAATAAAATAAAAGCATACCTGTTGGATCTTCTCGTCATTCCCGGCTGCACTTAAAACACATGTCAGAGCATTTAAATATTTGCAACAAGTACCTAGGTAAAGCTATGGGAAGGTTCTGGTTGTCTAACAAAATCCTAATCCTATTGCTAATCAATTCCCATGACGTCTAAGTTCTTGTGTTTTGTTGGGGATGATTTTCTTCAACAAAGAATAATTAAGTTTAAATTGTTCTTGTAAATCATCCCATCATATTGAGAAAGGGCTTAGGACGAGTCCTAAACTTCTTTTCAATGTTTTTGGGAATATTTTGAGCCCAAATGAATTTCATTGTACAGGTGATTTGGTCATCCAAGAATTTAGTTATGTTTTGTTTCTTGCTCAGTGAACATGGACATTTGATTGAGAGATGAATTAAGTGACATTTCACTTGACACTCTATTTGAGAGTTATAAAGGTGAAAGCTTTCAAGGGCAGATTAATTAAAGGATTTAACCATTCTTAATTGAAATTTGAGTTGAAGATTTAAAGTGGTTTTGTTTTCATTACAAAGTTTCATTTGATCTTTTTAAGTGTTTTGAACCATTTTAAGTTGGAATATTGTTCAGATTGTAGTAATTCACTTAAACTTTATATTTTAAATGATCTTAATGTTTTAAATTAATTTTAATGTCTTAAATTGATTTAATTTATGATTTATGATATTTTAATCATGAATTGTTCTAGGTTAATCTTTGATGTTTCAAATTATTTAAATTGAAAGAGGTGCTTAGATTATTTAATTTTATTAAATTTTAATGATTCAAATTTGATTTAAACTAATCATAGTACTTTAGGTTAATTTTAATTGGTTTGATTTTCACATTTTTAATTATGAATTGTTTTGAGATTAATTAATTTTTTTTATGTTTCAAATTTATCTTAAGTTTGTTGCCAAGTGATTTCAAATTGGTTTTAATGTTTTAAACTTATTTTATTTTGATTATTAAATTATTTAATGTTTTAAGCTTTAACTTAATTAAGAATTATCTCCCTTTTAATCATTAATTTTGATCATTGTTTCTCTATAATTAATTAAAAGCTGAATATTATTGAATTAATATATTTAGAGATTTTAGATTAAAAAATTGATATTTTCTTAAGTCATATCCCTAATCTTAATAATCCAAATCTTAATTATTCACCCAAATTTTAAATGGCTTAATTAGTTAAAATTTCATTTTTGATATTTTCAAAGTGATTAATGGGTTTCTACCCCTTTATTCCCTAAATTCCAATCATTTAAGAGAAAATTAAGATCAGAGATTTTACCCTCCCTCTGATTAGGCTTAAAATATTAATTAGGGTTTAAAAAATCTTTAATTAATTATAAAATAAAATTAAAGTTGAAAAATAGATTTTATATTTTTCTTAAGTCGCTCTGGCCTCAAAGAAGTCAAAGAAACAAATTTTATATTTTTTTTGATTTTTTTTTGATTTATTAGAATTATTTTAGTGGGAAGATTTGAAAATTCATTTTTTAACATTAAAAATTACATTAAGCTTTTAAAATTCAATATCTTAACCTAGAGACTTAGGAAAAATATTTGGTTGGTTCCTAAGTGATTAAAGAATAAAATATGATATTTTTGTGATTTTTAATATTTTTATAATTTTTTAAATTTTTTAATTATTAAAATATTAAAATATTAAAAATATGGTTAAAAATAAAATTTTTTAGAAAAAATCCAGTTTTAATTTTCTTAAACTCCTCTGACATCAGAGAGCCCCAAAACCAAGTTTGGTGAATTTTTGAAATTTATTTTGGGTTTTATGAATTTTTAATTTTTTAAATAGCTATGTCACTTAATTAATTCATTTAATTCGTTAAATTAACTCTAATTGACTTGAAATTTTTTTGTGAGGCTCTCTACATCCTAAGTGATAATGGAGAATTATTTTCAAGTGATTTTGATGTTTAGTTACTCATAATTAATTAGAGTTCAATTTTATGTGTTTGGGCTAATTAGGGTTAGTTTTAAGAAATTAAATCAAACCATAATTTTCTTAGGGTTCTCTGGTCCTAAGATACCTCCCCTAATTTTTCTAGAATTTTCTAAATAATATGCTAATTATTAGAATTAAAATAGCAAAACAGACATACAAACGTAGAAAATAGATAATTTGCCATAGAGATGGCCTCTGGCCTTAGAAAATTCAGGCAACGTTTTCAAGAAAAGAGGCTACAAAAGCCCTATGGTCTCATGCCATGGTGAATTATGTATACAAATGGAGAATTAAAACATTACAAAGAGTATTTAAATCATTAAAAATCATAGACTCAACAAATTAACTTATTTTTTTTCGCACATTATTCTTCTCTATTCACTGAGCAAGTGGGTATTTTTAGTTTGTTTTTATAATTTTTCTATGCAAAGATATGCATTTTCAAAGTTTATGGTAATTAAATAAATCAAAAACACCCTATTTACCTACTTAGTATCCACGCAGCGCCAACTCAACGTCGTCCGGGATGAAGCTCCACACGGCGCGCTCCTATTTGACGCCGCCATTTGACTCGGTAGCCACGCGGCCCACAGTTCCGCTCCATCTCCTCATCCGGCTTGATCTACGCCATCCATTAGAAACACACGCGAATGGACGGCATCCGTTCATCGTCCCCAGGCGCCCTAACCCGAGAACCGTCTACCTTCTAGAATTAATATCTCGCTTGATACTCAACTAAATTACATGATCTTAGGCTCTATAAACTTGCCTCGATAAGAAGAACACATCTATACGGCTATGATGCTATGAAATTAACTTAAACAAAATGGAGAATTCATAGAAGCTCGGGAGGAAGAAGAGGTCCATACCTTTGCTCTGAGAAGTGAAGCTTCAATCAGAGAGGCTCGGCACGTTCGTTGGAGTCCAGGGGAGCTGGGGATGAAGCCTGAAACTGTGGTGAAATGCCTAGGTATGATTTCCACCAAACCCGATTTCAAGCTTTGGTCTCCAGCACAAATGGGTGGTCTAGTGAGGGGGGTTCCACTGGGGAACTTCTTCTCTTGGTCTGGTGAAGGTGTAGGGTTGATCAATTAGAGGTTTTTGCCACTATGGTGAAGTGTCCTATTTTTAGGTGGATTTCGGATTAAGAAATTGAGCTCTGTTAATGGAGATTAGGGCAGGGAAGCAGTGGGGATTGAGTTCTCTATGCTAGGAGAAGGGTTTGGAGTTAATTGGGCAGAGTTTCACTAAGGTTGGTTTCAGCACCTTCTATGGCCGTGAGGGAGGAGAGTTTAAATAGCCATGGCTGAAGGGCTTCCCAGGGCAAGCTAAGGGCTGGGATCAGCTACTTAGGTCAAGGGAAGAAGAGTTCTAATGATCAATGGCCATGGGACAACTCAACAAGGGAGTTTTGAATTTTTTGCCTCACATGGAGCTCTTGGGTGTGGTGTTTTTTGGTGACCCAGGAGGCTAGCCAGCAGGCATGGGTCACCATCTGACTCGGTGAGTTCAGAGCTGGAGTTTGGTGAATTAAATTGGCTTTGAACATGTTTAAAGAAGTTGATTTAAATGGCATGGGAGAAGGGTTTATTTTGGGTCAAAAATGGCCCAAGTTATGGATTAGGCTTGGTGCACCTCCCCAAGGCTGGTGTGGGCTGAAGAGAAAGTCATTTGGCTCAGCTTGATTAGTGGGGTCAAGTCATAATCCAAGTACAATTAGGCTTAAGCATGGGTTAGGGAAAACATGGGAATGTTTAATCACTTTAAGGGAATCAAGAAAGAGGCTCCTCCTTTTGCCCAATATGGCACGATGACATGGGGCACAAATCACATGGCTTACATGTGGCGTAAGAATGGCTTCATGGCTTCATTTAGCTTTGGAATGGCTTGGCCAAGTTTCATGAAAATGGGTTTTAGGGATTTTTGGCATTTAGAGATAATTTGGCATGAGGCTTGATTTGGAATCATTTGATCATGGATTGAAAACTCAGGGGTTGATTTTGATTAAAGGGATGACAAATTAAAATGTCATGTGGGCTTTAGGATAGATTTTGGGCTTGTGAAATTGTTTTGGATGGGCTATTGAAATGTTTTAAAGAGGTGGGATTTTAGGTTTTAAAATAGAATTTTGGATAAAAAATTGGTAAAAGGTTGTGCCAAATAAATGTTGCAATTGGATTATAAATGTGCCATGAGTGATTTGGAACAAGTTTGGGGTAATTTGAAGTTGAATTGGGTTTAATTTGGGTCTTTTTGTAATAGAACCAAAGTGGGTCAAATTGGGCTAACTTGGGCTAGTGTTGCACTAATATTGGCTTTGATATAAAATTAATGTTGCAAAAGGTTTATGGGAGTGTTACGAAGAGTTTCCAATATTGGTTGGTTCTTGATTTTGGGATTTGGGCTTGTTTGGGTTCATGGTTGGTTTAGGCCAATTTGGGGAATTTTGGTTTGAGTTAAGCTTGAGTGAAGTTTGGGTTCAAATTTTAGGAAAATTAATGAAGAGTTTTGTTTTTGAGGATGTTAGGAAGGTTTCAAAACAAAATTTGTGGAAAATTGGGTGACATTTGGGTTGAATTTGGGATGGATTGGATTTGTTGGTCATTTTGGGCCTCAAGGGCTAATTTGGGAATTTTGATCAAATTAGGTTAAATTAACAAAATTGGGGTATGTGGCAGTTGAACAAAATTAAATTAGGAATAATTTGGATTTTTTGGAATTTTTTGAGAATTGTTTGGAATTTTTGGATTCTTGAGCCAAAAAGGGTATTTTGGGTATTTGGAGGGTATTGGGGTATTTTTTGAAAAGTTTGGTATATTTAGTTACGGCTAATCAATTTGAGTGGCGGGGAATGTTTAGAATTGATTTTGAAATATTTTGGGTGATTTAGGTAATTTTGGGAATTTTTTAGGCAATTTCAAGGGCATTTAGTAGGTTTGGTGGATTTAGGGCCCCCGGGGGTCAAAAATTGAAATTTGGGAAAAATGAAGATTGATTGAATGTGAGTAAAATCAAACCATTTTGGTTGAACCATGAAGCCATATTAAGTGCACACGAGCCTTGAGAGGATTCATTTTAGGCACGCAATATACACGAGTCAATAGGCCAAGTTGGGTAAAAGTGGTTTTAGGATTTGGAATGTGTGTAGGAGTGTGGTGTGTGTAAGCTTACCCTCACCAAGACCAGACCACCCAAGGTATTCCTAAGGCCAAAGAGTCCTATAGGAACTCATCCTTGAACCTCCACATTTGACTTTTAACCTTCCAAAGGGGCTTGGAGGTTTATGATCATCTGTGGGGTTCAAGAAGAATTAAGAGGTGTTTGAATTTCTAAGTGGTGGGTCCCATTTGTAGTCCTCTAGGATAGTCAAAGGGAAAACCTATGGCTAGATCCTAAGCACTAAGAAGAGAATAGACCTCATAAAAAATGAGGTCAACACTAACTAACATCAAATTTAAACAAACAACATAAAACATCACTTTAAAAAATAAAATCCACATTACAAACATACATACATAAGCATTCACCATATGAATTCATCAAGCCATAGAAATTCAGTGTCACAAACACACTAAGATACTCTAATGTTGAAAACTAAACACAAACACAGAATCCAAGCATAATAAGTCCAAATACATATTACAAAGTCAATCAAGCCAACACTAAGCACACCAAAGCATAATAAAGATACCAAATACTAAACATAAAGAAAAGTCACTACTCATCGTCAGTCTCAGTACTATCTTCTCCTCTGATATCTCTCATAGATTGAAGATGAACAAAAAAATTGTTGAAGGGTCGATACGAGAATTCATCGGTCGAATCCTCAACAATCACATCATTCCTTTTCATCACATTTATCAAACTATTTTCAATTCACCTAGTGTGATCAAATTGTTCTCTCCAATCTAAGATATCAAGTAAATCAGAGATATTATTAATAGCATTCATAAGATTATTTACTTCTTTATCCAACTTCATGATTTTCTTCAAAATCATTTGGGAACTTTCAAGAAAGTAAGGCTGAATAGGTACTGAACTTTGAGATGGTTGATCTGCAATGAGGCTCGTATCATTCTCATCTCATGTTGCCTGATGATAAGCCTAAAAGTGCTTGATTTTAAATATAAATTTTATGCTTTATTTTAATTATATTGCACTTTAAAGGAAATTATTTTGCATGTTTTTGGTGTTAGGTACAAGAAATGGACTTTTAGAGAAAAATAAGCAAAAAAGGTGCAATTTGGAGCAAAACCGAGTAACAAAGCAAATTTTGGTCTGACACATTTCGATAAGTTTTTTTATGCTTAATATCTTTTATACTTCTTGCATATTTTTGAATGAGATTAAATTTGAAATAAAGTTTGTTTTCATGCTTATTATGTAGGCGAATATGTTAGGAACACAACACAACTGAAACGGGGTGAAACAGAGCTAAAACGGAGTCAAAAGGAGCAAAATGGTCAAGCTGCATAGAATGGGAGCCGACCGCGCTCGATAGGGCGCCGGTGGAGCCAAAAACCCAAGAGCCACAAAACTAGAGCACTGGCAATGCCCAAAATGGCACCAATGGCGCCAGGAGCGGTTATTGGCCACATACATTGAACCTGGACGCTTTTTGGAAGGTTTCTTGAGGGACCACTTGGGAAATTCATCCCGACACTACATTAAAATGATTTTATGTAAGAAAAAGATATAGGAAAGTTGGGGAAATGTGAAGAATATGTAGAGATCTTAGAATATCAGTAGAATGTAGATTTCTACCTTTTTGGAGAGATTAGAGAGGGGATTTTGAGAGAATTTGTATGGGAATCTACTAGCATTGCCTAGATCAGCGGGAGACTTTGTGGAAGAGATTTTCATCTTTATTTCAAGGAGAAAAAGCTATGTATTGTGTTCTTCATTATCTTATGATTTTGTAAACACTTTTATAGTGGATTTTCTTTGATGTAATGAAGTTTCTGTTGTGTTTTCTTCATGCATTGTGATGTGTTTCTCTTACTCTTTCTTCTTGTTTAGAAATACTGGCATTAGTAGCTTATTGCATTGTTTTCATTCTACTTTTCTTTGCAGTGAGTAGGAATCAAGTTTAGGATATTGGGTGCATGCTAGAAGAAGTTTTAATTATAAATGTGATGGTTTTTACTTGCGCTTCATTTACATTACAAAAAGAGCTCATTGTAGTTTTAAAATTCCTTGTAATTGCATTAAGACCCAAGAGGGCGGTGTAATTCTCAACAAAGTGAAACCGCATTCAAATTCCATGGATGGTGAATTTCATGGGAGTTGAGTGCAAATAAATAGGGAAATACACATTTGATGAGTGTATAATTAGAGATTTTTAGAGTGATAGACTAAAATCCCCAATTCAATCCTAGTATTTGGAAAATAAAGCGAGAGCTAGCCTTCATGCAAGGGAAGTGGGAGCTCTAGAGTGATAGCCAGTATCCTCCTATCCTAACCATGAATTTAGGAACTAAACCTAGGATTATCCAATCTTCTTTATGCACTCAGAAGAGGGTAAAGAATTGGATTGATCCTATTTGGCACATATAATATTTAATACATATCATTCCATTACATTATCCAATACATTGCATAAGAATAGTAGATTTTATTATCTCAAAATTCACCAATCTAATTTATCCAAAAAGGTTTATCTCTAGAAGTAATATTTGCATTTAGGAATATTTATTATCCTTACTTATAATTATTTGTACTTAGGAATATTTGCTAGATAAAATACCACATATATCGACCTTCCAAACTAAAGTTTGATAATTTTATACTAGAATTTGACTAAAGACCTCTTACCTCACTGCCCTGTGGGATCGATAAACGGGACTCCACTAAGACCCTGTATTACTTGAACAATATGTATACTTACGTAGAACCTCTAGTGCGTGCACTTACTTACGAACATAAAAACAAGCAGAATAATTGCACGCGCTGGAGCCGCATCACAAGACAGTCATAAAGATTAGTTGGGTCTATAGGCCTCCAAGGAAAAAGCACTTTTTTCCCAACTTTCATATGAAACCTGTAACTGGTTGCAAAGAAGAAATACGGTGGAAGGATGTCCAAGCCCTTATTTAGATCCATAAACACTCAATCCCAATATAGATTTCATGATTATAGTACCTATATCGATTGACATTCTCGTTTGAATATAGTAATTTAAAATTGCACTCTCCTTTGTCACTTTACTAATTTTCATAGTTGGAAGTAATTTTACAGTAATGAAGTAATTCCATTACTTTGACACCGGATTTAAAAATGCAATAGAAAAACTTACAAATACGTTGTCTCTTATATCCCAATCTTCACCTTCATTCATCAAATAGTAATAAATTTCATTCATGTTGTCTCTCGTCGCATCAAAATTCGTATAATGGAAAATAGGCACATTCTCGATCATAAAAAATTCATTAATCTTTGAATGAGTGAATGGTACAAACCTGCCTCACACATAGATGAATCCTTGGTTGATTCCATGTAGATTTGCATAAAACTCTTTCACAACAGGAACGACTACAACGGCAGTAGTGGAGTGTTGACCTCATTTTTGGTGAGGTCTTTTCTTTCCTCTTAGTGCTTAGGATCTAGCCATACGAATTCTCTTTGACTATCCTAGAAGACTAGAGATGGAACCCACCACTTAGAAATTCAAACACCTATAAACTCTTCTTGAACCTCACAGATGATCATAAAACCATAAGTCTCCTTGGAAGGCTAAAAGTCAAATGTGGAGGTTCAAGGATGATTTCCTATAGGATGTTCAAGCCTTAGAATAACCCTGGGTCACCTGGTTTGGTGAGTTATGGCATGCACACGCCACACTCCTACACACATTCCAAACCCTACGACCACTCTTACCCAACTTGGCTTCCTGACTCTTGTAGGAAAGTCATATGGATGGACCTTAACCCCAAAGCCCCTATCTAAGAGGGTTAGGAACAACATATTGAGTGCCTAAAATGAGTCCTCTCATGGCTCTTGTGAGCTTAATATGACTTCATGGCTCAACCAAAATGGTTTCATTTTACCCACATTTAATCAACCTTCTATTTTTTAAAATTTCAATTTTTGACCTCTAGGGCCCTAAACCCACCAAACCAAATACCCTTGAAATTTCCAAAATTTTCTAAACTACCCAAAATTCCTTAAAATAAATCCTAAACATTCCTCACCACTCAAATTGATCATTCATGACCAAATTTACCAAAATTTTCAAAAATAGCCCCTAATACCCTTCATGTACCCTCCTTGTACCCTAAATAGCCTAAAATTCCAAAAATTCAAAAAAAATCTCCAAAAAATCCCAAAAATTCCAAAATATTATCCACATCATTTTGTTCAACCAGCATATACCCCAATTTTGTCAATTTAACTCAATTTGATCAAAAATTTCCAAGTGGCCCTTAAGGCCCAAAATTGACGAAGTAACCCAACCCATTCCAAATTAAAATCAAATGTCATCCAATTTTCCCCAAATTTGCATTGAAACCTTCCTAACATCCCTACAAAAAAAACTCTACATTAACTTACCCCAAAGTTGAACCCAAACTTCACCCAATCCTAACTCAAACCAAAAATCCCCAAATTGGCCTAAACCAACCATGAACCTAAACAAGATTAAAGCCCAAAATCAAGACCCAACTAAAATTGAAAACTCTTTTTCACACATCCTTAAACTTTTTGCCGCATTTATTTGGCCCAAACTTTTACCAATTTTTTTATCCAAAAGTTTATTTTAAAACCTAAAAGCCCATCTCCTTAAAACATTTTTAAAGCCCATCTTCACCAAATTTAGAAAGCCCAAATTTTTAATCCAAGGCCCATATGACATTCCTCTTCATCTTGCATTCAATTAAAATCTTCCCTAGGTTTCAAAGTCATCATTAAACCATTCCAAATCAAGCTTCATCCAAATTTTCATCAAGATATCAAAAAAATCCCAAAATCCTTTCTCATGCAAATGAACCAACTTTTTCCAAGCCAAAGGTGAGCCAATGACCCATGCACAAGCCACATGATAGCCATGGGAGATCTTTCCACCTCACCATATCCAAAGTGGCAAATGGAGGGAGCCCTTTTATGATTCCCTTAAGGGTGATTAAGCCTTTTCTTGACTCTGCTAAACATTGCTTAAGCGTAATTGTACTTGGATTATGACTTCACCCCACTAATCAAGCTGACCCAACTGGTTTTCCTCAACCTAAAATAAGGACTGGGGGAGGTACACCAAGCCCATTTCCATGGATTAACCAAACCAAGCTCAAAATACACCCTCCCCCATTCCATTTTGATCAAGCTCTCTACACATGGCCAACCTTCATTGATTACACAAAACTCAATCCGCGGACATACTGAGTCAGATGGTGACTTGACCCTGGCCAAACCACCACCTGAGTTACTGGAAAACACCAGGCTGAGAGCCTCATTTGAATTCAAAAACTTAAAACTCCCTTGCTGAGTTGTCCCATGGCCAATGGTCACTGGAGCTCTTCTTCTCCTCCCCCGAGCAGCTGATCCCAGCCCTCAATTGATCCTGGGAAGCCCTCTAACCATGACTATTTAAACACCACCACCACGACGGCCAAAAGGTTTGATGCACTAGACCTTAACCAAAATCTACCAAATTGATCCCAAACTCTTCACACAACCTAGAGCAGTTGATCCCCACTGAAATCCAGCCCTAAAATCCCCTATGTGAGTTCAATTTCTGAGCTCAATCTTAAGCCCAAAAACAGGACACTTCACCACAATGAGAAAAACCCTAAATTGATCGACCCTACACCATCACCAGACCAAGAGAAGAGGTTCCCCAGTAGAAGCCCCCTCACCAGGCAACCCATTTGTGTTGGAGACCAAAGCTTGAAATTGGGTTTGGTGGAAATCATAGGCATTTCACCACATCTCAAGGCTTTATCCCTAGCTTCCCTGGACTCCAACGAATGTGCCAAGCCCCTCTCATTGAAGCTACACTTATCAGAGCTAAGGTATTGAACTCCTCCTTCCTGAGATCTTGTTTCGATTCTCTATTTTGTTTGAGTTTATTTCAAAGCATCATAGTCGTATAGATGTGCTCATCTTGTCGAGACGAGTTCATGGAGCCCAAGCTCATGTAATTTGGTTGACTATCGAGTGAAATCTTAGGGTTAGAAGATGGACGGTTCTCAGGTTAGAACGACTAGGGACAATGAACGGATGTCGTTCATTCGCGCGTGTATTGGACGGACGGTGGAGATCAAGCCGGACAAGGAGACGGAGCGGAAAAGCTGGCCGCATGACATCCCAGTCAGATTGCGGTGTCAAATGGCGGAGCGACGCGTGTGGCTTCGAAGCTGCTTAGGATGACTCGGCACCGCGCTGGATAAGTAGAAAAATAGGGGTTTATTCTATTTAATTAGTTCAACAAACTTTAAAAATGAATAACTTTGCATAGAAAAATCATAAAAATAAAATAAAAATACCCTCTTGCTCAGTGAGCAGAGGAGAATAATGTGGAAAAAGAATTAAGTTAATTTGTTGAGTTTATGATTTTTAATGATTTAAATACTCTCTGTAATATTTTAATTCTCCACTTCCATGCATAATTCACCATGGCATGAGACCAAAGGGCTTTTGTTGCCTCTGACCCTCGGAACATTCCTTGAATTTTTCAAGACCAGAGACTATGTCTGTGTGAAGTTATCTATTTTCTAAGTTCACAAACATGTTCTTGAAAATTAATTTTGAAAATTAGCGTGTTGATTATAAAAAATCTAAAGAAATTAGGGGAGGTATCTTATGACCAGAGGACCTTAGGAAAATTATCGTTTGAGCTAACTCCTTAAAAATAACCCTAATTAGTCTAAACACATAAAAATGAATTTTAATTAATAAGAGTAACTAAACATTAAAATCATATGAAATTAATTCTCCACTGTCACTTAAGATACAAAGAACCTCACATAAGAATTTGAAGTCAATTAAAAATGATTTAATCCACTAAATGAATTATTTAATTTACATGACCATTTTTAAAATATAAAAATTCATAAAATTTAAAATACATTTCAAAAATTTACCAAATTAATTTTGGGTGTTCTCTATAATCAGAGGAGTCCAAGAAAAATAAAATTATTTTTTTCATAAAAATTTGTATTTTAATCATTTTTTAAATATTTAATAATTAAAAATTATTAAAAATCACAACAATATAAAAATTCACAAAAATACCACATTTGATCTCCTAGTTACTTGAGAACCATCAAAATATTTTTCCTAAATCTTTAAGTTAAGATATTAATTTTTAAAGGCCTAGGATAATTTTAAATATTTAAAAAATGAATTTTCTTAACCTTCCTTTAAAATAATTCTAATAAATAAAAAAAAATTAGAAAATTATAAATTTTTTTTCTTTTCTCTGAACTCCTTGAGGTCGGAGAGACTTAAGAAAAATATAAAAATCCATTTTTTAACTTTAATTTTATTTTATAATTAATTAACACCTATAAACTTAAAATAATTATAATAAATTAAATATAATTAAAAAAATCACCAAAATTGGTCTAAATGGTCCATTGGTCAATAGAAACATCCCATAATTTTCCTAAGGACAGAAACCTTACCTTGGTCATTTTGTTGAATTTTCATTAAAAAACCCTATTTTTATTAAAATAATTATATAAATTAAATTAGAAACAGAAGAAACATATTTTCTCCTCTAATGTCTTAATTGACATATGAGTGAAGTGACATAAAAATTTCAAGTTCATTTGAGCTCAATTTAGTGAGTTCTGAAATGAATATGCTTAAAAGGGCATAAAAGTAATTAAGGATTTTAACCCTAATTAATACTTTAAGCTTAATCAAAGGAAGGGTAAAATATTTGATCTTAATTTTCTCCTGGATTTTTGAAACTTAAGGAATTAAAAGGAAGAAACCCATTAATCACTTTTCTAAATACATCAAAAATGAAACATTAATTAAGTACATCTTTTAAATTTTGGAAGAATAATTAAAATTTGGATTATTAAAATAGGGATATAATTTAGAAAGATGGCAATCATTTAATCCAAAATCACTAAATGAATCACTCCAATAATATTCAACTCTTAATTAAATCTAAAATAATGATTGAAATTAATAATTAAAAAGAAAACAACCCTTAATCAAATTAAAGTTTAAAACATTAAATGATTTAATAATCAAATTAATAATAAATTTAAAACATTAAAATTAATTTGAAATCACTTGAGAACAAACTTAAAACAAATTTGAAACATTAAATAATCTCAAAAAAATTCATAATTAAAAATGTAAAAGTCAAACTAATCAAAATTAGCGTAAAGTAATATGATTAATTCAAATCAAATTTAAATCAACAAAATTTAATGAAACTAAATAATTTAAACACTTCTTTTAACTCAAGTAATTCAAAACACCTAAAAGAAAATCAACCTGAACTTTGAAATTAAATTATCTTAAATCATCAATTCAACCTTAATCAAAACGGTTAAATTCTTTAACAAACTAATTTGCACCTAATGACTTTCATTATTATAACTCTTAAATAAAGCATCAAGTGAAATGTCACTTCACTCATCGGACAATCAAATGTCCAAGTTCACTGAGCAAGAAACAAAACTTAATTAAACTCTTGGATGACCAATTCACTTATATAATGAAATTTATTTGGACTCAAAATAATCTCAAAAGTATTGAAAAGATGTTCAGGGCTTGTCCTAAACACTTTCTCAATACGATGGGGTGTTTTAGAAGAACAATTGAACTTAGTTGTTCTTTTGTGAAGAAAATCAACCTTAACAAAACACCAGAACCTAGACGTCATAGGAATCGACTAGCAATAGAATTAGAATTTTGGTAGACAACCAGAACCTTCCCCTAGCTTTACCTAGGTGCTTTCCCTGAGATATTTTAATGCTCTGACATGTATTTTAAGCGCAGTTGAGAATGACGAGAAGACCTACCAGGTACTCTTTTATTTTATTGTGATTCACTTACCTTCACTGTACTTTACTTTTCTTTCTTGCAAACTTGCATGTTAAACAACAATGTTACCCTGCATGAAAAATGAAACCTTTAGGATAGCCACAAAACTGAAACCCAAAACTAAATGAAAATCAAAACGATAAAATTCACCGCCACAACATTCAAAATATAAAACAACTCAAAATTTAATCACAAACAGAACAACAAAACTACAACTACAACTAAATTAAAACGTCTCGCTGGATGATCGATAATCCCTCGGATGATGTAACCCACGTGTTGCTAATGAAATTTACCACGGTCTAAATGAAAGTGTGGAACTCATTTAGTTGAGTTTAGCAAATTCATTTGGACTAAGTGAATCAGATGAAAGTAACAGTGCCGGGATGACGGAACCGTGTGATCTTAATCTGTTCTGTTTAATCAACTTTAAGATTTGTTTTAATTAAAACACTAGGCCATCTAAATTTTCAACTTTTATAAACCAAAACACTTCTCTCATCTCCTGATGGCCACATTCTAAAACTAAACCTCTGCAACAATAAGGTGCTTAGAGCACAGTGGGTAGTATGACCATCTTCATCAGCGAAACTTGTGTCTATTTCAGCAAAACCTTTCTTAGAAATAAATAACCAAGCCATAGGATTTCGAGGTGGTTTACTTTGTGAAACATAGATCCTCAACTTTTTGTTAGGCATTTTTATAATCATGTTATGCAAATTAAGCCCTAACCGGTCTTAGGACTCTAAGGTAGTCGTTGGGTATGACAAAAACCCTCCCATCTTCGAGGTTATTTGTGTGATTATATCATACAAGCATAAGTCCTAATTAACTAAAATATGAAGGATTGAAACATTAGATAAACTTTCAAATTGAAGCCAAACAATAGGATAATTGGGAAGTCACTGATGTTCACTTCGGGTCTGTGACATCCCCCTCTTCTCTTCCTTTGGACTCTCAAAATAACTGTTCCAAATTTGATCCATTCTCTATTGAAATTTCCAAAATCCAATTTATTTGAAACCTTAAACTTTGAAATTCTTGAGAGCAATACCACTGATCATTATCGAGAGTGTTTTAAAGTGTCTTTGAACATTTAAGATGTAAATAACTATAGGGGCTCGCCCTTATAAGGAACTTTAAGAACCCGGGTAATATAAACCTTGCTTAATTCATTTATATTAAGTAGAGGAATTTGTCGGCTTATAAAATTGGTTCGCAAACCAAACGGATGTCACAAATCTTCTAGTTTATTTAGTCAAGCCCCATCATCAAGCAGTGTGTCTATTCTTCGGGATAGGTACACGGTTTGTTGTGCGATGCTCGTTTATATAAACTATTTGGGATGTGAGATCGGTTTAAATTCATATCTTAAAAAAAATTTTCAAATTTATAACTATTTTTAAAAAACCAAAATACTACTTTTCAAATTATATATATTTAATTTAAATTTAAAATCTAAAGTTCGCCAACAACTTTTCTAGGCAACTCCCTTTCCAAAATACATAACCTAAAAATATACCGACAATTTCTGGCGACTCCGCTGGGGATGAGTTCCTCTCTCCATTTCAATCAGATAGTTTTGCTTTCATAAATCAGTAGTGAGTCCATATCCCTAGTGGATCAAACTATCATTCTTTCCGTTGAAATACCACGTTTATTTCTGTCTTGAATGGGTATAGTCAACTCTCATGGATTTTGGAGCCACTGTTTAGACACCCCTAAACAGAGAGGTTCTGGAATCCTTTTAGCTCTTTGAGGTGGGGTGTACCGCCAATAGGTGTTAGGTTATGAGCGGTTCCTTAGGTTGAGAAGTCTTGTGAGACTCTCTCTTCCTTTCCAGTTTCTGGATTGGGTCCCTTACCTTTCCTTAACCTTTCCCCTTTTTAATTTGTTTCGTTCTCAATGAACAAACCTTCTACTAAACAAACCCTTTAATAACTTTTTTTAAAACAAAAAATACACAAATAAAAATGAGAATATGAAATACTTTATAAGAAAATTGAGAAAAAGATAAATGGGAATGTGTTCGGACTCTTTTAGAGAAATTCCTCTCCTTTTCGTCCCGATGAAAGGAAGCATAATTTGGAACTGACGCTTGGAATCTACCCTGCAGAAGATGTCTGCACCAAAACTGATTTTCTACTTCACCAATGGGATAGACTTAACTATCTACAAGGACGAGCTGCCTAACGATGCGGTCATTCGCTTTGGACAAGGATTCGACAATGCGGACATTAAGTTCGTCTATGTTACTCTTTTCACGCTAATGAACAAGGTACCGGAAACTGAGAAACCCATAATTGAGTTCAACCTGAAGTCGACTCAAGATTTCCCTCCCCTGCAAAGGGTCCCAACTGAAAGAAACATTGTTGTTCATAGGAGGTTAGCTGCTAGCCCCAGAACTGTCATCTCTACCCCCACCAGTCTGGTCATCACTGCACCCACACCAGCTCCCGCCAAACTGAAAGGAAAAGAAGTCTGAATCGATGATGAGCCTGTATTGTGGAGGGTTCAGATTTTTCTGCAATACCATCTATCTTCGAGATAAGGTCCAGTTCAAGAGTTTCACCCTTAACCTGGAGACAAAGAAGGAATAAGAACAAAAAGATTGATAGGATTAAGAAGACTAAGGCTGCTGAAGTTGCTTTTCTGGAAGAGATTCCTGAGGAAGAAAAAGAACTGCCTGAGATCTCACCACTATTAGTAGGGAGTAGGTTTCTCCCTCTCTCAATGAAGAAGATGCTCGAAGGATCGCCACTACATTACCCCGACCTGCATACTACAGCGATTGTAAGAAGAAAGAGATTAAGACTACGCCGCTTACCCGTTTGCGAGCAGTAGTAGAGAAATTAGCTAAGATGGAAGGTTGCCCCGTGTCAGAAATTCTAAGAGGAATGGGACAAGTACCAGCAAGATCCCACCTCGGACCACAAGTAAACCCTGTCACTACCCCAGAGAGGCCAAGGATGAAATTACGAGCTAGTGAGAGAAGTTCTCCTGTTGTTGTATCAGGTCACCATATTAGGCAGGATACCACCTACCGACGTACAACAGACAGACCATCAGGTCCTAGGCCTCCTATTACAAGAAGGATGGTGTGGCAACCTATTATTGTCAAACTGATACCAACAGAGCACTCTGGAAAGAGAAGTCTCGTTAGAGAGCCCAAATCTGAAGAAAGTTCTACTGCATTAAAGGAAACTCCTAAAAAGTAGTTCAACAGTCGTCACCTGACAACCGCGAGACCATTTGGAAAAGACCACTTAAGGATGCTATAGGAAAGCTAAGAACGAACATCTGGCGTTTGGAAAGGGAAAGAAGAGAAGGATAGGGAAATGAAGTGGATTCATCAGAGTTTATTGTTGACCTCATTTTTGGTGAGGTCTGATCTCTCTCCTTAGTACTTAGGATCTAGCCATAGGTTTTTCTTTCTACTATCCTAGAGGACTAGAAATGGGATCCACCACTTAGAAATTCAAACACCTCTTAAACTCCCTTCAAACCCCACAAGTTTGATTGTAAACCCCCAGGCCACTTGGAGGGTTAAGACCAAATGTGGAGGTTTAAAGGATGAGTTCCCTATAGGACTTTTTGGCCTTAGGACTACCCTGAGTAGCCTGGTCTAGTGAGGGTTGACTTGCACACACCTCACTCCCACACACACATTCCAAGCCCTAAAACTACCTTTAACCAATTTGACCCTCACTCAAATAGGTAATTCATATGAATGGACCTTAACCCCTAAACCCCTGATTAAGAGGGTTAGGAACAACATATTGAATGCCTAGAATGAGTCCTCTCATGGCTCTTGTAAGCTTAACATGGCTTCATGGCTCAACCAAAATGGTTTCATTTTACTCACATCTACTCAATCTTAATTTTTTTCAAAATTTCAATTTTTGACTCCAGACCCCTAAACTCTCCAAAAATTACCAAATTGCCCTTGAAAAGGGCCCCGAAACTCAAAACTTCAAAGTCACCCGGGCTCTCAAAAAAATCATGCCAGAGCATTCCTCTCTTCAAATCGAAAAGTTTGACTGTAAACATGCCATATTTCTGAGCTACCTTTGGGCCCCTCGCGACCAAAATAGCTAATACTTAAAAAACGCTCCAGGATTCATAAAACCTTCTACATAAATCAAAAATGACCCCGAACATTTTTGTTTGACTCCAAATTTCTTTCTAAACCGCCTCGAGCCTTTAATTCAGCCTTTTGACCACTTACCCCCAAACTCCCCAAAATTACTAAAATGCCTTCATAGCAAAAAAATTTCGAAAATTCTAAAAAATCCCAAAAATCCCAAAAATTCCAAAATATTCTCCACATCATTTTGTTCAACTACCACATACCCCAGTTTCGCCAATTTAGCCCAATTTGATCAAAAATTCCAAATTTACCCTTAAAACTTAAAATTGACCCTATGACCAAATCCACAAAATTGATCATCCAATTCAATTCAAAATCACTCTAAATATTTTCAAAACTCTTCATAAAACTTACCTAAACCAAACTCAACATTCACTTAGCCCAAATTTTGACCCAAACCTAACCCAAGCTCAAGCCCAAGTTCACTACAAATTTAAAGACCCAAAATCAAGCCCATGAGCTAAATCACTTCAATTAGCCCAAATCCACTCAAAATCCCACATTCTAATTAGCATTTCATCATCCCTTTGATTAAATGATTTGCCTAAGGTTCCAAATTCAACATCAAATTATTCCAAATCAAGCATCTTGACAATTTTCACCAAAAATCCTAAATATTTCAAAATCCCCTTTCATGAAAGCTCCAAAGCCAAATGTGAGCCATGGAGGAGCCTAATGTGAGCCATGAAGCTTGTGTCAAGCCATATGTGAGCCATGTAAGCTCTTTACACATCACCAAACCTTAAATAGCAAGGGAGTAAACCTCTTTCCTAACCCATGTTTAAGCACTTTCAACCCTTTCCATGACACACCTTAACCCAAAATTGACACAAGTACTTAGGATGGGGGCTTCTCCATTTCTTTTGGCTGACCCAAATCATCCTTTTCAGCCCAAAATCAAACCATGGGAGGGTGCACCAAGCCAAATCCATGCATTGACCCAAATTGACCCAAAAATGGCCCTTACACCCATACCACTTAAATCCATGCCTTTACACTTGGAATAACCCAATTGAATTCACCAAAATCAAGTTATGACCTCCCCTCTACCTAAGAACACATTTTGAGCCCACTAGCCAACCCCAATGGTCACCTAAGCTCCACCATAACCTTTCTTATTTAAACCCCACCTCCATGGCCATAAGAAGAAGAGAAAAATTACCTTGGGTAAACTCTACCAAATTGTTCCCAAAGCTTCTCCAAGCACTTCTAAGCTTAATCCAACCATTTCTACTTGAGGCCTCACCTCTTGGACAAAGGTATCAAATTTTTTCACCTCCAACCGAACATGATTTAATTTTCTGTAAATATTTACATTCTTTAAGTATATCACCACCATATAGATGTGTGCTAATCGATTAGGAGATCATTTTAAAAAAAAATTCACTCAATTTCGTGGAGAAACGAGTGAGATATCAAGGTTTGAAGGTGGACGGTTTTGGGTGAATAGCATTTGGAGAGAGGAGCAGCAGTCGTCTGATCAGGCGTGTATCAGACGAACTGCGCAGATGGAGTCGGACGACAGCTTCATCCTTGAACAGGAAATAGTGCCAGTGAATCACAGAGCGACACTTGGCACCCTGAAATCGATAGTTTGAGCGGGAAATTTAGGGAATTTTAATTTATTGTGACATAAACTTCAAAAAATCATAACTTTGCCTAAAAAACTCCAAAAAATAAAATAAAAATATCTTCTTACTCATTGAAATGAGGAGAATAATTTGGAAGTGATTTCATATTTATTTGATGCATATTTTATTTTTAATTAATTAAATAGTGCTTTCAATCTTTTAATTCTTCAAGCATGTAGAAGCTTTACCATAACATGAAATTTTGGTATGTTATTGTATGCATAATGGTGGATCTTTCCTAATTTTTCAAAAGTTAGGGAAGATCTCCATGATGAGATATCAATTTTTCAATTTTATGCATTAGTTTTACTATAATAAATATAAAAATTATCATGTTGCTTCAAAAAATCTAGAAAAATTAGAGTGTGTTCCCTTTGACCAGAGAAACATTAAAAAATTATTTCATGATTTATTTTGTTAAAAAAAACTCTAATTTGGCTAAAATCTCAAAACCAAGCTTTAATTAATTAGGAATAAACACACATCAAAAACACTTGAAAATAATTCTCCACTAATCTTTAGGGTTAGAGGAGTCCCACATAAAAATTTAAAATCAATTAGAAATTATTTAGCCCACTAAATAGATTAATTTAGCCACATAACCAAAATTAAACTTTAAAAATTCACAACTCTCAAAGCACATCTTAAAAATTCACCAAATTGGTTTTGGGGCTTCTCTGATGTTAGGGGAGTCTAAAAAAATTAAAATTAAAATTTTCTAAAAATTTTTATTTTTAACCATATTTTCAATATTTCAATAATTAAAAAATAGTATAAATCACAAAAATATTAAAAATCATAAAAATGTCATATTTTACCTCTTAATCACTTAGGAATAAACCAAATATTTTTCTCAAGTCTCTAGGTTAAGATATTGAATTTTAAAGGCTTAAAACAATTTTTAATATTAAAAAATGAATTTCCCTACATTTTCTCTAAATTAATTCTAATAAATAAAAAAAATCAGAAAAATATAAAATTTGCTTCTCTAGACTCCTTGGGGTCAGAAAGTCCTAATAAAATATAAAATTCATTTTTCAACTTTAATTTTATTTATAATTAATTAACACTCCAAAATTTAAAATAATTATAATAAATAAAAAATAATTCAAAAAATCACCAAAATTGGTTCAAATGTTCCTCTAGTCAGTAGGAACAGCCCATAATTTTCCTAAGGATAGGAACCTTACCTTGGTCATGTTGTTGAATTTTTATTGAAAACCCATATTTTTCATAAAAATAAATATATAAATTAAATTTAATTCAGAAAAATCACATTTTCTCCTCTAATGTCTTAATTGACATGTGAGTGAAGTGACATAAAAATTTTAAGTTCATTTGAGCTTAATTTGATGAGTTATGAAATGAACATGCTTAAAAGCACATAAATGTAATTAAAGAATTTTAATCCTAATTAATATTTAGGTTTAATCAAGGGGAGGGTAAAATATTTGATTTTAAAATTTTCATTAGATGATTGAAAACTAGGGAATTAAGGGGTAGAAACCATTAATCATCTTGAAAATATTTAAAGTAAATTTTAATTAATTAGACAATTTGAATTTTGGAAGAATAAGTTAAAATTTAGATTATTAAGATTAGGGATATGATTTATGAAGATATCAATTCTTTAATTTAAAATCCCTAAATGAATCACTTTAATAATATTCAACTCTTAATCAAACTCAAAAATGATAATTGAAATTAATAATTAAATAATTAAAAGGAAAATAAACCTTAATTAAATTAAAAGCTTAAAACATTAAGTGATTTGATAATCAAATTGAAATAAATTTAAAACATTAAAATTAATTTGAAATCACTTAAAAAACAAATCTAAAACAAATTTGAAACATTAAAGAAAATCAACCTTAATACAATTCATAATTAAAAACATAAAAAATCAAACCAATTAAAATTGACCTAAAGTGTTACAATTAAGTCAAATTAAATTTAAATCATTAAAAGTTTAATTAAATTGAATAATCTAAACTCCTCTTTCAAATCAACTTGAATTTTGAAACTAAATTTAAATCATCCTAAATCATCAATTCAATGTTAATCAAAGCGGTTAAATTCTTTAACAAACTGATTTGCCCCCTAAAGGCTTTCATTATTATAACTCTTAAGTAAAGCATCAAGTGAAATGTCACTTTACTCATAGGATAATCAAACATCCTAATTCACTGAGCAAGAAACAAACTAAACTAAATTTTTGGATGATCAATTCACCAATACAATAAAACTCATTTGAACTCAAAACAATCCCAAAAATATTGAAAAGATATTTAGGACTCGTCCTAAACACTTCCTCAATATGATGGGGTGTTTTAGAAGAACAATCGAACTTAATTGTTCTTTGGTGAAGAAAATCATCCACAAAAACAAAAGAACCTAGACGTCATAGGGATTGACTAGCAATAGGATTAGGATTTTGGTAGACAACCAGAACCTTCCCTTAGCTTTACCTAGATGTTTTATTGCAAATTATATAAATGTTTTAATATGTTTTTTAAGTGTAGCTTGGAATGACGGGAAGACCCTCCAGTTACGCTTTTATTTTATTGCAATTTATTTACTTACCTGCACTGCACTTTACTTTTCTTGCATGTTAAACAAGATTGACACCCTGCATGAAAACTAAAACCTTTAGGATAACCACAAAACTGAAACCCAAAACTAAATTAAAAATCACAACAAGATAAAATTCACCGCCACAACATTCAAAATATAAAACAACTCAAAATTTAATCACAAACAGAACAACAAAACTACAACTATAACTAAATTAAAACGTCTTGTTGAATGATCGGGAATACCTCGGATGATGTAACCTACGTGTTGCTAACGGGATTTCCCACGGTCTAAATGAAAGTGTGGAACTCATTTAGTTGAGTTTATCAAATTCATCTAGACTAAGTGAATCCGATAAAAATAACGGTGCCAGAATGATGGAACCGTGGGTTCTTAACCGGTGTTGTTATAATTAACTTTAAGATTCCCCTAATAAAACATTAAAGACATTTGGACTTTAAGATTTCTCTAAACCGAAACACTTCTCTCATCTCCTGATTTTCACTTTCTAATACTAAACCTCTACAACAACAAGGAGCTTGGAGCATAGTGGGCAGCACGGCTATCGTCGTCAGCAAAACTTTTGTCTACTTCAGCTAAACCCTTCTTTAACATTAAATAACCAAGCCATATGAATTTGAGGTAGTTTGCCTAGTGCAACATAAATCCTCAACTTTTTGTTAGGTATTTGCATAATCATATTATGCAAATTAAGCCCTAGCCGATCTTAGAACTCTGAGGTAGTCTTTCGATACGACACAAACCCTCACATCTTCCAAGCTATTCGTATGATCATGTCATATAAATATAAGTCCTAATTAATTAAAACTAGCAGGATTATAATATTAAATAAACTCTCAAATTGAAACCAAACAATAGGATAGTTTGGGAAGTTGCCAAGATTCTTCTTGGATCCTCAGCTTCTCCTACTGTTCTTCCATTGGATTCCTAAAATAACTGTTCCAAATTTAATCTATTCCCAATTGAAATTTCTAAAATGCAATCCTTTGAAAACCTTAAACTTTGAAATTCTTGAGAGCAAAACCACTGATCATTATCGAGAGTTTTCTTAAATGATTCCCATCATTTAAGATGTAATTAACTATAGGGGCTCGCCCTTATAGGGAACTTTAAGAACCCGGGTAATATAAACCCTGTTTAATTCCTTTATATTAAAAAGGGGAACTTGTCGGCTTATAAAACTTGTTCGCATACCAAACATATGTCACAAATCTTCTAGTTTATTTAATCAAGCCCCATCATCCAGTAGTGTTTCTATTCTTCGGGATAGATACACGGTTTGTGATGCGGTGCTCGTTTATATAAACTATTTGGGATGTGAGATCGGTTTCATTTCATATCTTAAAATTTTCAAACTTAAAGTTATTTTCAAAATCAAATGCTTCTTTCTAAAACTATATATATATATATATATATATATATATATATATATATATATATATTTAAATTAAATTTAAAATTCGCCGACAACTTCTGTAGGCGACCCCTTTTTTAAAAACAACACTCAACCTAAAAATATGCCGACATTTATGGATGAAGAATGTGCTAAGATCAAATGGTCGAGACCCGAGCATTGTCAGCTCTGCAGGGAGCACCATCAACTTTAGAAAGAGTTAAGCCATAAGCGATGAGAGCACGTCTTCATGAAAAAGTTAACACGGTCTCTCAGATGGCAAAGAAGATGGAGGAGATGGAGGCTGCGTTAGCCACTCTCCAGAGTCAGCTTCATCCTCAGTAGGAAACACCCCCAGAGATCATTCACATTGCAGATGGAGGAAAATAAGTCACGTCTGTCAATGGAGATGAACAGCCAAAGAAAGATTCAGCGCAAAGTTTGATTCCCGAAAAAGATATTAAGAACATGGTGAAACATTAGGTGCGAGACGCCTTAGCCCAGTCTAAGAGTGAAGCATCTATTTAGACGGGTAGACGTTACCTGGAAGAATTTGATGCAGTCTAATACCCGAAGGGCTTCATACCACCTCTATTTAAGACTTTCAATGGTACGAGAAACTCCCGGCAGCATGTCACACATTTTCATGCTAATTGCTGCAATGCCGGTGGGAGCGACTCCTTACTCTTTCGTCAGTTCGTCAGCAGTTTGTCAGGGATTGCCTTCGATTGGTATGCAAAATTACCGAATGGTTCAGTCAAGACCTTTGCAGAATTGGAGAACCTGTTCGTTAAGCGGTTTGCTGATGCTCAACACCACATCAATATCGGTGATCTAGTGGTGGAGAACCAGGAACTGAACAAAACTTTAGTAGATTACATACTTCGATGGAGGAACTTAAGTATGAAGTGTGAACCACAGCTTCAGGAACAACATGCAGTCGGTATCCTACTGAAGATTATCCATGGCCCGACAGTACTTCTCCTCAAAGGATTCACAATTAAGACTTTCGAGAAGTTTCTTAGCAAGGCTGGGAGCTTGCAAGAGGAGGCAAAACAGCTGAGTTTCGTTGATAAGACTGATAAGCAGAAGCCCGTAAAGGCATTTGAAATGAAATCTGGGATCGTCCCGACAGTGGATAAAGGTAAGCAGCCAGTGCAAATACAGCCAGAGCAGCCCCAACCAAGTTATCAACTACTGCAACACATTTATCAACAACCTCAACAGAACTATCAACAGCCTTGACCGAGCTATCAATCATTGCAGCATGACCAACCACCGCCTCGTCCACCATGCACCTTGAAGGAACTTCTGAATAAGGAATACCCCTTCAAGACTGAAGCTGTGGCTAAGATGTTTCACAGTTTGATGAAGATGCCTGACTTTCAACTACAAAAGCCCAAAAAGCCAAAGGAAGTTGACAAGAAAGATCATCCGAATTACTGTCCTTACCATAGGATGCTCGGACATAAGATAGAAGACTGCTTCACTTTTAAGAATTAGCTCGAGGATAACCTCCAGAAAGGGAACATAACGATCCCGAAAAAGTACTTGAAGCAGCCCCAAAAAGGAGGTTCCGTTAATGTTATTTCAATGAATCATATTGTTCCGATAGACCCGTACACGACCGATAATGGATGGAGTACTGTTTGGACAAAGTCTTCAAAGAGAATTTTGGATCACATCCAGGCCGCTTTGGCGCGTGCTTCAACTAAGAATTTGAAACCTGCGGAGCCGGTACTATCGCTTGAGATTGAAGAACCACCCTAGAAGGGGTAGAAGATCGTGGAAGAAGAGAAGACCGAGGCTCCGAAGGGTAGAGTAAGGGCTGCTTTTCCTAGGATGGTTGTTTCTGTTTCGGGGGAGAAATCCCTCGGACCTCTGACTCTATATGATTATTTGCTCGCCCCGGTGGGATCCTAAATTGATAAGAGTTTTAGTGTTGGCTACATTTTGACTATTTTTAAACATTACATAACTAATGATAACCAACCTAATCTCGATTTCAATACAAATAACAATTCACAAATCATACAAAACATCGGTGACCAAGACGAAGGGGAAGACGTTCACAAAAATGGCTATGAAAGTTCAATGAGCGACGAGTCCGTTTGCGAATTTCGAGGAGCTCCAATCACAATAGAATTAGAGCTGTTAAATTCCGAAGCAACTCCAAAGAGTCAGTCGTCCCGATTCAAGAGGAGACATCGGCAGATTCAACACCAGATTCATAACAGATAACATAAGTTAATCTAAGAAGTGAAAAATTTCTACCCCTGAGAATGGGTCCAAATGATAAAGGAAAGCAGGTGGTTGCTCAGGAAGAGCCAACCCTAGCAAAGGAATTGCCCATTCGGGAAGAGATTGAGGAACCTGAAAATAAAGTGGATTATAACGTGCTAGCCCATCTAAAGAAGTTACCAGCTAAACTAAGCACCTACGACGCTCTAATCCTGTCAAAGGAGATGAGGGAAACTTTGATCAAGGCCTTAATTGATTCATAAATTTGCTTAGCTCAAACGGCCGGTAATTCCTTAGACGAGGTTGTCGGCATATTTTTAGGTCGTGTTTTGAAAAGGGGGTTGTCTACTAAAATTGTCAGCGAATTTTTAGATTTTAATTTTAATTTAAATATATATAATTTAGAAAGTAGCATTTTATTTTGAAAATAATTTTAAGTTTGAAAATTTTAATATATGAAATTAAACCGATCTCACATCCCAAATAGTTTATATAAACGAGCACCGCATCACAAACCGTGTATCTATTCTGAAGAATAGAATCACTGCTTGATGATGGGGCTCGGTTAAATAAACTAGAATATTTGTGACATCTGTTTGATCTGTGAACCAACTTTATAAGCCGACAAGTTCCCCTGCTTAATATAAATGAATTAAGCAGGATTTATATTACCTGGGTTCTTAAAGTTCCCTATAAGGGCAAGCCCCTATAGTTAATTACATCTTAAATGACGGAAATCATTTAAGAAAACTCTCAATAATGATCAGTGGATTTGCTCTCAAGAATTTCAAAGTTTAAGGTTTTCAAAGGATTGAATTTTTGAATTTCAATAGGGAATGGATCAAACTTGGAACAGTTAATTTCAAGAGTTCAAAGGAAGAAAAGTAGGAGAAGCTGAGGATCCAAGAAGAATCTTGGCAACTTCCTAAACTATCATATTGTTTGGCTTTAATTTTGGAATTTATTTAATATTGCAATCCTGCCAATTTTAATTAATTAGGACTTATATTTGTATAATATGATCATACAAAAAGCCTTAAAGATGTGAGAGTTTATGTCGTACCAGACGACTACCTCGGAGTCCTAAGACCAGTTAGGGCTTTATTTACGTGGCATGATCATGCAATTGCCTAACGAAGAGTTGAGGATTTATGCTGCACTAGGAAAACTACCTCGAGATCCTATGACTTGGTTATTTAATTCTAAGAATGGTTTTGCTGAAGTATATCTGAGTTTAGCTTATGACGATGGCTGTGCTGCCCACTGTGCTCCAAGCTCCTTGTTATTGTAGAGGTTTAGTTTTAGAAAGTGAAAATCAGGAGATGAGAGAAGTGTTTTGGTTTAGAGAAAATCTTAAAATCCAAGTGTTTTTTATTATTTTAATTAAAACAAATCTTAAAGTTGTTTAAACAGAACCGATAAAGATCCCACGGTTCCGTCATCTCGGCACCGTTATTTTCATTGAATTCACTTAGTCTAGATGAATTTGCTAAACTCAACTGAATGAGTTCCACACTTTCATTTAGACTGTGGGAAATCCCGTTAGCAACACGTGGGTTACATCATCTGAGGTATTCCCGATCATTCAACGAGACATTTTAATTTATTTGCAATTGTAGTTTTGTTGTTTTGTTTGTGATTAAATTTTGAGTTGTTTTATATTTTGGGATGTTGTGGCGGTGAATTTTATCTTACAATGACTTTTAATTTAGTTGTGATTTCAATTCAGGGATTATCCAAAAGGTTTTGGTTTTCATGCAACAGTCTTATTTAACATGCAAGAAAAGTAAAGTACAGTGCGTGTAAGTAAATTGCAATAAAGTAAATTGCAATAAAATAAAAGCGTACCTGGAGGGTCTTCTTGTCATCCCAAGCTACACTTAAAACACATGTTAGAGCATTTAAACATTATTTTTGCAAGAAATACCTAGCTAAGGGAAAGGGTTTTGGTTATCTACCAGAATCCTAATCCTATAACTAGTCATCTCTTATGACGTCTACGTTGTTGGTTTGGTTTAAGGATGATTTTTTTCATCAAAAAACAATTAGATTCAATTGTTCTTCTAAAACATCCCGTCATATTGAGGAAGTGTTTAGGACGAGTCCTAAACATCTTTTCAATACTTCTGGATTATTTTCGAGTCCAAGTAAATTTAGTTGCACATATGAATTAATCATCCAGGAGTTTAGTTAAACTTTGTCTCTTGCTCAGTGAACTTGGGTATTTGATTACCTGATGAATGAAGTGACATTTCACTTGATACTCTATTTAAGAGTTATAATAATTAAAGTCTTTAAGGGCAAGTTGGTTTCTCGAGAATTTTAATCATTCTTAATTTAAAGTTTGAGTTAATGATTTAAAGTGTTTTAATTTAATTATGAGGTTTTAATTAATAATTGTAAGTTTGGAATAGTGTTCAAATTATTTTAGAATTAATTTAAATCTTTACAATTTTAATTATTTTGGTAATTCAAGTTGATGTTCATGTTTTAGATTTACTTAGATAGAAGGAGGTGTTGAAATTATTGATATGTTTTGATTTAACTCTTAATGATTTCATTTAGGTTTGTTGTTAAGTGATTTTGATTTAATTTAATTCAATTTAATTTTAATTTAATTTTAATTTAATTTAATTTAATTTTATTTTATTTTAATTTTAATTTTAATTTTAACTTTAATTTTAATTTAATTTTAATTTAATTTAATTTAATTTTAGTTTCAATATTTTAAATTTAATTTAATTTAATTCTAGTTTTAATTGTTAATTTGGATTATTATTTTAATTTTTAATTAAGAACTAAATATTGTTAAAGTGACTTATTTAGGGATTTTTAAATTAAAGAATAAATATCCTCTTAATAATATCCCTATTTTAATAATCCATATTTTAAATATATTCTTTCCAAAATTTAAATTATTTAATTAATTAAAGTTTCATTTTGATATTTTCAAAGTGTTTAATGGGTTTCTACCCCTTAATTTCCCTAAGTTTCAACCATCCAAGTTTTAATTAGGGGTTAAAATTTTTAATTACCCTTATGCCCTTTTAAGCTTATTCATTTCATAACTCACTAAATTGAGCTCAAATGAATTTGAAATTTTTATGTCACCTCACTCACATGTCAATTAAGACATTAGAGGAGAAAAAGTGATTTTTCTGAATTTATTTTATTCATATAATTATTTTTAGTAGAAAACAGGGGTTTTCAAAGAAAATTAAACAACATGACCAAGGAAAGGTTACCATCCTTAAGAAAATTTTGGGATGTTCCTAATGACCAAAGAACTACTTGAACCAGATTTTGTGATTTTTTGAATTATATTTTATTTATTATAATTATTTTGAGTTTTAGAGTACTAATTAATTTCAAAATAAAATAAAAGTTGAAAAATAGACTTTATATTTTTTTTAAATTTCTCTAACTTCAAGAAATTTATTAGAATTATTTTAGTGAAAAAGGTTGAAAATTTATTTTTTAATATTAAAAATTACATTAAGCCTTTAAAATTCAATATCTTATCCTAGGGACTTAGGAAAAATATTTGGATTGTTCCTAAATGATTAGGAGTCAAAATGTGACATTTTTATGATTTTTAATATTTTTGTGATTTTTTTTATTTTTTAATTATTAAAATATTAAAATATTGTGAAAAATCAACTTTTTTAGAAAATTCCAATTTTAATTTTCCTAAACTTCTCTGATATTGGAGAAGCCCCAAAACTATTTTTGTTAATTTTTGAAAAGTATTTTTGGAGTTATGAATTTTTAAAGTTCCAATTGATTTCAAAGATTTATTTAAGGTTTGTCTGACCCTAAAGAACAATGGATAATTGTTTTCAAGTCAATTTGATGTGTGGTTAACCCTAATTAATTCAAATTCAATTTTAGGGGTTTAGGCCAATTAAGGTTATTATGAATGAATAAACTCAAAATATTTTTCATAGGGTCCCCTGGTTCTAAGAAACATCACCAAATTTTCCTACATTTTATTTTACAACATGCTAATTATTGGAATTAAAATACCTAAAACAGTGACATGAATTTGAAAAATCAATAACTTTTCACAGAGATGGCCTCTGACCTTGAAATATTCAGGGAATGTTCCCAAGATCAGAGGCTTCAAAAGCCCTATGGTCTCATGCCATTGTGAATTATCTATGCAAGTGGAGAATCAAAACGTTGAAAACAGAAAATAAATTATTAAAAATAAAATACTCATCCAATTAACTTGATTTCTTTTCCACATTATTCTCCTCTGTTCACTGAGCAAGAGGGTATTTTTTTTTATTTTTGTGATTTTTCTATGCAAAGATATGAATTTTTGAAGTTCTGGTATTTAAATAATTCAAAAATACCCTAATTTCCTAATTATCCACGCGGCGCCGCGTCAACCTCGGCAGCTCCGAGAGCCTAAGCGGCGCGCTGTGATTTGGCGCCGCCATCTGACTTAGCTCTCTAGGGGCCCGTGGTTTACGTACCATTGCACTGTCCGGCTTGATCTCGACTGTCTGCTCTATACAAGCGTGATCCAACCGCTCTTGGTCATCGTCTACAACTGGTGTGCACCAGTGACCGTCCACACTCAAACCCTAATATCTCTCTCGATTCTCAATGGATTTTTGAGTTCTTATACTCTATCGATTCGTCTTGAAGAGACGAACACATCCATACAGTTTATAAGCTATGAAATTAACCCAAACAAAATGGAGAATTACTTGAAGCTCGGGAGGAAGAATTAGTTCATACCTTTGCTCAGAGAAGTGAAGCTTCGATCTGAGGGTTGTGTCACCTTCGATTGAGTCCAGGCAAGCTACAGATGAAGTCTCTGTCTCTAGGGAATTGTCTAAGTATGAAAGTGACCAAGGCCGATCACAAAGCTTGGAGGATGGAAGCAATGGCTGGCCTGGTGAGGGGGCTTTTACTGGGGAACTTCTCCTCTTGGTCTGGAGAAGGTGTGGGGTCAATCAATTCAAAGATTGGCTCACTGTGGTGAAGTGTTCTGTTTTTTAGGTGGATTTTCAACTCAGAAATTGAGCTCACATAGAGGGTTTTAGGGCTGGATTTCAGTGGGGATCAAGTTCTCTATGTCTGGAGAGGGATCTGGAGTGATTTTGGCAGAGTTTTGGTAAGGTTTGGTTCAACACTTCTTTTGGCCGAGAGGTGGTGGTGTTTAAATAGAGGTGGCTGGAGGGCTTCCCAGGGGCAATTGGAGGCTGGGATCAGCTGCTCAGGGCAAGGGAAGAACAGCCATGGAGTTCAATTGAGTTGGGACACCTCAGCAAGGAGGAATTTGAAATTTGAATCAAATAAGTGCTCATGGGTATGTTGTTTTCCGGCGGCCCATGTGGTGGTTCGGCCAGGGTCAGGTCACCATCTAACTCAGTGGGGTCAAGGGTGGAAGTTGGTGCAATCAATTGGGGTTTGACATGTGTAAAGGGTTTGATTTAAATGTCATAGGGGGAAGCTCATTTTGGGCTTGGTTTGGTCAACTCATGTTTTAGGCTAGGTGTACCTCCCCAAGGCTGGTTTGGGCTGAAGAGAAAGTCACTTGGGTCAGCATGATTAGTGGGGTCAAGTCACAATCCAAGTACAATTAGGCTTAAGAAAGATTAGAGGATACATGGGAGTGTTTAATCACTCCTAAGGGAATCATTAAAGGGTTCCCTCCTTTTTCCATTTAAGGAGTGGTGATAAGTCAAAGCTCTCATGGCTTTCATGTGGCTTGTGCATGGCTCCAAGGACTCCATTTGGCTTAGGGATGGCTTGGCTCATTTACATGGAAATGGATTTTGGGATTTTTGATGAATTTAGGGGAAATTGGCAGGAGGCTTAATTTAGGATAATTTTATGATGAGTTTGAAACTTAGGGAATGATTTAAATCAAAGGGATGATAAGAGGAAATCTCATGTGGGCTTTGGAATGGATTTTGGGCTTTTGAATTTTGGTGAAAATGGGCTTTTAAAGGCTTTATAGAAGTGGCCTTTTAGATTTTAAAATGGGCTTTTGGATGAAAGTTTTGTGAAGGACCATGCCAAATAAATGTTGGGTTTATTTTAAGGATGTGTCATGAGTGATTTGGAACAAATTTGAAGTGATTTTGAATTGAATTGGGTTTAATGTGGGTCTTTTAGTAAAGGGGCCAAAGTGGTTCAAATTGGGCTAACTTGGTTTAAGGATGGACTAAAGTTGGATTTGATGTAAAATTAATGTTGATAAATGTTTATGGAAGTGTCACAAAGAGTTTTCAACTTTGTTTGGGCTTTGATTTTGAGATTTGGGCCCATTTGGGTTAGGTTTGGGCTTAGGACAATTTAAGGGATTTTGGTTTTGGGTTAGTTTTGGGTGGAGTTTAGGTTCAAATTTTGGGCAAATCAATTTAGTGTTTTGTTTATGGGGATGTTAGCAAGGCCTTAGAAAAGATTTGGGGCCAATTGGAGTTGAATTGGGTTGGTTTGAGCTAGGTTTAGGTCATGGGCCAAAATTAGGCCTCAGGCTTCAAATTGAAATTGGGCTCAAATTTCAACCAAATTGGACTTGTATTTGGTGTAAATTTATATTGGGGATATTGAATTGAATTTTAGAATTGCATTGGACCAAAATTGAGGTCAATTAGGGTGGTTTAGTTTGGCATTGGGTTCACTTGGGTTAAAAATGGGTCAAATTGGGGGTTTTGGTAAAAGTGGGGTAAATTGGCAAAATTGGCCCATGGTGTAGTAAAACAAAATGAAATTGGGAATATTTGGGATTTTCTAAAATTTTTTGGGAATTTTCTGAATTTTTGGATTTTTGGGGTAAAAGGGTATTTTGGTAATTTGGGGGGGGTTTAGGGGTATTTTTGGAAATATTGGTATTTTTGGCTAAAGATAGTCAATTTGAATGTTGGGAAGTGTTTAGGATTGATTTTAAGGGACCTTGGGTAATTTAGGCAATTTTGCAAATTTTGGGTAACTTCAAGGACATTTGGTAGGTTTGGTGGGTCCGGGGCCCCTGGGGTCAAAAATTAAAATTTTGAAAAAAAAGAAGATTGATCAAATGTGAGTGAAATGGAATCATTTTGGTTGAGCCATGAAGCCATATTAAGCCCATATGAGCCATGAGAAGACTCTTTTGAGGCATTCATTATGTTGTTACTAACCCTCTTAGCCAAGGGCTTGGGGGTTAAGGACCATCCATATGAATTACCTACATGAGTCAGGAAGTCAAGTTGGGTGAGAGTGTGGTTTTAGGACTTGGGAATGTGTGTGAGAGTGTAGTGTATGTGCAAGTCAACCCTCACTGCACTGTGCCACCTGTGGTATTCCTAAGGCCAAAACGTTCTATAGGGAACTCATCCTTCAAACCTCCACATTTGATTTCCACCCTCTAGGTGATTAGGGGTCTAAAATCAAGCTTGTGGGGTTTGCAGGGAGTTAAGAAGTAGTTTGAATATCTAAATGGTGGGTTCAATTTCTAGTCCTCTAAGATTAGTCAAAGGAAATACCTAAGGCTAGATCCTAAGTACTAAAGAGAGAAGCAAAAGACTTCATAAAAAATGAGGTCAACAAATGGACCCCCAATAGGTGTGGTGTGCTAACCAAGCACTCCATGCGTGTTGGCGTTGACCGAAGAGATCAACAAAACCAACACAAATGTCCAAGTGACAAACTTAGGATGAAGTAGAAGAATTTCCGCTGGGGAGTATCAGGTATATTTCCAAGACCGGAGATTCCTGAACTCTCGCTGAAGAATGGAAAAGGAGGTGAACTCCAAATCACAAGATCTGGGGAATTCAATTTAGATTTCAATTTACTTTTAAATTTCAAGATTCAATGTTTGAGTTTTGATTTCGATTTGTTCTGATTTTCAATTTCGATTGAAGTTTAATTTAGAAATCGATTTAAGGAAATTTTGAATTTGAAATTTGGATTTGAAATGAGGATTGAAACCTGGGTTTCAACCTCGGGATTGTGAAGAGAAATAGAATTTAGGTACCAATCTCGGAGTGAGGATCAGAGTTTAAGTATCGACGGAAAAATGGTGAGAATCAGAATTTGGGTACTGATCTCGAGAGAGTGAGATTTGGAATTTAAGTATCAAACCTGAAAGAGAATCAAAATTTAGATATCGATCTCGAATGAGAGTCAGAATTTAGGTACCGACCTCGAAGGGAGAGAACTGGAATCTAGGTACCAGTCTCGGAAATTTAGAATTGAAATTTAGGTATCAATTCGAAAGAGAATCAAAATTTAGGTATCGATCACGAATGAGAGTCAGAATTTAGGTACCAACCTCGAAGGAAGAGAACTGGAATTTAGGTTCCAGTGTCGAAAAATTAGAATTGAAATTTAGGTATCAATTCAAAAGAGAATCGAAATTTAGGTATCGATCTTGAATGAGAGTCGGAATTTAGGTACCGACCTCGAAGGAAGAGAACTGGAATTTAGGTACCAGTTTCAGAATTTAGAATTGAAATTTAGGTATCAATTCGAAAGAGAATCAAAATTTAAGTATCGATCTCGAATGAGAGTCGGAATTTAGGTACCGACCTCGAAGGAAGAGAACTGGAATTTAGGTACCAGTCTCGAAAATTTAGAATTGAAATTTAGGTATCAATTTGAAAGAGAATCAAAATTTAAGTATCGATCTCGAATAAGAGTCGGAATTTAGGTACCGACCTCGAAGGAAGAGAACTAGAATTTAGGTACCAGTCTTGAAAATTTAGAATTGAAGTTTTGGTATCAATTCAAAAGAGAATCAAAATTTAGGTATCGATCTTGAATGAGAGTCAGAATTTAGGTACCGACCTCGAAGGAAGAGAACTGGAATTTAGGTACCAGTCTCAGAAATTTAGAATTGAAATTTAGGTATCAATTCAGAAGAGAATCAAAATTTAGGTATCGATCTCGAATGAGAGTAGGATTTTAGGTACCGACCTCAAAGGATGAGAACTGGAATTTAGGTACCAGTCTCGGAATATAGAATTGAAATTTAGGTATCAATTGAAAAGAGAATCGAAATTTAGGTATCGATCTCGAATGAGAGTCGGAATTTAGGTACGGACCTTGAAGGAAGAGAACTGGAATTTAGGTACCAGTCTCAGAATTTAGAATTGAAATTTAGGTATCAATTCCAAATAGAATCGAAATTTAGGTATCGATCTCGAATGAGAGTCGGAATTTAGGTACCGACCTCAAAGGAAGAGAACTGGAATTTATGTACCAGACACGGAATTTTGAATTGAAATTTAGGTATCAATTCGAAAGAGAATCGAAATTTAAGTATCGATCTCGAATGAGAGTCGGAATTTAGGTACCGACCTCGAAGGAAGAGAACTGGAATTTAGATACCTGTCTCAAAAATTTAGAATTGAAATTTAAGTATCAATTCGAAAGAGAATCGAAACTTAGGTATCGATCTCGAATGAGAGCTGGAATTTAGGTACCGACCTCGAAGGAAGAGAACTGGAATTTTGGTACCAGTCTCGGAATTTTTAATGAGAAATGGAAAAGGGCTCCATTCTCAAAGATTCATCTGTATGAAGAGGGACCCAGTCTCATGCCATCAGAACCAAATGGAACAAAGTTTGCGGCTCCGTGTCAATAGAACTAGTCGATCCTCTAAGACACAGAAGAAAGAGAATTGAAAGGAGCTGGTAAGTGTACCAAGCTGAAGAGACTTGACTTAGCAATAAGTCGAGGAAAATATTTAAATTTCAAAAGAGCTTCAAACAGATTTCAATTGAGGAAAGAACTGAAAGGTTCGAATCAGAGGATTCAGATCGGAATTCAATTTGAGATTTAGATTCATTTTATTTGTCCTTTAACGATCCCTTTTTTTTGTTGTTTAATTAGTGTTCATGTGAATTTTGAAGTTCATCTTATTATTCGGATTTTTAGGAAAAATTCTCATTTATTTTCTTTTCTTTTCTGTTCTTCGTTCAAAGTTCATTTAACTCTAATGGCGTTTCCCAGTCAATTTGCACAAAAAGAGGTGAAGGCAAAATATGACGTAGTCTTTTTCATTCCAACTTGCTGAAAGTACATCATACAATTTTATATAGTCATGATGACATTTTCCTTAGAAATTTAATGTCTCATACAATCCATGTAAATCCAAAACGGATTGTATAAACTCCTTGCTGATCCATCCAGAAGCGTCTGTCAAAAAATTCATGTCTTAATAGTAAGAAACATGGGCAATAGCATCACCTTCCAAGCCACCCTTGGCAGGAATGACGCATGGATGTGCATTGGAGGTGTGTTATTTCCCATGTAACTCACAGCTCGTAGGGCCGGAGACACTCCAATTCTGGATCTGGCTGAAAGTGGTAAGGCATTTTTCTGTCATCCATTCTTCTAAAAGTAACTGAGATCCGCTCAACAGGCACTTTTGGAATGCAATGTTTCGCAATGTCTGCTCTGTTTCCTTTTAACACCAGGACGGAACCTACCGGTAGTGGTATCTCCACCAACCCTCGGAACTCAGCGGGGCCTGCAATCCGAAGGTTAGATCCGAACATGATGTTGCATTGGTTGACGAATGACACTGTGTAGAAGGTTATAACAAAGTCATGATGATCTATATGTGGAGGTATGCAGTCGCCTTTCTTGTAGATGTTAATAATGCAGCTGTTGGGTATCCAATCTACAAGCAATACCCTTCATGTTATCATCCTTTTCACCATTCTGTTGATGATTCTTGGCATCGGATCCACCTCACTGCGTCGGAGTATCCCTCGTGGATTTCCTTTTCTGTCTGTGGCAAAATTGTAGCGACATCCTCATTGGATTGTAACTCTTCCCTTTCCTGGCATCCATCTTCGGGGTTCTGAATATGTCTTTTCTCGCAGGCAGCCAGCTCGACCCATTTTCTGCAATTCAAGGATGCAATCTATAATTTTTTGTTGCTCATAATCTGAGAAAACATCTGTATGCAGCTCGAGGCCTTCCAAGATGTTGACCCTCTTGTTTCCAATTCTTTCAATGTATTCAAAGGTTTTTTTCTTAACTTGTTGCATTTTCTCCAGCTCGTATTCCAGGATTATCTGAAGTCCTCAGTGTCTAGTAACATACTGCGGGATGTTTGGCTCAACCCCAGCACGTTCTTCAGCATGTCTCGGCTCCTCGGGGATAGTCTCTGTAGGGACATCCTCTGGGGTTGCTTTCGCAACAAGACTCTTCGGATCGGTACATATGCTCGGCGTCGAGGTACCGACTCTATTGCTGCTTTTCTTGGTATTTCTTTCATCTGTTCTGACCTTCTTGGAATTGACTTTCATCTTTCTTGTTCCTGACGAACTGGTCTCCTTGGAGCATTTGCACTAACGGTATCCACTGTCTGTTTATGTTGATCTTCTGCTAACTTGGTCAACATTTTACGAATGCGACGATTCTTATTTCTTCACTGGGTAGTAGTGAGAGTAGCTCTCCTTACCCCTTGAATTTTTGCTGGTGCGGCGGTGACAAGCCTACCCTCTACTGTGGCAACCACAGACTTAATTTTCCTATCATCTCCGGTTGCATGCGCAGTGTTTGCTTTTCTTTTCTTATTGCTGGATTGGTGACTTGGGCCACCCATTTTCATCACTGTTTGGCTGTGAAGTTCTTCTCGATCAACTAGGATCCAATCATTTTCTTCATATTGTAAGTCGACTGGTGTGAAGTCTGAGTCAATCTCTATCACTGCTCCATCCCTCACCCTCTTTTCATCAAGTGCTATACTCATGCCATTTCTAAAGTTTAGAACCAACCACCCGTTCGACATTTCCCTGCGAAAAAATAAGGAAAGGATCAGAGGTTGTACTAAGAACAAGAACAATAAGAAAAAACACTTAAAAAATCTTATTCACTTCTTTTAAATTTAAAGGAAGTAGGAAGAGAGGAGAAAATATCAAGAATGAATGGATTTAAAAGGAAAGATTGACATTTTATTATTATGATTTCCCATGTTTTCTTTTTAACATTTTCGTTGATGAAATTTTTTTTATCACCCATTTTATTTTGTTTTGGGTTCGGACCCAGTCACAAAGTGATTACTTCACCCGTGTTTCTAGGGATAAGATTCTATTTTAGAAGCCACCCTTCGAAACATCAGGTTGTGTAATACTTCTTTAAATACTGTCCATTGATTGGAAGCATGAGTCATTCTCCACGGCAATTCATAAGCTGGTAGGAACCTCCTGAGTAGACTGTCTCGACCACGAACGACCCTTCCCATGTTGGTTCAAACTTACCTCCTATCTTACGATGTGCAAGAATAGGTCTTCTGAGAACCAAAACCAAGTCACCGACTTTAAAAGTTCTTGGGCGGGCCAGTTTATCATGGGCCTGAATCATCTTGGCTTGATACAGTTCCAAATTCTGCTGTGTGGAAAGTCTTTTCCCTTCCAAGCTTTCCAATTCTTCTAGTCGTAGTCTGGCTTTTTCTTCTGTAGTGATCTTTTCTGCAACTGCAATTCGGAGTGACGGAAGCTCAACATCCAGGGGCAAGACGGCCTCGGACCCGTACACCAAAGCGTAAGGCGTAGACTGAGTAGGAGTCATAAAAGTCATCCTGTATGCCCAAAAGGATTCTAACAACTTCTCGTGCCAATTTCTCTTATTGTCGTCCAAAGTTTTCTTTAAAATTTGAACGAGAGTTTTATTAAAAGCCTCGGCCAGGCCGTTTGCCCTTGGGTAGTAGATCGTTGAGTATCGCCAATCGATCCATTGTCTTTTGACAAAATTGTTGATCTTTGTACTTTTGAATGCAGACCCATTATCTGAAATGATCCTATGCAGTACCCTAAAAAGGTAGACGACTTGGTTCTTGAAAAACTGTAGCACGTGGTGTGCCTTCACTTCTCTGAGTGGTATAGATTCTACCCATTTAGAAAAGTAGCCTGTAGCTGCAAGAATGAAGCGATGTCCTCTTGAAGAAGGTGGTTCTATCAGACCTACTATATCTGTGCCCCAACACTCAAATGGCCATGACGCGATTGTCGGATGTAGCACATTTGGGGGTTGGTGTAGAACCACTCCGTGCACTTGGCACTGGTGACAACTTTTGGCAACTTTCATACAGTCGGTCATCATTGAGGGCCAGTAGTACCCTAGTCTTTTAATCTTCATTTTCATTTTCGGACTCGACTGATGAGCGCCACAAAGTCCTGAATTTACTTTTTTAACGATTTCACGAGCCTCAAACCCACTCAGGGATCTTAGCCACATCTGATCAAAAGACCTTCTGTATAATGTATTAATTATTAACGCGTAAGACAGAGTTCTTTTCTTGATTTGATGGGCTATCGACTTATCGTCAGGCAGGTTTCCTATCTGCAAGTAGTCTATTAATGCCTGCCGCCATTCTTCTGTACTTTCTGTCACTGCTGCAATGGTTTCTTCTGCTTTTCTTTCTGATTTGTGTATTGTATCCATGTCGAGCTGTGATAGGACCTGTCGTCCCAGAACTGACATTTCAACCGACTCATCCTGCAAGCAGGAAAATTCTTTCGCAAGGCAGGCTAGCGCATCAGTGAGAGCATTTTCTCTTCTGGGAATCTTGTAGATTATTACTTTTGGAATTTGTTCCAACAATTTCATGGCGTATTGAAAGTACTGCTCGAGTCTTGGCTTTAGAATTGTGTACTGTCCGGTGACCTGTTGAATGATCAACTGAGAATCTCCGTAGATGTTGATGTCTATTATTCCCATCTGAATGGTTAATTTCAATCCGGTTATAAGGGCTTCATATTCTGCCTCGTTGTTTGTACACAGTTCTGTTAAGTGGTAGGAGTATTTTAACATCCCCCGCTCCGGTGTTATAAAGATCATTCTGATTCCTGCCTTACCAGGCACTATCATTTGCAATTCTTTGTTCTTCAGTGTTGAGGATGCACCGTTGAAGTATAGTTCCCAACGTCGATCATCAGGGTGTTCCAGGCTCATTATCTGCTCGTTAGGCAAATCATCGTCGAGAGGTGAATCTGCCTGTAAAGGGTGTGCTGCGAGGAAGTCTGCTAGGACTTGTCCCTTTAAGGCGCGAAGAGGAACGAAAGTTATGTCAAATTGCAATAGTATCATCGACCACCTGGTAAGTCCGCCGTAAAGCGTCGGCTGGGTCATCAAGTATTGCAACGGATTAACTCTCGAAATAAGGTTGACCTTATGAGAAAGCATGTAATGCCTGAGCTTCTGTGCGGCGAAAATCAGGGCCAAGCAGTGCTTCTCAATAGGAGGATACTTTACTTCCGTCGAAATTAGACGAAGGCTTAAGTAGTGGAGAGCATTTTCTTTTCCCTCATCATTGACCTGGGCTAGCAGGGCTCCAAGGGAGTCGTCTAAAGCCGCGCTATAAGGTATCAACGGTCTACCTGAGACTGGGGCAGCTAAGACAGGAGGTGTCATTCAATATTGCTTAACGTCCTTGAAAGCCCGATGACATTTCTCATCCCAAACAAATTTGGCATCCTTTTTAACTAATGCCGAGAAGGGCTGACACCTACCAGACAACTTCGAGATAAAGCGTCGAAGATATGCCAACTTCCCTTGAAAGGATCGTAGTTATTTCAAAGTTTTGGGAGGAGGCATTTCTAAAATAGCTTTAATCTTTTCCGGATCAATTTTAATCCCGCGATGTCGGACAACAAATCATAAGAATCTCTCGGAGGTGACACCGAAGGCGCATTTTAAGTGATTCATCTTAAGGTTAAATTGTCTCTGTCGCTCGAAAACAATTCTCAAATCATACAGATGATCTTCCTTCAGTTTACTTTTGATGACCACATCATCCACGTAGCAATCAACTTGGTTGTGAATAAGATCATCAAAAATCTTCGTCATCGCTCTTTGGTATGTTGCACCTGCGTTCTTTAGTCTGAATGGCATTAGTGTGTAGCAATACACTCCGATCAGAGTTCTGAATGCCGTGAGCTTTTCGTCTTCTAGTGCCATCTTTATCTGGTTGTATCCTGATGATCCATCCATGAAAGAGAAGATTTCATGCGTCGAAGAGATGTCTATCATCAATTCTGAAATTGGTAGAGGGAATTCATCCTTTGGACATGCTTTATTCAAATCTCTGAAATCCACGTAGAGTTTGATCTGACCATTCTTCTTTCTGACTGGTACCACATTGGCTAACCAAGTAGGGTATTGTTCTTCACGGACAAATTTAGCGTCTATTAGTTTCTTAACTTCGGCTATTACTTGTTGTTCAATTTCTAGACACATTTATCTTGGAACTTGTCTAACTGGAACAGCAATGGGATCCACTCCTAATTTATGAACTGCGACCTCTGGAGCTAATCCTAGCATTTCATCGTAACTCCAAGCAAAACAGTTCTTGAATTCCATCAATAGCTTGAGTCTTTGGAGTCTTCTTTATTGAGTAAGGAGCTAACAAAGGTAGGCCTAGGCTCTTTGTTAGTACCTAAGTTAACTTCCGTTAACTCTTCTATAGTAGATTTGATTTCTTCCTCGAATTCTGGTGGAGCGTCGCCGATTGGTAGATCCTCTAGATCTTCTGAAGCTTCCAAGCACTCTTTATTTGGTTCAGAAGTGACAGCAAAGCAAAATCTCATATCGTCAACAGACCCTACCATGCCGAATCCGAGACCATGTTTTGAATTGGAAGGCCGATTGGCATTATTCCATAATTTTTCAAAATGTTGTGATTGACCTTTTGTCCATTGTCGAGGTAAGACACTACGTTGAATTAAATTTTGAACACAGGGAGAGTACCACTCAAAAGGTAATTCCATTAATTCAGATGAAGTAACATCTTCAAATTGTACATATTTTTCAGTATTGGAAGAAGAAGCACCACGGTAAAACTTGATTGGTTTAATACCACCACCATGCACTTCCTTGACCACCATACCCTCGATCTTATTAGAATGAATCGGGGTCAGGGTCATAGTATGTACATAATGATTAATCTTCTCGTACATTGATTTGTATTCTTCATTCCCTTCATCTTCGAGAGAGATCTTGAACTGGGGCTTCTTTTGACTTATTGTCGCTGCTTCTTTCTCAATTTCTTCTTCTTCTTCGGAGCTGTTCTCCCAATCAACATCGATGACCGGTTTCTTCTGTCCAACTGTTCCAACATTTTTTCCACGTCCTCGTCCCCAGCCTCGACCTCGGGTGCGAGTTCTGGACAAATCTTCACCATCTCGCCGTAAGGGAGTGGTGAGTAACTGTTGGACTAGAACTTCAGGTTATTCATCGTCTCGAATTTCTTTTGCTTCGTTTGGTATGGTATTTCTGGAAAAGATTGTTTTCTTCGGGAGCGCGTAGTAGGCCGCATCTTCATGAATTCCAATTTCGTACACGGAGAATGGTTGCAAATCACCTTTGATGCAATGTTCCCCTCCTTCGTAATACTTTATGCACTGGTGCAGAGACGATGGTACCATTCGGTTTTCATGGATCCATGGCCGACCCAGTAGATCGTTGAACGATGTCTCAGAATCAATTATGTAGAAATTTGTGGTTGTCTTTGCTAAATCACCTGTCTTCATTAGTAGTGTTATCGATCCAAGAGCTCTTTCTCCTTTTTGATTGAAGCCTCTTAATAACATCTTGTCTGCTTCAAGCTTGCGAGCATCAATTTCCAAATATGCTAGCGTCAGAAGATTCATTATGTTGATTGATGCTCCCAGATCAACCAACATTCTGGAGAGCGTAAACTTTCCCATAGTGACTGAAATGTATAATGGTCAATTGTGATCAGCTGTTCTCAGTAATAGATCATTATCCGTGAAGGTAACACCTCGCTGTTCTCTTAACGAGCAAAACTCGTTGAAGGAATTACCGGCTATTTGGGCTAAACAAATCTCTGGATCAAGTAAAGCCTTAATCAGAACCCCCCTCATCTCCTTTGACAGGATTAGAGCGTCGTATATGCTTAGTTTGGCTGGTAGCTTCCTAAGATGGGCTAGCACGTTGTAGTCCACTTTATTACCATGTTCCTCGGTTTCTTCCCGAATGGGCAATTCTTCTGCTGGGGTTGGCTCTTCTTGAGCAACTACCTGCTTTCCTTTATCATTTGGTCCCATTCTCGGGGGTAGAACTTTTCCACTTCTTAAATTTACTTAAGTTATTTCTTCTAAATTTGGTGTTGAATCTGCCGGTGTATCCTCTTGAATTGGAATGTCTGTCTCTTCTGGCATTGCTTCGGAATCTGATAACTCCAATTCTATCGCTATTGGAGCTCCTCGAAATTCATAAATGGACGCATTGCTTGTCGAGCTTTCGTAGCCTCCTTTGTGAACATCTTCTTCGTCGTGGTCATCGAGGTTGTGTATGATTTGAGAATCGTTATTTGTATTGGAATCGAGATCCAGATTTAGCCGGTTGTCATTAGTTACATAATCATTAGAAACAGTCAAAACGTAGCCAACGCCATAATCCTTATCATTATAAGATCCCGCCAGGGCGAGCAGATAATCATACAGAGTCAGGAGTTCGAGGGATTTCTCCCCCGAATCGAAAATAACCATCCTAGGATAAGCAGCCTCTAGTCTACCCTTCGGAGCCTCGGTCTTCTTCTCTTCCACGATCTTCTCCTCCTTCCAGGGCAGTTCTTCAATCGTAAGTGATAGTTCCGGCTCGACAGGTTTCAAACTCTGAGTTGAAGCAAGTACCGAAGCGGTCTGGATGTGATCCAAAATTTTTTTCAATGACCTTGTCCAGACAGTACTCCATCCATCATCAGTCGTGTATGGGTTTATCGGAACGATGGGATCCAAGGAAATAACGTTGACAGAACCTCCTTTCTAGGGTTCCTTCATGTATTCCTTTGGGATCGTTATGTTACCTCTCCGAAGATTGTCATCAAGCCAACTCTTGAAAGTGATGCAATCCTCTATCTTGTGTCTGAGCATCTAGTGGTAAGGGAAATAGTTCGGATGATCTTTCTTATTGACTTCCTCCGGATTCTTGGGCTCTGATAGCTAAAAATCCAGTGTCTTCATTAAGCTGCGGAACATCTTCGCTACTGCTTCAGTTTTGAATGGATATTCTCTGTTTAGAAGTTCTCTTAAGGTACGCGATGAACGAGGCGGTTGTTCATAATGCTGAGGCGACTGATAGCTCGGACGAGGTTGTTGGTAGCCCTACTGAGGTTGCTGATAGATCCGTTGTGGTGGTTAATAACTAGACTGTGGCCGCTCTGACTTTATCTGAACAGGCTGCTTGCCCTTATCTACTGCCGCGACAATTCTAGATTTCTTTTTGAATGTTTTCACAGGCTTCTGCTTATCGTTCTTGTCCACGAAACTTAACTGCTTTGCCTCTTCTTGCAAGCTCCCAGCCTTGCTAAGCAACTTCTCGAAAGTCTTGATTGTAAATCCTTTAAGGAGAAGTGCTATCGGGCCATAGATACATTTAAGTAGGATGCTGACTGCATGTTGTTCTTGCAGCTGTGGTTCACACTTCATGCTAAATTTTCTCCAACGAAGTATGTAATCCACTAAAGTCTCGTTCGGCTTCTGTTGCTTTACCCCTAGATCACCGATAGTGATGTGGTGTTGAGCCCTGGCAAATCGTTTAACGAAGAGATTCTCTAGTTCTGAAAAGGTCTTTATTGAACCATTCGACAATTCTGTGTACCAGTCGAAGGCAATCCCTGATAAACTGCTGACGAACTGGTGGAAGAGTAGAGCGTCACTTCCACTAGCATTGCAGCAACTAGCACGAAATTGTGCGACATGCTACCGAGGGTTTCTCATCCCATCAAAAGTCTTAAACAGAGGTGGTACGAAGCCTTTCGGGTTTTGGACTGCATCGAACTCTTCGGGGTAAGGTCTACCCATCTAAATAGATGCTCCACTCTTGGATTGTGCTAGGGCCTCTCGCACCTGCTGTTCTACCATGCTCTTAATGTCCTTTTCTGGAATCATGCTTTGTGAAGGATCTTTCTTTGGTTGTTCATCTCCATTGACGGATGTGATCTCTTTTCCTCCATCTGCAATAAGGATAATTTCTGGGGGTGTCTCTTTCTAAGGTTGTACCTGACTCTGGAGAGTGGCTAAGGCAGTATCCATCTCTTCCATCCTCTTTGTCATCTGGGAAATTGTGTCATCTCTTTCCCGAAGCTGTGCCCTCATTGCTTCCGGTTCATCTCTTTCCGCAGCTGCTGGAGCACCTTGTGAAGTGGATGATGCTCGTGTTTCAACCATGTTGATCTCGGCATACTCCTCATCCATGAACTCTGACGACTCAACTTTATCTTCTAGTTTTTCTTCTCTTTCTTTTTCTAACCATCGGATGTCGGTCCTTAACTTGTCCATGATATCCTCTAGTGGCCTTTTCCGCACGGTCTTGCAATTGTCTCGTGACGGTTGTTGAACTTCCTTTCCGTGAGTCCCCTTTATTGTAGTAACACTTTCTTCTGATTCAAGTCTCCTGGCGAGACTTTTCTTCTCAGGACATTATTTTGGTCTTAGCTCACCAGTAGTAGGTCCCCATACCATCCTTCTCGCAGCCGGAAGCATAGGACCAGATGATCTGTCGGCTATATGCTGGAAGGTGGTATCCTCCCTAATTTGTAGACCCGATACAACAATGGGTGAACTGGCTTTTAACTTCTTCTTTGATTTCTCTGTGGCAGCAACAGACTCTATTCCCGGCACCCGTCCTATCCTTCTTATGATTTCTGACACAGGGCATCTTTCTTTCTTTGCCAATCTTTCTATCACAGCTTGCAGTCGAGCCAATGGCGTAGTCTTATCCCTTTTCCTCTTGTAATTATTGTAGTACGCAGGTCAGGGTAATGCAGCGGCGATACTACGGATATCCTCTTCATCTGATGTGACAGAGAGAGGGTGAATCCTGCTCCCTTCCAACAGAGGTATATACTCAGGCAGTTCTTCTCTTTCCTTAGGAATTTCTTCTAGAAAAGCAACTTCAGCAGCTCTGGCTTTCTCGATCTTAGCGATCTTTCTATTTATATTTCTTCTTTGAGTCCGAGTTAGGGGTGCAATTCTCGAACTGGACCCAATATCAAAAATAGATGGTATTGTAGCAAAATCAGTACCCTCCACGGTGACAGACTCATCATAGACTTGGATTTCCTTCCCCTTTAGTTTGGCAGAAGTCAGGGTAGGTGCAGAAATGACTAGACTGGTGGGGGTAGAGACAACAGTTCTCCTACGAACAGTAGTACTCCTTTAAGTTGGAACCCTTTGTAGGGGAGGGAATTCTTGAGTCGATTTCAGGTTGAACTCAATCACGGGCTCTTCAGTTTCTGACACTTTGTCCATTAGTGTGAAGAGAGTGACATCAGCGAACTTGACATCTGTGTTGCCGAATCCTTGTCCGAAATGGATGATTCCATTATCGGGCAGCTCATCCTTGTAAACGGCGAAGCCCATTCCATTGGTGAAGGAGAAGATTAACTTTGGGGCAATCATTTTCTGCAGGGCAGATTCCGAATGTTAGTCCCGAATTATGCGTATTTGTGATTTTTAAAAGAGATTGTTTATTAGAGGGTTCGTTTGTTAGAAACAAAACTATTAAGGGAAAAAGGTTATAGAAAAGGTAAAGGGCCCGATTTAGAATTGGAAAGGAAGAGAAAGTCTTATGCAAGAATTCTCGACTCGAAGGACTGCTCCTAAACTAACACCTATTGAGGGTCCACCCCACCTCAGAAAAGAGATAAAAGGATCTCGGAACCTCTCCGTTTAGGGGTGTCTAAACAGTGGATCCTAAATCCGAGAGGAGTTGGCTATACTCGTTCAAGACATAAATGAATGGGTTATCCCAATGGAAGAATGGTAGTTTGCTCCACTAGGGACATGGATACACTACCGATTTATGAAAGCAAAACCATCTAATCAAGATGGAGAGAGAAACTAGTCCCTAACGGAGTAGCCAGAAATTGTCGGCATATTTTTAAGTCGTGTTTTGAAAAGGGGGTCGCCTACAGAAATTATCGGCAAATTTTTAGATTTTAATTTTAATTTAAATATATATAATTTAGAAAGTAGCATTTTATTTTGAAAATAATTTTAAGTTTGGAAATTTTAAGATATGAAATTAAACCGATCTCACATCCCAAATAGTTTATATAAACGAGCACTGCATCACAAATCGTGTATCTATCCCGAAGAATAGACACACTCCTTGATGATGAGGCTCGGTTAAATAAACTAGAAGATTTGTGACACCGTTTGGTCTGCGAACCAACTTTATAAGCCGACAAGTTACCCTGCTTAATATAAATGAATTAAGCAGGGTTTATATTACCTGGGTTCTTAAAGTTCCCTCTAAGGGCAAGCCCCTATAGTTAATTACATCTTAAATGACGGGAATCATTTAAGAAAACTCTCGATAATGATCAGTGGTTTTGCTCTAAAAAATTTCAAAGCTTAAGGTTTTCAAAGGATTGAATTTTGGAATTTCAATAGGGAATGGATCAAACTTGGAACAGTTAATTTCAGGAGTTCAAAGGAAGAAAAGTAGGAGAAGCGTAGGATCCAAGAAGAATCTTGGAAACTTCCTAAACTATCATATTGTTTGGCTTCAATTTAGGAATTTATTTAATATTGCAATCCTACCAATTTTAATTAATTAGGACTTATATTTGTATAATATGATCATACAAATGGCCTTGAAGATTTGTGGGTTTATGTCGTACCAGACGACTACCTCGGAGTCCTAAGACCAGTTAGGGCTTAATTTACGTGACATGATCATGCAAATGCCTAACAAAGAGTTGAGGATTTATGCCTCACTAGGCATACTACCTTGAAATCCTATGGCTTGGTTATTTAATTCTAAAAATGGTTTTGCTGAAGTAGATCCGAGTTTAGCTGATGATGATGGTCGTGCTGCCCACTGTGCTCCAAGCTCCTTGTTGTTGTAGAGGTTTGGTTTTAGAAAGTGAAAATCAGGAGATGAGAGAAGTGTTTTGGTTTAGAGAAAATCTTAAAATCCAAGTGTTTTTTAATATTTTAACTAAAACAAATCTTAAAGTTGTTTAAACAGAACCAATTAAGATCCCACGGTTCTGTCATCCCGGCACCGTTATTTTCATTGAATTCACTTAGTCCAGATGAATTTGCTAAACTCAACTGAATGAGTTCCACACTTTCATTTAGACTGTGGGAAATCCCGTTAGCAACATGTGGGTTACATCATCCGAGGTATTCTCAATCATTCAACGAGACATTTTAATTTAGTTGTAATTGTAGTTTTGTTGTTCTGTTTGTGATTAAATTTTGAGTTATTTTATATTTTGGAATGTTGTGGCGGTGAATTTTATCTTGCAATGACTTTTAATTTAGTTTTGGTTTCAGTTCAGGGACTATCCTAAAGGTTTTGGTTTTCATGCAACAATCTTATTTAACATGGAAGAAAAGTAAAGTACAGTGCATGTAATTAAATTGCAATAAAGTAAATTGCAATAAAATAAAAGCGTACTGGAGGATCTTCCCGTCATCCCAAGCTGCACTTAAAACACATGTTAGAGCATTTAAACATATTTTTGCATGAAATACCTAGTTAAAGCTAAGGGAAAGGGTTTTCGTTATCTACCGGAATCCTAATCTGATAACTAGTCATCTCCTATGACGTCTAGGTTATTGGTTTGGTTTAAGGATGATTTTCTTCATCAAAGAACAATTAGATTCAATTGCTCTTCTAAAATATCCCGTCATATTGAGGAAGTGTTTAGGACGAGTCATAAACATCTTTTTAATACTTCTGGGATTATTTTGAGACCAAGTAAATTTAGTTGCACATATGAATTAATTATCCAGCAGTTTAGTTAAACTTTGTCTCTTGCTCAGTGAACTTGGGTAGTTGATTACCTGATGAATGAAGTGACATTTCACTTAATACTCTATCTAAGAGTTATAATAATTAAATCCTTTAAGGGCAAGTTGGTTTATCTAGAATTTTAATCATTCTTAATTTAAAGTTTGAGTTAATGATTTAAAGTGTTTTAATTTAATTATGAGGTTTTAATTAATAATTTTAAGTTTGGAATAGTGTTCAAATTATTTTACATTTAATTTAAATCTTTACATTTTTAATTATTTTGGTATTTCAAGTTGAAATTCAGGTTTTAAATTTACTTAGATAGCAGGAGGTGTTGAAATTATTATTATGTTTTGATTTAACTCTTAATGATTTCATTTAGGTTTGTTGTTAAATGATTTTGATTCAACTTAATTTAATTTAATTTTAATTTAATTTAAATTTAAATTAATTTTAATTTTAATTTTAACTTTAATTTTAATTTAATTTAATTTAATTTAATTTAATTTAATTTTAGTTTTAATTTTAGTTTCAATATTTTTAATTTAATTTAATTTAATTCTAGTTTTAATTGTTACTTTGGATTATTATTTTAATTTTTAATTAAGAACTAAATATTGTGAAAGTGACTTATTTAGGGATTTTTAAATTAAAGAATAAATATCCTCTTAATAATATCCCTATTTTAATAATCCAATTTTTAAATATATTCTTTCCAAAATTTAAATTATTTAATTAATTAAAGTTTCATTTTGATATTTTCAAAGTGTTTAATGGGTTTCTAACCCTTAATTTCCCTAAGTTTCAACCATCCAAGAGAAAGTTAAAATCAAATATTTTACCCCCCCCATTTTGATTAAACCTAAAGTTTTAATTAGGGGTTAAAATTTTTAATTACCCTTATGCCCTTTTAAGCTTATTCATTTTGTAACTCACTAATTTGAGCTCAAATGAATTTGAAATTTTTATGTCACCTCACTCACATGTCAATTAAGATATTAGAGGAGAAAATGTGATTTTTCTGAATTTAATTTATTTATATAATTATTTTTAGTAGAAAATAAGGGTTTTCAAAGAAAATTCAACAACATGACTAAGGAAAGGTTTCTTTCCTTAAGAAAATTATGGGATGTTTTTAATGACCACAGGAACACTTGGACCAAATTTTGTGTTTTTTGAATTATATTTTATTTATTATAATTATTTTTAATTTTAGAGTATTAAATAATTTTAAAATAAACTAAAAGTTGAAAAATAGATTTTATATTTTTGTTAAATTTCTCTGACCTCAAGGAGTCCAGAGAAACAAATTTTATAATTTTCTGATTTTTCTTTGATTTACTAGAATTATTTTAGTGAAAAAGGTTGAAAATTCATTTTTTAATATTAAAAATTACAATAAGCATTTAAAATTCAATATCTTATCCTAGGGACTTAGGAAAAATATTTGGTTTGTTCCTAAATGATTAGGAGTCAAAATTTGACATTTTCATGATTTTTAATATTTTTGTGATTTTTATTATTTTTTAATTATTAAAATATTAAAATATTGTGAAAAATCAACTTTATTAGAAAATTCCAATTTTAATTTTCCTGAACTTCTCTGATATCAGAGAAGCCCCAAAACCATTTTTGTGAATTTTTTAAAAGTATTTTTGGAGTTATGAATTTTTAAAGTTCCATTTTGCTTGTGAAGCTTAATCAATCTATTTGGTGGGGTTAATCAAGTCCAATTGATTTCAAAATTTTATGTAAGGTTCCTCTCACCTAAAGAACAATGGAGAATTGTTTTCAAGTCAATTTGATGTGTGGTTAACCCTAATTAATTCAAATTTAATTTTAGGGGTTTAGGCTAATTAAGGTTATTATGAATGAATTAACTCAAAATATATTTTTCATAGGGTCCCCTGGTCCTAAGAAATATCACCAAATTTTCCTAGAATTTATTTTACAACATGCTAATTATTGGAATTAAAATATCTAAAATAGTGACATGAACTTGAAAAATTAATAACTTTTCATAGAGATCGCCTCTAACTTTGAGAAATTCAGGAAATGTTCCCAAGATCAGAGGCTTCAAAAGCCCTATGGTCTCATGCCATGGTGAATTATCTATGCAAATGGAGAATCAAAACATTGAAAATAGTAAATAAATTATTAAAAATAAAATACTCATCCAATTAACTTGGTTTCTTTTCCACATTATTCTCCTCTGTTCACTGAGCAAGAGGGTATTTTTATTTTATTTTTGTGATTTTTCTATGAAAAGATATGAATTTTTGAATTTCTGGTATTTAAATAATTCAAAAATACCCTAATTTCCTACTTATCCATGCGGCATTGCATCAACCTTGGCAGCTCTGAAAGCCCACGCGCCGCGCTGTGATTCGACGCTGCCATCTGAATCAGCTCTCCAGGGGCCCGCGGTTCACGTATCATTGCACTGTCTGGCTTGATCTCGACAGTCCGCTCGATACACGCGCGATCCAATGGCTCCTGGTCATTGTCTACGACTGGTGTGCTCCCATGACTGTCCACAATGATACCCTAATATCTCTCTCGATTCTCAATGGATTTTCGAGTTCTTATACTCTATCGATTCGTCATGAAGAGACGAACACATCCATACGGTTTATAAGCTATGAAATTAACCCAAACAAAATGAAGAATTTTTGGAAACTCGGAAGGAAGAATGAGTTCATACCTTTGCTCAGAGAAGTGAAGCTTCGATCCGAGGGTTGTTTCACCTTTGATTGAGTCCGAGCAAGCTCCGGATGAAGTCTCCGGCTCCGGGAATTGTCTAAGTATGAAAGTGACCAAGGCCGATCACAAAGCTTGGAGGCTGGAAGCAATGGTTGGCCTGGTGAGGGGGATTTTGTTGGGGAACTTCTCCTCTTGGTATGGTGAAGGTGTGGGGTCAATCAATTTGAAGATTGGCTCACTGTGGTGAAGTGTCCTGTTTTTAGGTGGATTTTCAACTCAGAAATTGAGCTCACAGAGAGGGTTTAAGGGCTGGATTTCAGTGGGGATGAGGTTCTCTATGTCTGGAGAGGGATCTGGAGTGATTTTGGCAGAGTTTTGGTAAGGTTTGTTTCAACACTTCTTTTGGCTGAGAGGTGTCGGTGTTTAAATAGAGGTGGCTGGAGGGCTTCCCAGGGGCAATTTGAGGCTGGGATCAGCTGCTCAGGGCAAGGGAAGAACAGCCATGAAGTTCATTTGAGTTGGGACACCTCAGCAAGGAGGAATTTGAAATTTGAATCAAATAGGTGTTCACGGGTATGGTGTTTTCCAGTGGCCCAGGTGGTGGTCCGGCCAGGGTCAGGTCACCATCTGACTCAGTGGGGTCAGGAGTGGAAGTTGGTGCAATTAATTGGGGTTTGACATGTGTAAAGGGTTTGATTTAAATGCCATATGGGGAATCTCATTTTGGGCTTGGTTTAGTCAACTCATGGTTTAGGCTAGGTGCACCTCCCCAAGGCTAGTTTGGGCTGAAGAGAAAGTCACCTGGGTCAGCTTGATTTTTGGGGACAAGTCACAATCCAAGTACAATTAGGCTTAAGCAAGATTAGGGAATACATGGGAGTGTTTAATCACTCCTAAGGGAATCATTAAAGGGTTCCCTCCTTTTTCCATTTAGGGAGTGGTGATAAGTCAAAGCTCTCATGGCTTTCATGTGGCTTGTGCATGGCTCCAAGGACTCCATTTGGCTTAGGGATGGCTTGGCTCATTTACATGGAAATGGATTTTGAGATTTTTGATGAATTTAGGGAAAATTGGCATGAGGCTTAATTTAGGATAATTTGATGATGATTTTGAAACTTAGGGAATGATTTAAATCAAAGGGATGATGAGAGGAAATCTCATGTGGGCTTTGGAATGGATTTTGGGCTTTTTGAATTTTGGTGAAAATGGGCTTTTAAAGGCTTTATGGAAGTGGGATTTTAGATTTTAAAATGGGCTTTTGGATGAAATTTTTGTGAAGGACCATGCCAAAAAAATGTTGGGTTTAGTTTAGGGATGTGTCATGAGTGATTTGGAACAAATTTGAAGTGATTTTGAATTGAATTGGGTTTAATGTGGGTCTTTTAGTAAAGGGGCAAAAGTGGTTCAAATTGGACTAACTTGGTTTAAGGTTGGGCTAAAGTTGGATTTGATGTAACATTAACATTGAGAAATGTTTATGAGAGTGTCACAAAGAGTTTTCAACTTTGGTTGGGCTTTGATTTTGGGATTTGGGCCCATTTGGGTTAGGTTTGGGCTTAGGTCAATTTAAGGGATTTTGGTTTTGGGTTAGGTTTGGGTGGAGTTTAGTTTCAAATTTTGGGCAAATCAAGTTAAGGTTTTGTTCATGGGGATGTTAGGAAGGCCTTAGAAAATATTTGGGGCCAATTGGAGTTGAATTGGGTTGGTTTGAGCTAGGTTTAGGTCATGAGCCAAAATTGGGCCTTAGGCTTCAAATTGAAATTGGGCTCAAATGTCAACCAAATTAGACTTTTATTTGGTCTAAATTTATATTGGGGATATTGAATTAAAGTTTAGAATTGAATTGGACCAAAATTGAGGTCAATTGGGGTGGTTTGGTTTGACATTGGGTTCACTTGGGTTAAAAATGGGTCAAATTGGGGGTTTTGGCAAACGTGGGGTAAATTGGCAAAATTGGCCCATGGTGTAGTTAAACAAAATGAAATTAGGAATATTTGGGATTTTCTATATTTTTTTGGGAATTTTATGAATTTTTGGATTTTTGTGGTAAAAGGGTATTTTGGTAATTTGGGGGGGGGTATAGGGGTATTTTTGGAAATTTTGGTATTTTTGGCAAAAGATAGTCAATTTGAATGGTGGGAAGTGTTTAGGATTGATTTTGAGGGATCTTGGCTAATTTAGGCAATTTTGCAAATTTTAGATAACTTCAAGGACATTTGGTAGGTTTGGTGGGTCCGGGGCCACGGGAGTCAAAAATTGAAATTTTGAAAAAAAAAAGAAGATTGATCAAATGTGAGTGGAATGGAATCATTTTGGTTGAGCCATGAAGCCATATTAAGCCCATATGAGCCATGAGAGGACTCTTTTGAGGCATTCAGTATGTTGTTCCTAACCCTCTTAGCTAGGGGCTTAGGGGTTAAGGACCATCCATATGAATTACCTACAAGAGTCAGGAAGTCAAGTTGGGTGAGAGTGTGGTTTTAGGACTTGGAATGTGTGTAAGAGTGTAGTCTATGTGCAAGTCAACCCTCACCAGTCCAGGCCACCCAGGGTATTCCTAAGGCCAAAAAGCCCTATAGGGAACTTATCCTTTAAACCTTCACATTTGATTTCAACCCTCTAGATGATTAGGGGTCTACAATCAAGCTTGTGGGGTTTGCAGGGAGTTAAGAAGTAGTTTGAATTTCTAAATGGTGGGTTCCATTTCTAGTCCTCTAAGATTAGTCAAAGGAAAAGCCTAAGGCTAGATCCTAAGTACTAAAGAGAGAAGCAAAAGACCTTATAAAAAATGAGGTCAATAGAGGTTTGCTCGTATAGTGAACAGTGTGGTGTTACCGTCACGGACAATGATCTACTACTCGGAACAGCTGATCACAACCGACTATTGTACATTTTAGTCTCCATCCGAAAGTTCACGCTTTCTAGAGTGTTAGTTGATCCAGGAGCGTCAATCAACATAATGAACCTTCGGACATTAGCATAACTGGAAATTGATGCCCGTGATCTCCAAGCAGACATGATGTTAATAAGAGGATTCAATCAAAAAGGAGAAAGAGCCCTTGGATTGATAATACTATTAATCAAGATTGGTGATTTGGCAAAGACAACCACAAAATTCCATATAATTGATTCTGAGACATCGTTCAACGCTCTACTGGGTCAGCCATGGATCCATGAGAACCGGATGGTACTATTGTCTCTGCACCAGAACATAAAGTATTATGAAGGAGGAGAACAGTGCATCAAAGGTGTATTGCAACGGTTCTCCGTACATGAGATTGGAATTCAAAAAGATGCAACCTACTACGCACCTCCGAAGAAAACCATCTTTTCCAAAAATGCCATACCAAATGAAGAAAAAGAAGTTTGAGATGACGAAGAACCTGAAATTCTAGTTCAATAGTTGCTCACCACTCCCTTACGGTGAGATGGTGAAGGTTTCTCCAGAACTCGCACCGGAGGTCGAGGCCGGGGACGAGGTCGAGAAAGATACGGTGGAACAGTTGGACATAAGAAACTGGTCATTGATGTTGATTGGGAGAATAGTTCTGAAGAAGAAGTCAAGAAAGAAGCAATGAAGATAAGTCAAAAGGAACCTCAATTCAAGATTTCTCTCGAAGATGAAAAGAATGAAGAATACAAATCAATGTAAGGCAAGATAAACCACTGTGTACATACTATGATCCTGACCCCGATCTATCCTAGCAAGGTCGAGGGTATGGTGGTCAAGGAAATACATGGTGGCGGTGCTAAGCCAATGAAGTTCTACCGTGGTGCTTCTTCTTCCAAAATTGAAAGTAATGTACAATTTGAAGATTTTGCTTCATCTGAATTAATGGAATTTCCTTTTGAGTGATATTCTCCCTGTGTTAAAAATTTGATGCTTCATGGTTTCTTACATAAACAGTGGTAAAAAGGTCAATCACAGCGCTTTGAAAAATTATGGAATAATCTCTGTCATCCTCCCAATTCAAAGCATGGTCTCGGATTCGGCAAAGTAGCACCAGCTGATGACACACAATTTTGCTTGTTTGTCACTTGTGAGTTTAATGAAAACTGCCTAGAAGCTTTAGAAGATCTTGAGGATCTACTAATTGGAGATGCTTTGCAAGAATTTGAAGAAGAAATTAAATCTACAATAGACGAGTTAATGGAAGTTAACTTAGGTACTAGCGAAGAGCCTAATTTGACTTTTGTTAGCTCCTTACTCAACAAAGAAGACTCTGAAAACATGATGAAGCTATTAATGGAATTCATGGACTTTTTTTCTTGGAGTTACGATGAAATGCCGGGATTAGCTCCAGAAGTTGCAGTTCATAGACTAGGAGTAGATCACGCTGCCATTCCAGTCAAACAAGCTCCGAGAAGAATGCGTCTAGAAATCGAACAACAAGTAATAACTGAAGTTAAGAAGCTAATATATGTTAAATTTGTCCATGAAGAATAATACCCGACTTGGTTAGCCAATGTGGTACCAGGCAAAAAGAAGAATGGTCAGATCAGAATCTGCATGGATTTCAGAGATTTGTATAAAGTGTGACCGAAGGACGAATTTCCACAACCAATTATATAATTAATGATCGACATCGCTTCGACACATGAAATCTTCTCTTTCATGGATGGATCATCAGGATACAACTAGATAAATATGGCACCAGAAGATGAGAAGCTCGCAGCCTTCAGAATGCCAATCGAAGTGTACTGCTACACAATAATGCCTTTTGGATTAAAAAACATAGGAGAAACTTACCAAAGAGAAATGACAAGGATTTTTGATGATCTCATTCACAACAAAGTCGAGTGCTACGTAGATGATGTGGTCATCAAAAGCAAACTGAAAGAAGATCAGCTGTATGATTTGAGAATTATTTTTGAGCTATTAAGACAATATAACCTTAAGATGAATCCCTTGAAATGCGCCTTCGGCGTTACCTCCGGAAAATTCTTAGGCATTGTTATCCGACATCATGGAATTGACATCAATCGGGAGAAGATTAAAGCTATCTCAGAAATGCCGCCTCCCAAAACTTTGAAGCATCTACTATCCTTCTGAGGGAAGCTGGCGTATCTTCGACGCTTTATTTCGAATTTGTCAGGTAGGTGTCAGCCCTTCTCGGCATTGGTTAAAATGGACGCCAAATTCATTTGGGAAGAAAAATGCCAGCTGGCCTTCAAGGACATTAAACTGTATTTAACGACACCTCCTGTCTTAGCAGCCCCAGTCTCGGGTAGACCGTTGATACTTTATACCACAGCCTTAGATGACTTCCTTAGAGACCTAGCCCAGGTCAATGACGAGGGTAAAGAAAACACTCTCTACTACTTAAGTTGCAATCTAATTCCGACGAAGGTAAAGTATCCCCCGATTGAGAAGCATTTTTTAGCCCTGATCTTTGCCGCTCAAAAACTCACGCATTACATGCTTTCTCATAAGGTCAACCTTATCTCGAGAGTTAATCTATTATAATATTTGATGCCTCGACCAACGTTTTCCGGTAGACTTGCCAGGTGGTCGATGATACTATTGCAATTTGATTTAACTTTTGTTCCTCTTCGTGCCTTAAAGGGATAAGTCCTAGCAGATTTCCTTGCAGTACACCCTTTACCAGCAGAATCGCCTCTCAACGATGACTTGCCAGACGAGCAGATAATGAGCTTAGAAGACCCCGATGATCAATGCTGGGAATTGTACTTTAACGGAGCATCATCAGTATAGAAAGATAAAGAATTACAAATGATAGTGCCCGGAAAGGCAGGAATCAGATTAATATTTTTAACACCAGAGTGGGGGATGTTAAGATACTCCTACCATCTAATAGAACCGTGCACGAACAATGAAACCGAATATGAAGCCCTTATAACCGGACTGGAGTTAACCATTCAGATGGGGATAACAGACATCAACATCTACGGTGATTTGCAGTTGATCATACAACAGGTCGCTGGACAGTAGAAGATTTTGAAACCAAGACTTGAGTAGTACTTTCATTATGCAATGAAATTGTTGAAGCATATTCTGAATGTAACTATCTACAAGATTCCCAAAAAAGAAAATACTCTCGCAGATGTGCTAGCTCACCTCACAAAAGAATTTGCCTGCATACAGGATGAATCAGCTAAAATGTTAGTTCAGAGACGACATGTCCTCTCATAGCTCGACATGGATGCAATGCACCAATCAGAAAAATAAGAAGAATCAGTTGCCGCGGTGACAGAAACTACAAAAGATTGGCGGTGACCATTAATAGACTACCTTCAAACAGGAAACCTACCGGTCGATAAGTCATTAGCCCATCAAATCAAGAAAAGAACTATATCTTACGCATTAATAAACAATATGTTATACAAAAGGTCTTTCGATCAGATGTGGCTAAGGTACCTGAGCGAGTCCGAGGCTCGTGAAATCGTTAAAGAGGTACATTCAGGACTTTGTGCCGCTCATTAGTTGGGTGTGAAGATGAAAATGAAAAATAAGAGACTAGGGTACTACTGGCCCTCAATGATGACCGTCTGCATGAAGGTTGCCAAGAGTTGTCACCAGTGCCAAGTGCATGGAGTTGTTCTACATCAACCGCCAAATGTGCTACATCCGACAATCGCATCGTGGCCATTTGAGTGTTGGGGCACAGATATCGTGGGTCCAATAGAACCGCCTTCTTCAAGAGGATATCGATTTATTCTTGCAGCTACAGATTACTTTTCCAAATCGGCAGAAGCTATACTGCTCAAAGAAGTGAAAGCACGTCACGTGCTGCAGTTCTTCAAAAATTAAATCGTCTACCGTTTCGAGGTACCACACAAAATTATCTCAGATAACAGGTCAACATTTAAAAGTACGAAGATCAACAATTTTGTTAGAAGGCACAGGATCGATTGGCTCTATTCGACGATCTACTACCCAAGAGCAAACGACATGGTCGAGTCATTTAATAAAACTCTCGTCCAAATCCTAAATAAAACTTTGGACGACAACAAAAGAAATTGGCACGAGAAGTTGTTAGAAGCCTTAAGAGCCTACAAAACAACTTTCAGAACTCATACTCAGTCTACACCCTAAGCTCTAGTGTATGGGTCCGAGGCCATCTTGCCTTTGGAAGTTTAGCTTCCATCTCTCAGAATTGCAGTTTCAAACAAGATTACTACAGAAGAGAACGCCAAAATATGACTAGAAGAATTGGAAAGCTTGGAAGGGAAGCGACTTTCAGCACAGCAGAATCTGGAATTGTATCAAGCCAAGATGATCAAGGCCCGCGATAAACTAGTACGCCTAAGGACATTCAAAGTCAGTGACTTGGTTCTAGTTCTCAAGAGACCTATTATTGCATACCATAAGATATGAGGTATTGAATTCGTGGTCGAGACAGTCTACTCTGGAGGTTCCTACCAACTTATGAATTACCGTGGAGAACGATCTATGCTTCCAATCAATGGACGATATTTGAAGAAGTATTACGCAACCTGATGTTTCGAAGGATGAAATTTAAAAAAATGAGGTCTCATTCCTAGAAGCACGGGTGTAGTAATCATTTGTAACTGGGTCCGAACCCAAAATATAAAAATGGATGATAAAAATCATTAACAAAAAAATGTATTAAAAAGAAAATATGTGAAATCATAATAATAAAATTTTGATCATTTCTTTCAAGTCAAGCTCACTCCTGATCTTTCCTCATCTTTTCCTAATCTTATTAAAATTTGAAAGATATGAATAAGAATTTTCCAATGATAAGTGATCTTTTTTATTGTTCTCATTATTAGTACAACCCCTGATCCTTTCCTTGTTGTTCACAGGGAAATATCGAATAGGCGGTTGGTTATGAACTTTAAGAATGGCTTGAGTCTAGCACTCGACGAAAAAAAAATGAAGGTTGGGGTCGTGATTAAGATCGACTCTGATTTCACACTAGTTGGGCTACGGTACAAGGAAACCGATTGGACCACAATCGACCCCGGAAGAGTTCCGCAACGAGACAATAACGAAATTGTGTGGCCAGAGTCAGCCAGCTACCGACAAGACAAGGAAAGTAAATTCCGCTCAAATGACTCGGAGCAGATAAGAAAATCAAGTCTGTGGTTACTACAGCAGAGGGCAGGCTTGTGAGCGCCATGCCGACAGAAGTTCAAGAGGTAAGGAGAGCTACTCTCACTCCTACCCAACGAAGAAACAAGAACCGCCAAATTCGCAAGATGTTAAGCAAGTTAGCAGCGGACCAACATTAAGAGACAGTTGCTACCGTCAGTACAAATACTTCAAAGAAGCCAGTTCAACAAGTATCAGAAAAGAGGAGATCAACTCTAAGAACAGTAGAAAAGATGAAAGAAATCTCAAGGAAACCATAAACAGAATCAGCGCCACGACGCCAGACAGATGCATCAGCTTTGAAGAGTTTTGTTGCGAAAGCAACCCAGAGGATGTTCTGACAAAGATTATCCCCGAGGAGCTGAGACATGCAGAAGAACGTGTTGGGGTTGAACTATACATCCCACAGTACGTTACCAGACCTCGTTGATCGCAGATAATCCTAGAATAAGAGCTGGAGCGATTGCAGAAGGTTGAAAAGAAAACTTTTGAATATTTCGAAAGAATTCGAGGTAAGAGGATCAACATCTTGGAAGGTCTTGAGCTGTATACGGATGTGTTCTCAGACTACGAGCAGTAGCAGATTGTGGACTATTTCATTGAGCTTCAGAAAATGGGCCGAGCTGGTCGTTTTAGAGAGAAGACCTACTCAGAGCCTCGATGGTGGATGAAAGGAAAAGGAAGAGTTACGATCCAATGCGGGTGTTGCTACAACTTCGCCGAGGACAGAAAGGGAAATCCACCAGGGATACTCCGTCATAGTGAGGTGGATCTGATGCCAAGAATTATAAAAAGGATGGTAAAAAGGATAGTGACATGGAGGGTATTACCTGCAGATTGCTTACCCAACGACTGCATCATTAACATGTACAAGGAGGGTGATGCACCAAAAACATATACTCTTTTAGCTATATGTTTTTACCTATTTTTGTGATATTGCACTTTAAAAAAAAGGTATTTTCCATGATTTGTTGCAGGTATGATTATTATAGGTGATTGGAGTGAAAAGATGCAATAAGGAATGAATTGAAGCAAAATGGAGCAATTTGGAGGAAAATAGCCCTGGCGCCGCCGGCGCCCTATTCCAGAGACTCCAGATTTAATTGGCACAATAAGGCACCGCTGGTGCCCTATGTCGGTTCACTTTGAATTCAAAAGTTTTGGCCGATTTTTGAGGAGGTACTTGAAGAAACTCTTGGGGAATTCGTTCTTAACATTAAATTAAGTGTCCAAGACAAAAATAGAGAGGAGGAAGAGAGGAGAATTACTGTAGAGAGTGTGAGGAAAGTGTGAGAGAGAGTTAGGGTTTGTGATTTTAAGATAAATTCTTCTCTAAGGAGGGGAGAAGAGGGAGTAAAGTGAGAGATTGCTTCTTCATCTTTGTTCCAAGGAGGGAATCAGGTGTTGCAAGGAAGAGAAAATGAATTAAGGGTACTTTGAAGGAAATTTCTTGGGGAAGAGAAAGAGTTAAGTTGTATTTACTATTGTAGTTTCTATGAATCTTCTTTTATATATAAAATCCATGTGTTTTTATATCTTCTCCATGGTTAGTGAGTAGTCTCCCTTGCCTTTCTTCTTGCATGAAGTAATTATGATGTCGTGATGTGGAAATGATGTGCTCTTTAAGTGTTATAAAAGTTGTGATGTTTTTTTAATTTGGAACTTAATTTACTTTTCAATCCAGCCAATTGAATTATTAAAATATGTTTAGGAACATTAATTCCAAAAGAATTGAATGTTCTACAACAAGATTGAAGAAACCATTTAATGTCCGAGAATGAATTGCATAGTTCATGGGGATTAAGCGCAAATAAATAGGGAAATGAGTTTTGACGGACTTCAAATTGGAGGTTTCATGGTGACAGAATGGGATCCCCAATTTGGTTTTAAGTTTGGTAACTAAAGCCTATGGTTATCCTTCGGGTGAAAGGTGAGTGGGAGCTCCGAAGTGAGAGCTGGTATCCTCCCAGCCTAGCCTTAGATTTAGTAACTAAACTTAAGATATTACAATGTTCTTTACCTGCTTGGAAGAGGGGGTACTCTTTTAAAGGTAAAGAAGCAAATATGTTCCTATTTGGCACAACACAAATAATTACCATTCTTCATCATCCACAAATAATAATCTTTATGCAGGAAGAAAGACACGTTTCATATAGAAGTATCTTATAAATCACATAAGTTAGTGTGTTTGTTAGTTAATATAGTTCAGTAACTAGAAGTAATTGTAGTAGCTTTATTATACTTTGCATTAACTAGTGGTAGTACACTTAAGTAATTGTTACATTGTGTATTGGATTTTAGTGCTATATTATCTGATTTAAAGAACGTTCACCTCCCTGTGGGATCGATAACCAGGACCCCATTAGAGCCTTGTATTACTTGATACGATACATATACTTGCGTTGAATTTGTGACTTTACTAAATCATTCTAAATATATAAATTCGACTTCATAAATTCTTTCTTAATATATAAAGTCGCGGTTAAGTTTTTGTCGCCGTTGCCAGAAGGTAGATAAACGGTACTTATTTATAGATATTGTAGTAACTGAAAATCATTACTTTGTAGTGTGATTTTATATGCGTAGTAGTGGATCTGTAGGTTTGATACCTTACGATTCAGAGTTAGAGCGTACTATTAGAAAAATTAGAAAATAACAAATATGAACTGAAGATTACTGTGAAATTGCGAATAATCAAGAGAATCAAAGTATTAATGTTGGAAATTTGCCAAGACCTTTAAGAGATTATGCTAACCCAACAGCAGATGAAATTCATATAACTATTCAAAATCCTGATGTTGCTACTAATTCGTTTGAACTTAAACTTGCTATTATCCAAATGGTACAAAATAATCAATTCGGAGGAACACCTAATGAAGACCCAAATTTACATCTCGCTAGTTTTTTAGAACTGTGTGATACTTTTAAGTATGGCGGAGTGTCGAGTGATGCTGTCAGACTTAGACATTTTCCTTTTCCTTAAGGGAAAAAACTAAGGCGTGGTTAAACTCGTTAGCACCTGGATCTATTCGAACTTGGGGAGAACTTTCACAAAAGTTTCTATCAAAAAATTTCTCTTCATCGAAAACTACTAAATTAAGAAATGATATCACATCTTTTGGTCAGTTTGAAGTAGAGTCAATATATGAAACTTGGGAGAGGTTAAAAGATCTTCTTAGGAAGTGTCCACATCATGCTTTGCCAGATTGGTTAATAATTCAAACTTTTTATAATGGATTAGTGGGTTCATTAAGATCAATTATTGATGTTTTTACTGGTGGATCGTTAATGTCAAAACCTTTTGATAAAGCATATTGATTAATTGAAGATATGGCTACTAATAATTTTTAATGGCCCTCTAAACGGGTAAATCCTCAAAGAGTAGCTAGTGTTCATGATTCTGACATGATGACTATGATAGTTTCTCAAATAGCAGCACTTTCTAAGAAAATAGATCAATATGGAATGAATTATTCTCAACCACCCTCAGTGTTAAAGGAAAATTCATTTGGGCAGATAACTGAATCTCAAACACCTTATGAAACTTTGAACATGATTAATAGACCTAATAACTCTTATTCGAATTATTATAACTCTGGTTGGAAAAATCACCCAAATTTCAATTGGAATAATAATAATGCTAATGTGAACCTACAATGGGGACACAATTCTATAAACCCAGTTGGAAACTCAACCAACCAAGGAAATACTAACTTTAGACAATCTTTTCCTCTTAGATTTAGTATTAACCCATAGTTTAAGGATAAGAAGTTCTCAATAGATGAAATGATTTTGAATATGGGTAACCAATTACAAGGTGTTGCGATCAAAAATATTGAAAGTCAATTGGCACATATTTTCACTACGCTTAATAATAAACCTTTTGGAATGCTTCCTCGTAATGTGGAGATCAATCCAAATGATCAAAACAAGGAGTAACTTAAGGTTATTCAATTAAGGAGTGGAAAAGAATTAGAAACTAGAACGCAGAAAGAAGTTGAAGAAGAGAAGGAGAAGGTGAATATTGAAAAAGGTTCAAATAAGATTTATCCAGACCTGGAATATCCTCTTGAACCAATGAAGATCACTGTTGAGAAACCACCTCCTCCATTCCCTCAAAGATTAAAGCAGAAGAATAGGGATAATAGATTTGGAAAATTTTTGGAAATCCTTAAGAAGTTAACAATAAATATACCTTTTGTTGAAGCATTAGAACAGATGCCTGATTATGCAAAATTTATGAAGGATATTCTTAAAAAGAAGAGAAAGTTCACGGATCATGAGACTGCTGCACTTAGCGGAGAGTGTAGTGCAATAACTCAGAAAAAGTTTCCTGAAAAACTTAAAGATCCTTGTAGTTTCACAATCCCGTGTGCTATAGGTGAAAAGTTTTTTGGAAGAGCCTTATGTGATCCGGAAGCTAGTATTAATCTTATGCCTTTATCAACTTTCAAAAGATTGGGAATTAGAGAAATTTCTCCTACATTTGTAACTCTTCAATTAGCTGATTGTTCTATTACTTATCCTAAGGGAGTGGTAGAAGATGTGTTAGTAAAAGTGGATAAATTTATCTTTCCTGTGGATTTTATTGTGCTTGATATGGAGGAAGATAAAGATATTTCAATTATTTTAGGAAGACCATTCCAAGCTACTGGAAGAGCTGTAATTGATGTTTAAAAGGGGGAATTAACTATGAGAGTTAATGATTAAGAGGTGACCTTTAATATTTTGAAATCTATGAAGTATCCCTCAGTTGCAAAAGATAATGAATGTTTTAGGATGGAAGTATGCGAATATTTGAGAAATGATTATTTTAAAGAGATATTTGAAAAGAAAGGGGAGTATAAAAATATAATTAAAGATGAAACTGAAAATGAAATAGATTCAATGATGAGAAGAATAAGGAATTGGAGTATATTCAGGAGAAATTTGAAGTGTTAGATACCATGGAAGGTGGAGATAAAAGTTTAATTTCATCTATTGTTAAACCTCCTGAACTTGAGATGAAAATTCTCCCTAAACATTTAAAGTATATGTTCTTAGGTGAAACATCTACCTTACCAGTTATTGTATCTTCAGAATTAACTGAATATCAAGAACAAAAATTATTGGAAATCTTAAAAAGAAATCAAAGGAATCAGTCCTTCGATCTGTATGCATAGAATTTTTTTAAATGAAGAACATAAACCTAAAATTTATCTGCAAAGGAGATTAAATCCTATAATGATAGAAGTAGTTAAGAAGGAGATTTTAAAATGGCCTGATACTGGAATTATTTATCCTATTTTGGATAGTTCTTGGGTAAGTCCAATTCATTGTGTACCGAAGAAAGGCGGAGTGGCTGTGGAAGTGGATGAAAGGAATGAAACTTTACCTATTAGACAAGTTAATGGATGGCTAATTTGTATTCATTATAGAAAACTAAATGCTGCCACCCAAAAAGATCACTTTCCTCTACTTTTTCTCGATCAAATGTTCGATAGAGTTGCTGGACACAAGTACTATTGCTTTTTGGATGGATATATTGGTTATCATCAAATACCTATTGCTCCAAAGGATCAATAAAATACAACATTTACTAGCCCCTATAGAAAATTTTCTTTTCAAAGAATGCCTTTTGGATTGTGTAACGCACCTGCAACTTTTCAAAGATGTATGACGTCTATCTTTAGTAGCATAATAGATAATGGAATAGAAGTTTTCATGGATGATTTTTCTGTGTTTGGAACTTCATTTGATATTTGTTTGGAAAACTTGGCAAAAGTTTTGGAATTCTGTGAGAAAACAAATTTAGTTTTGAACTAGAAAAAGTGTCAACTTATGGTTGCAGGAGGAACAGTGCTTGGGCATAAAATTTCTGTATAGTGTATGGAGGTCGACCCTGCTAAAATTTGAGTGAGTGAGAGATTACCACCACCCAATACTGTGAGAGAGGTGCGGAGTTTCTTAGGACTTGCTGGATTTTACAGGCGTTATATTATTGATTTTTCTAAAATTACTAAACCTTTGTGCCAACTTTTAGAAAATGATAGGAAGTTAGATTTTAATGATGAATGTTTGTGTGCTTTTGAATTACTTAAAGAAAAATTAATCACTACTCCTATATTTGTTTCACCTGATTGGGAGAAACCCTTTGAATTAATGTGTAATGCTAGTGATTATGCTATTGGAGTTGCGTTGGGGAAAAGGTATGATAAAACTTTCAAAGTTATTTACTATGCTAGTAAAACTCTTAATGATGCTTAAATGAATTATACCACTACTGAAAGAGAGTTATTAGCTATAGTATTTGCTTTCGATAAGTTTAGACCTTATTTAATTGGAACTAAAAGTATAGTGCATACTGGTCACTTAGCTATCAAGTATCTAATGCAAAAGAAGGATGCTAAACCTAGATTGATTAGATGGATAATCCTTTTGCAAGAATTTGATTTTAAGATAGTTGATAGGAAAGGCTCTGATAATCAAATTGCTGATCATTTGTCAAGAATAGAATATGATAGATTTTTTGAATTTGAGAAGGAAGTTGCAGAAACTTTTCATGATGAACAATTATATATTCTTATGGAAAAGAATTTGCCTTGGTATGCTGATATTGTGAATTATATTGTTAGCGACATTATACCATCAGATTTAACTAGGCAACAACAAAAAAGATTGAAATATGATGATTAATTTTATTTTTGGGATAAGCTCTATTTATATAAACAGTGTAAGGATCTGATTATTAGAAGATGTGTGCCACATGAAGAAATTAATCCAATCATTCAGAGATGTCATGATTCTGAATTTGGAGGTCATTTTGGTGTTGATAAAACAGCTTATAAGATTTTACAATCTGGATTTTATTGGCTCACTCTTTTTCCTGATGTTTATAAATATGTTAAATTTTGTGATCGATGTCAAAGAGTAGGTAAAATTTCTAGAAGAAATGAAATGTCACTGAATTACAATTTGGAAGTTGAAATTTTTTATGTTTGGGGATTATATTTTATGGGACCATTTGCATCTTCATTTGGAAATTTATATATATTGGTCGTTGTTGATTATGTTTCGAAATGGATTGAAGCTGTTGCTTTACGTGATGCTCAGACTGTTTCTAAACTTTAAAAGAAAAATATATTTACAAGATATGGAATGTCGAGAGTGATTCTAACTGATGGTGGATCCCATTTCAAAAATAATCAAATTAAGAGATTAACTGGAAAATATAACATTATTCATAGAATCTCTACTACTTATCAGCCCCAGACTAGTGGTTTAGCTGAAGTATCAAATCGGGAAATTAAAAGAATTTTGGAGAAAACAGTGAATATTCATAAATTAGATTGGTCTCCTAGATTAGACACTGCATTATGGGCTTATAGGACTGCTTTTAAGACCCCTATTGGAATGTCTCCTTATAGATTAGTGTTTGGCAAAACTTGTTATTTGCCAGTTGAATTGGAGCATAAAGCATATTGGGCGATTAAGGAGTTGAATTTTAATTTTAGAAATGCGGGAGAAAAAAGATTTATGCAATTAAATGAGTTGGAAGAAATTAGAAATCATAACAACAGGATTTATAAAGAGAAAATGAAATTGTGGCATGATCAGAAGATATTGAAAAAATGATTTGAACTGGATAAAGAGTTTTATTATATAATACGAGATTGAAATTATTTTCGCTAAAACTTAAGTCCACATGGATAGGACCTTTTACTGTAGTAAAAGTTCATTCTTTCTGAGCTGTTGATATTGAGGATCCTAAAACTGGAAATATTTTCAAGGTTAATGGGCATCGTTTTAAACCTTAATTTGGAGGGTTTTTACTTGATTTCAAAGAGGTTTTATTGCTAAGTCATCCTAGTTAATTGAATGGTTTGTTGGGCTAACGACGTTAAACCAAGCGCTATTTGAAAGGCAACCCATGTGTATTTGTGTGTTGAGTTTGCTTGCTTATTATTGTTTGTACTTTTAGTTTAATATTAAAGAATCCTAATTACCCCTAAATAAGTTAAAAAATTAAAAATATATTTTATCCTATTGTGAAAATGAAGTATTTCGAGCCAAACGAAGTTCGGTGAAAATTTTTACCACTGGCGCCGCCAGAGCCAGAATGGGCGCCGCCGGCGCCCTATTCTTTTATAACAGCCGAATTTCTAGTTTGAGTGCTGACGACGCCCTATCAAGCAACGCATGCACCCAAATTCTGGATGACAATTTTTACATTTTAAAATGTAGTTTTGGCGGTTTTAAGCAGAATTTTCTTCCTTAAAACACCCCAAAACTCCATTTTAAATCCATAACCACCAGAGGAACGAAAACTCCCTTTCTCAATTCGCATCCCATGGATTCTCACTCCATTGAACTCCCTAGATCTCGCATCTACAATCGACGGAAGTCCGTTAGTTTCGAGGCGCAATGTCTATTCCATAAAGTGATGATGAAGAGAAGGATTATCAAGGAAAGAGGCTTTGTGAATCGAGGTTTGGAGAGTCCAACTACAAGACTTGAAGAGATAGTGAAGCAAAGACATTGGGAAGTGTTATGCTACACTACCGTCGGAGTGGTTGTTCAGATTGTGAAAGAATTTTATGCAAATCTGCATGGGATCAACCAAGGATGTGTTTTTGTACGAGGAAGGTATGTACCATTCACTCCTGCGAGGATAAATGATCTCTTCATGATAGAAAGTGTACCTATTTGTCATTATGCAAATTTTAATGCGACAAGCAATGATATGAACGACATCTATCGTTATTTGACGGATGAAAATGAAGAATGGGAAGTAAGGGATAATAGATATATAAGTTTCTCTTCTTCATCCTTGAATCTGGTATCAAAGCAGTGGCATTACTTTATTTCGGCAAAATTAATTCCTACTATGAAGATAAGTAAGGTAACGAAGGAAAGTGCTATTCTGAATTTCTGCATATAAACTGGAAGGCCAGTGGATATTGGATCAATCATTACTAAATCTGTATTGGGATTGATTGTGCATGGATCTAAATATGGGCTTGGACACCCGTCCACCATATTTCTGTTATGTAGTCAATCACAAGTGCCATATGAGAGTTGGGAAAAAGTTCTTCTACCATGGAGACCTATTGATCCCACTGATCTTTATGACTACCGTGCAGTAGGTGATGAAGGATACATGGATCTGCTTATTGATCAACCCAGTTCACAACCTATTCAGCCTTACTATTCTGAAAGTTTGAGGATGATATTGAAGAAGATAAAGAAGTTGGAAAATGAGGTACATAATATTATGAATGCTATTAATAATAGTTCTGATTTATTTGATCACATTGATTGGAGGATGAAAGAGCAATTTGATCATATTGGTCGAATTGAGTTGGGTTTGGTTAATCTGTTGAAGAAGAATGCTGTGGTGGCTGAAGATTCATCTGATGAATTCCCATATCGTCCATTCTACAATCTGTTCGTTCATCGTCAATCAATGGGAGACATTAGAGAGGATGAGACTTCTGAGACTGATGAGGAGTAATTAGTAGATTCTATATGCTGCTTTGTTATGTTTAAGTGTTTGCTTTGATTGCTATGTTGTTTGCTTTGCTTTGTTTTAGTAGGGTGTGTTTGGACTTTGCTTTGATTTCTTGTGTGTACTTAGGACTTAGTGTTTTATTATCGTATTGTACTTGCAACACTAAGAATCTAAGGAGTGTTTCTTATATTTGATGAACATATGTGTGTAATCGTTGTATAGTGGATTTTATATATATGAAAGTAATGTGATGTGTTGTTTGTGTAAATTGATGTTGTTTAATGTTTGTGAGATGAAATAGATGCTTGTTGATGTGTTAAATAGGAATGCGGAGGGTGAAACGATTGAATTTGTGACGAAAATTTTTGAACCCAATAGAATTTTGGACTGGCACCGCCGACGCCAGATTGGGTGCCGCCGGCACCCAAATCCAGAGAAACGGGCTATTATTTTGAATAGAGCGCCGCCGGCGCCCAAACACCGAAAATAGCCCGGGACCCTTAAAAATTCGCGAAAATAGCCTGGGACCCATTTTTCCGCCATTTCTTTCGTCTCCTACCTCCATATTCGCGATTTTGAAGCTTTAGGGCTTGTTAGATCTCGGATTAGAAAGGATTTCAAGGATTTCTGAGGCCGGATCTTCACTTCTCTTAGTAAGAGCTTTACTTTAACCTAAAATTTTTGGATTTTTGCCATGTGAAACTCTCACATTGTTGGATGATATTTTGGAGATTTTTGAGAAAAAGTGAAGTTTCAAATGGTAGAATTTGTTCTTACTTGAATAGATTAATTCTTAGAGTTAATACATTGTGGATTTGGAATTTATTGGCAAATTTTTGTAATTTTTCTAGAAATTCACATGGCTCCTAGAACGAGTAAGGAGAAGCAAAATTTTGATTGGGACAATGAAAGATTTGTTAATGTCAAGGCTCAATTTCGCTTCAACTCTCAATTCCAAAATAAGAAGTGTATTCAAGATCGAACATTTGAAAATGCTAGTGGATCTATAGAACAGTTGATTTCTGAGTGAAATTGGGAACATTTCTATTACTTTTCTACTAATGCTGTTTTAGGAGTAGTCCGAGAATTTTATGCTAACGTGCCCTGGTCTGAAATAGAAAATGTGCTAGTCTGAGAAAAACTTGTTGAGTTCACCCCACAATGTATCAATGCATTTTATCAAATTCGAGAACCTTTTGTTTGTCAATTTGAGAATTCTGATACTATTGAAGGGAATTTGATGAGTATAATCACGTATCTGACCGATGGAAGAGGGGAATGGAAGATGAATCAGAGACAGATGATTAACTTCCCTGCTTCTACTTTAAATGTTGCTTCTAAAGCATGGCATTATTTCATTTCTGCAAGACTATTGTGAAGTTACTAGGGATCGAGCTATTTTAAATTATTGAATCTAGAATATGAAGAGGATTAATATTGGAGTTGTTGTCTTCAAGAGCATTCACTCTATTGCCAAAGGAGAAACCACTGGTGGATTAGGACATCCTGCCCTGATTCATGCCCTTTGTGTTCAGTCTGGAGTGGAGTATAGTAGTTCTGAGGAAGTGGCGATACCTTTGAGACCGATTACGAAGACCATTATTCGTACTTATGGGGCTCATGTGGGTGCAAGAGAGGAGACTAGGAGTACTGATATTCCTACCACGAGTTATGATGTTCCTTCTACTTCTGAGCCCCCCACACTATCTGATGTCATGCAGCAGTTGAGATTGCTAAGTGATAATTAATTATTAAAACATGTTGAGGAACATTAATTCCAAAAGAATTGAATGTTCTACAACAAGAATGAAGAAACCATTTAATGTCCGAGAATGAATTGTGTAGTTCATGGGAATTAAGCGCAAATAAAGAGGGAAATAATTTTTGACGGACTTCAAATTGGAGGTTTCATGGTGACAGAATGGGATCCCCAATTTGGTTTTAAGTTTGGTAACTAAAGCCTATGGTTATCCTTCGAGTGAAAGGTGAGTGGGAGCTCCGAAGTGAGAGCTGGTATCCTCCCAGCCTAGACTTAGATTTAGTAACTAAACTTAAGATATGACAATGTTCTTTACCTGCTTGGAAGAGGAGGTACTCTTTTAAAGGTAAAGAAGGAAATATGTTCTTATTTGGCACAACACAAATAATTACCATTCTTCATCATCCACACATAATAATCTTTATGCAGGAAGAAAGACACTTTTCATAGAAGTATCTTATAAATCACATAAGTTAGTGTGTTTGTTATTTAATATAGTTCAGTAATTAGAAGTAATTGTAGTAGCTTTATTATACTTTGCATTAACTAGTGGTAGTACACTTAAGTAATTGTTACATTGGGTATTAGATTTTAATGCTATATTATCTGATTTAAAGAACGTTCACCTTCCTGTGGGATCGATAACCAGGACTCCATTAGAGCCCTGTATTATTTGATACGATACGTATACTTGTTTTGAATTTGTGACTTTACTAAATCATTATAAATATATAAATTCGACTTCATAAATTTTTGCTTAATATATAAAGTCACGGTCAGAGGGCCACACATAGATCATCACAACTTCGTCAGACCTTTCTGCACGGTGTCTTTTGTCAACTAATGTAACATCATGTTCGAATCTGACCTCCAGATAGTAGGCCCAGAGAATTCCGAGGGCTGGTGGAGATACCTCTACCAGTAGATTACTTATTGGTGTTAAAAGGAAATGGAGCGAAAATAGCAAAACACTGCATTCCAGGGGTACCTGTTCAGCGAATCTTCGTCACTTTCAGGAGGATGGAAGACAACAAAATGTCTTTCCACTTTCAGCCAGATCCAGAATTAGAGAGCCTTTAACCCTACGAGCTGTGAGCTACATGGGAGACAGTACACCTCCAATGCACATCCGAATGACATTTCCTGCCAAGGATGGCTTGGAAGGTGAGGTTATTGTCCATGTATCTCACTATTCAGACAAGGATCTCGACAGATGCTTTTGGAAGAAACTTGCAAGAATCTTACACAATTCATTTTTGAATTTATGAGGATTGTATGAGATAATGAATTTTCAAGGAATATATCATCATGTTTTGGATCGAGCTTCAACAAATTGGAATGTAAACAACCATGTCGTATTTTGCCTTCACCTCTTTTGTACAATTTGACTGGGAAACGCCATTAAGTTAAATGAAATTTGAACGAAGAGTGAAAAGAAAAGAAAATGAATAAGAACATTTTTTTTAAAAAAATCTAAATGTCAAAAGAAATTCCAAATTAACATGAACTCTAAATGAACAAAAAATGAAATTGAATCACTAAAGCAAACAAAGCGAATCTAAATCTCGAATTGAATTCCGATCTGAATCCTTCGATTTGAATCTTTCAACTGAAATCCATTTGAAGCTCTTTTGAATCCTCTTTTAAGTTGATTCTTCCCTCATGGAAGAATCCAACTTCAGTTTAAAACTTCTAAACTTCTTTGTCGTCTGTTGACCTCATTTTTGATGAGGTCTTCTCTTCTTCTCTTTAGTACTTATGATCTAGCCTTAGGCTTTTCCTTTCGACTATCTTAGAAGACTAGAATCGGGACCCACCTTTTAGAAATTCAAACCACTTCTTAACTCCCCGCAAACTCCACAAAATTGACTATAGACCCCTAATCACCTAGAGGGTTGAAATCAAATGTGGAAGTTTAAAGGATGAGTTCCTATATGACTCTTTGGCCTTAGGACTGCCCTGGGTGGCCTGGTCCAGTGAAGGGGCTGACTTACACACACACTACACTTATACACTACACCTACACACTACACTTCCACACACCTCCTAAAACTACACCCATACCTAACTTGACCTCCTGACTCATGTAGGTGATTCACATGGATGGTCCTTAACCCCTAAGCCCTCGGCTAAGAGGTTAGGAACAACATAGATGAATGCCTCAAATGAGTCCCTTCATGGCTCATATGGGCTTGATATGGCTCCATGGCTCAACCAAAATGACTTCTTTCCACTTACACCCACCCAATCTTCAATTTCCCAAATTTTCAATTTTTGACTCCCGGGACCCTACACCCGCTTAGCCTACCCAAAACCCTTGAAATTACCCAAATTTCTCAAAAATTTCCAAATTACCCAAAATTCTCCAAAATCATTCCCAAACATTTCCACATCACTTAAATTGATCATCCATACCCAAAAATACCAAAAATTCCAAGAAAACCTCCCAATACCCTCCAAATACCCAAAATACACCTCTTGACCCAAAAATCCAAAAATTCAGAAAATTCCCAGAAAATTCCAGAAAATCCCAAATATTCCCAATTTTATTTTGTCCAACTACACCATGGGCCAATTTTGTCAATTTACCCTACTTTTGTCAAAACCCCCAATTTGACCCATTTTAACCCTAAGTGAACCCAATGTCAAACCAAACCTACCCAATTGACCCAAATTCTGGTCCAATTAAATTCTAAACTTCAATTCAACATTCCCAACACCAATCTAGGCTAAATCTAAGTTCAATTTGATTGATATTTGGATCCAATTTCACTTTTGGCCTTAAAGCCCAATCTTGACCCATGACCCAAACCTAACCCAAACTCACCCAATTCAACTACAATTAACCCCAAACCTTTTCTAAATCTTCCTTAACATTCCCACAAACAAAACACTAACATGATTTTGCCCAAAATTTAGACCCAAACCCCACTCAAATTCAACCCAAAGCTAAAAGGCCCATTTTTGACCTAAACCCAAACCTAACCCAAATGAGCCCAAACCCCAAAATCAAAGCCCAACCAAAGCCAAAACCTCTTTAAAGCACTCCCATAAATATTTCTCAACATTAATTTTACATCAATTTCAACCCTAGCCCAACATTGGCCCAAGTTAGCCCAATTTGACCTACATAGGCCCACTTACCAAATAAACTCAAATTCAAACCAATTCAACTCCAAATCACACCAAATTGACTCCAAGCCCTTCATAGAACATCCCTAAACCAATTATGACATTTATTTGACAAATTTCTTCACAAAATCTTTACCCAAATGCCCATCCTAAAATCAAAAAGCCCATTTCCCTTAAACTTTCCTAAGAGCCCACTTCCTTCAAATTCAAAAGCCCAAAATCTACCCTAAAGCCCACATGACATCTCCATTTGCCATCCACTTAATTAAAGCCATTACCTAAGTCCTAAATTCACCATCAAATTATTCCAAATCAAGTTTCATACAAATTTCCATCAAATTACCAAAAATTCCTAAAATCCATTTTCATGAAATCGACCAAACCTTTTCCCAAGCCAAAGGTGAGCCATGCAAGCCATGGACAAGCCACATGAAGCCATGGAAGGCTTGACATGTGATCAAGCCATTAATGGCAAAAGGAGGGGACCCTTTCCTAATCCTCCTTAAACCCTTTTTACCTTAAGCATGTCACACACTAAACCATGCTTAGCCACCTCATCATGGATGGAGACCACACCATTCTCTCTTGGCCGACCCAAGTGACCCTTTTCAGCCCAAGACCAGGCCTCGGGTGGTGAACCTAGCCCAAAACCATGGGTTGACTCATTTGAACCCAAAATGGTCTTCCCCCCATTCCATTTCAATCCAAGCTCTTTACACATGGCATTTGCCAATCGCTTGCACCAAGTCCCAGCCCTGACCCACCTGACCTTGAGGGTGACCCATGCCTGGCCGGCCGGCCACCAGGCCGCCGGAAAACACCATGGCCTAGAGTTTACATGTGAGCCCAACTCGGAATTCTCACCGCCGAGCCGCCCCATCCCAGCTGGCCATTGGAGCTGTTCTTCTCTTGCCAAGAGCACTCGATCCCAAGCCCTAACTCTCCCTGGGAGGCCCTCCACCCTCTCCTATTTAAACACCACCCCTCTCGGCCATGAGAGGTGCTGAAAACAAACCTTAAGGAAACTCTGCCAAAATTGTTCCAGACTCCTCCCCATACACAGAGCACTTGATCCCCAGTGAGATCCCCCTGCCATTTCTTCTCTGTGAGCTCAATTTCGTAGTTGAAATTCCACCCAAAACCAGGACACTTCTCCACAGTGGACCAATCCTCAAATTGATTGGTCCTACACCTTCACCAGACCAAGGGAAGGTGTCCACCAGCAAAATCCCCATCTCCAGGCCACCCAGTTGCTCCAGCCTCCAAGCTTTGTGATCGGGCTTGGTTGAAATCACACCTAGACAATTCACTGCACCGGGAGACTTCATCCGGAGCTTCTTGGGATCCAATCGAAGGTGCAACAACTCTCGGATCGAAGCCACACTTCTCTGAGAAAAGGTATGAGCTAATTCTTCATCCCGAGCTTCTGGAGATTCTCCATTTCAAATGCTTTAATTTCAATGCATGATAACCGTATAGATGTGTTCGTCTCTTCAAGATGAATCCATAGAGCATAAGAACATGAAAATCCATTGAGTATCGAGTGAGATCTTAGGGATTTAGTGTGGACGGCTCTCGGGTGAGGACACTCGGGGACGATGAACGGATGTCGTCCATTCAATACACGCGCGGACGGACGGCTCAGATGGCGTCGGACCAGGAGACGGTACAAGAACCGCGGGGCCCGGAGCGCTGAGTCAGATGGCGGCGTCGAATGGGAGCGCGACGCGTGTGCGTTCGGAGATGCCGAGGATGAGTTGGCGCCGCGTGGATAAATAGAAAATTAGGGGTATTTTCTATTTATTTAATTCCCTAAACTTCAAAAATTCATTACTTTGTGTAGAAAAATCAGAAAAATAAAATAAAAATACCCTCTTGCTCAGTGAACAGAGGAAAATAATGTGGAAAAGAAATCATTTAATTTCATCAAGTATTTTATTTTTTAAAATTTATTTACTCTCTGCATGCTTTTAATTCTCCATGCATGTATACAATTCACCATGGCATGAGACCATAGGGCTTTTGAAGCCTCCGAATTTGGGAACATTCCCTGAATTTTCCAAAGTCAGAGGCCCTCCCTATGAAGAGTTATTGATTTTTCAAGTTCATGTTACTGTTTTGAGTATTTTAATTCCAATAAATAGCATGTTGTGAAATAAATCCTAGGAAAATTTGATGATGTTCCTTATGACCAGAGAACCCTAGGAAAAATAGGTTTTGAGTTAGTTCATTTAAAACAACCCTAATCGGCTTAAACACTCAAAATAGGTCTCTAATTAATTAGAGCTAACCATACATCAAATTGAATTGAAATCAATTCTCCACTGACCTTTAGGATCAGAGGAACCCACCATAAAAATTTGAGGTCAATTGCACTTGGTTAGCCCCACTAATTGGGTTGATTAAGCCACTTAGTCATTTTAAACTTTAAAAATTCATAACTTTTAAAATACCTTTCAAAAATTCACCAAATTGGTTTTGGAGCCTCTCTGACATTAGGGGAATCTGAGAAAATTAAAATTTCAATTTTCTAAAAAAGTTGATTTTTAATATTATTTTAATATTTTTAATAAATAAAAAATAATAAAAATCACAAAAATAATAAAATTCACCAAAATGTCACATTTTGAATTTTAATCACTTAGGAACAAACCCCACATTTTTCTTAGGTCTATTTAGTGAGATATTAAATTTTAAAGCTCTAGAATAATTTTAAAATTAAAAAAATATATTTTCTATCTTTTTCATTAAAATAATTATAATAAATCATTGAAAAATCAGAAAATTACAAAATTTGCTTCTCTGATTTCCTTGATATCAAAGAGATTTTTGAAAAATATAAAATTTATTTTTCAACATTTATTTTATTTTTAAATTAATTAACACTCCAAAACTTAAAATAATTATAATAAAAATAATATAATTCAAAAAATCACCAAAATTGGTCCAAGTGGTCCTCTGGTCATTAGGAATGTCCCCTAATTTTCTTAAGGATAGAAACTTTCCCTTGGTCATGTTATTAAATTTTCCTTGGAAATCTCTATTTTCTACCAAAAATAATTATATAAATAAATTAAATACAGAAAAATCACATTTTCTCCTCTCATGTCTTTATTGACATATGAGTGAAGTCATATAAAAATTTCAAGTTTATTTGAGTTCAATTTAGTGAGTTATGAAATTATTAAGCTTAAAGGGTAAAGTGGTAATTAAAATTTTTAATCCTTAATTAAAACTTTAGGTTTAATAAAAAATTAACAAGAAAAATATTTGATCCTAATCTGATTTGGATGTTTGAAATTTAAATAATTAAAGGGTAGAAACCCATTAAACAATTTAAAATGATTAAACTTTAATTAAATAATTGATTAAATTTGGAAGAATAATAAAATTGGAATTATTAAAATAGGGATATTATTAGGAAGAGATTTATTCTTTAATTTAAAAATCCCTAAATTAATTATCTCATTAATATTTAATTCTTAATTAAAATGATAACTCAAATTCAAAACATTAAAAGACTTAATCATTAAACTAAAATTAAATTATTAAACTCTTTTAAAAATTTCAATTAAAATTAAAAATTAAATTAAATTAAAAATTAAATTAAATTAAGTAAATTAAATTGAATTGAATTAAATTAAATTAAATTAAATTGAAATTAAAAGTTGGATTAAATTAAAAATTAAATTAAAGATTAAATTAAATTAAATTAAATAAACAAATTAAATTAAATTAAATAACTTAAATTAAATTAAATTAAATCAAATTAAATTAAATCAAATTAAATTAAACTAAATTAAATCAAATTAAATGAATTAAATTAAATAACTTAAATTAAATTAAATTAAATCAAATTAAATCAAATTAAATTAAAACTAAATCAAATCAAATTAATTTAATGTAACATCAAATCAAACTAAATTGAATTAAATTGAATTAAATTAAATTAAAACTCAATTAAATTAAATTAAATTAAATTAAGTTGAATTAAATATAACATCACCAAAGACATAAAGAATTCAAAATAAATCTAAAGAAACTTGAACACTATTCCAAATTTAAACCCATTAACTTAAATCAAATCATTTGAATACCAATTTACCCTCGAAAGCTTTGGTTATTATAACTCCTAAACAGAACATTAAATGAAATGTTACTTCACTTATAGGATATTCAAATGTCCTAATTCATCGAGCAAGATAACAAAACTTGAATTCTCGGACGATTAATTCATTTGTATAATTAAACCCATTTGGACTTAAAACAATCCTAGAAATATTGAAAAGATGTTTAAGATTATTCTTAAGCACTTCCTCAATATGATAGGACATTTATAAGAACAATTGGACTTAATTGTTCTTTGATGAAGAAAATCGTCCTTAAACCAAAACACAAGGAACCTAGACGTCATAAGAAATGACTAGCTATAGGATTAGGAATTTGGTAGAAAACCATAACCCTTCCCTTAGCATTACCTAGGAACTTGCTTAAATATTCTAATTGTGTTTTAAGTGCAGCTTGGGATGACGGGAAGACCCTCCAGGTACGCTTTTATTTTATTGCAATTTACTTTCTTGCAATTTACCTTCTTGTAATTTATTTAACTGCCTTGCACTTACTTTTTCTTGCATGATAAACAACTGTTGTATGAAAACCCACACCTTTAGGATAGACCCTAAAACTGAAACCAAATTAAGTTAAAAGTCATTGCAAGATAAAATTCACCGCCACAACATTTCAAAATATAAAACAACTTAAAATTTAATCACAAACAGAACACAAAACTACAATTACAATTAAATTAAAACGTCCTGTTGGATGATCGGGAATACCTCGGATGATGTAACCTACGTGTTGCTAACGGGATTTCCCACGGTCTAAATGAAAGTGTGGAACTCATTCAGTTGAGTTTAGCAAATTCATCTGGACTAAGTGAATCCGATAAAAATAATGATGCCGGAAGTATGGAACCGTGGGATCTTAACCGGTGTCGTTATAATCAACTTTAAGACTTGTTTTAATTAAAACACAAAAACACTTGGAAATTAAGACTTTCTCTAAACCAAAACACTTTTCTCATCCCCCGATTTATGATTTCTAAAACTAAACCTCTCGCAACAACAAGGAGCTCGGAGCATGGTGGGCAGCACGGCCATCGTCATCAGGCAAAACTCGGATCTACTTCAGCAAGATCGTCACTAGAATTAAATAACCAAGCCATAGGACTTCGAGGTAGTTCGCACTAGTGCAACATAAATCCTCAACTCTTCGTTAGGCACTTGCATTGCAAATTAAGCCCTAACCGGTTTTAGGATTCCGAGGTAGTCGTCCGATACGACATAAACCCTCACATCTTCGAGGCTATTTGTATGATTCTATCATATAAATATAAGCCCTAATTAATTAAAATTGACAAAATCAAAACATTAAATAGACATTAGGACTTTCCTAAATTCAAGCCAAACAATAGGATAGTCGCGAAATTACCGAAGTTCACTTCGAATCCATGATTTATCCTACCTTTCTTCCTTTGAATTCTCAAAACAAAATGTTCCAAACTGGATCCATTCCCTATTGAAATTCCAAAATTCAATCATTTGAAAACTTAAACTTTGAAATTCTTGAGAGCAAAATTATTGATTATTATCGAGAGTTTTCTTAGGTGACTCCCGTCACTTAAGATGTAATTAACTATAGGGGCTTGCCCTTATAGGGAATTTTAAAAGAACCCAGGTAATATAAACCCTGTTTAATGCTTTCATATTAAGAAGGGGAATTTGTCGGCTTATAAAATTGGTTCGCAGACCAAACGGATGTCACAAATCTTCTAGTTTATTTAATCGAGCCCCACCGTCAAGCATTGTGTCTATCCTTAGGGATAGATACACGGTTTGTGGTGCGGTGCTCGTTTATATAAACTATTTGGGATGTGAGATCGGTTTAATCTCATATCTTAAAACCTTCAAATTTAAAATTATTTTCAAAATCAAATACTAATTTTCAAAATTATTTATTTAAATTAAATTAAAAATTCGCCGACAACTTCTGTTAGGCGACCCCCTTTTCAAAATAAAACACACAACCTAAAATATGCCGACATCGTCATGAAGCCCTTTCAAGTCATTGTGATTTCATCCCTCTTTTGAGAAGATCGACTGAGTCTACTGACACAGAACTACAAAATTTTTGATTTGGTTATGATGGCATGTATTCACATCTTTCGCCAAATAATCAAACTTTTATCAACTCTCTCGAGATGTGAAACACTTTCATGTCTCATTCCAATCTTCCACTAAACTAAAATTTCCACAGAATCTTCAAAAAAATAGAAAAAAAACTAACTTTTTGGGATTGGTACCTAAATTCCAGTTCCCATCCTTCTGAGGCTGGTACCTAAATTTCAGATCTCATTTCGAGATCAATACTTAAATTTTGATTCTCTTCTCTAAATTTCCGCTAATCACTCATATTTCCGAGAAACCTTTCCGCATTCTAATCCTCTGACTTGGGTATAAGACCGACAAGGCATCCTAATCTTGGTGACCGCTAATCTCACACTCTTTCTGAGAAACTTTTTTGCATTCTAATCCTCCAACTTGGGTATAAGATTGACATGGCATTCTAATCTCGGTGTCCACTAATCTCATACACCTTCCGAGAAATATTTTTACATTCTAATCCTCCAACTTGAATATAAGACCGACAAGGCATCCTAATCTTGGTGTCCGCTAAATTCATATTCTTCCGAGAAACCTTTCCGCACTCTTGAAATTTCGAGGTCGGTACCTAACTTCCGACTCTTTTGCAAGACTGGTACGTAACTTCTAGTTCTCACCCTTTTCGAGGTCAGTACCTAACTTCTGATTTTCTTCCGAGACTGGTACCTAACTTCCAGTTCTCACCCTTTTCGAGGTTGGTACCTAACTTCTGACTCTCTTTCGAGACTGGTACCTAACTTCCAGTTCTCACCCTTTTCGAGGTCGCTACCTAACTTCTGACTCTCTTCCAAGACTAGTACCTAACTTCCACTTCTCATCCTTTTCCCGATCGGTACCTAATTTCCAATTTTCTCCTCGAGGCTGGTACCTAAATTCCAATTCTCTTTGCAATCCCGAGGTTGGAACCTAGATTCCAATTCTCAACTTAAATCCCAAATTTCTGTAAAATCCACCTTGAAATCAATATTAAGTCAAATTTCAACCAATATTGAAACTCAAATCAATTCAAAACTCAAAATTAAAACTTGAAATAAAAATTAACCAAATTTGAAATCGAATCTCTTGAAATTTGTTGATTTGGAATCCACCTTCTTTTCCCTAGCGAGAGTTATGGAATCGTCAGTCTTAGAGATTTACCTGATACTCTCCAATGGAAATTTTCTAAGCTATGTTCTATGTATGTCACTTAGACGTCTGTGTTGGTTCTGTTGATCTCTTTGGTCAATGCCAATACGTGCGATATTCTTGGTTAGCACACCACACCTATTGGGGGTCCATTTGTTGACCTCATTTTTGGTGAGGTCTTTTCTTTCCTCTTAGTGCTTAGGATCTAGCCATAGCACTTCTCCTTGACTATCCTAGAAGACTAGAGATGGAACCCACCACTTAGAAATTCAAACACCTCTTACCCCACAGATGATCATAAACCTCCAAGTCTCCTTGGAAGGTTAAAAGTCAAATGTGGAGGTTCAAGGATGAATTTCTATAGGATTTTCAAGCCTTAGGATAACCCTGGGTGGCCTGGTCTTGGTGAGGTCTAGCATGCACACACCACACTCCTACACACATTCCAAACACTAAGGCCACTCTTTCCCAACTTGGCTTCCTGACTTATGTAGGAGAGTCATATGGATGGACCTTAACCCTTAAGCCCATGACTAAGAGGGTTAGGAACAACATATTGAGTGCCTAAAATGAGTCCTCTCATGGCTCTTGTTAGCTTAACATGACTTCATGACTCAAACAAAATGGTTTCATTTTACCTACATTTAATCAACCTTCTTTTTTTTCAAAATTTCAATTTTTGACCCCCGGGGCCCTAAACCCACCAAACCTACCATATACCCTTGAAATTTTCAAAATTCCTAAACTACATAAAATTCCTTAAAATCAATCCTAAACATTCCCCTCCACTAAAATTGATCATTCATGACCAAATATACCAAAATTTTCAAAAATAGCCCCCAATACCCTTCATGTACCCTCATACCCTAAATAGCCTAAAATTTCATAAAATCAAACAATTCTCAAAAAAATCCCAAAAATTCCAAAATATTATCCACATCATTTTGTTCAACCACCACATACCCCAATTTTGTCAATTTAACCCATTTTGATCAAAAAAAATTCCAAGTGGCCCTTAAGACCCAAAATTGACCAAGTAACCCAACCCATCCCAAATTAAACCCAAATATCATCCAATGTTATCCAAATTTGTTTTGAAACCTTCTTAACATCTCTACAAACAAAACTCTACATTAACTTACCCCAAATTTGAACCCAAACTTCACCCAAGCCTAACTCAAACCAAAATTCCCTAAGTTGGCCTAAACTAACCATGAACCTAAACAAGCGCAATGCCCAAAATCAAGACCAAACTAAAATTGAAAACTTGTTTTCACACCTCCTTAAACATTTTTCCACATTTATTTGGCACAACCTTTTACCAATTTTTTTATCCAAAAGTTTATTTTAAAACCTAAAAGCTCATCTCCTTAAAACATTTTTAAAGCCCATCTCCACCAAATTAAAAAAGCCCAAATTTTCAATCCAAGGCCCATATAACATTCCTCTTCATAATGCATTCAATTAAAATCTTCCCTAAGTTTCAATGTCATCATTAAACCATTCTAAATCAAGCTTCATCCAAATTTTCATCAAGATATCAAAAAAATCCCAAAATCCTTTCTCATGCAAATGAGCCAACTTTTTCCAAGCCAAAGGTGAGCCAAGGAGCCATGCACAAGCCACATGATAGCCATGAGAGATCTTTCCACCTCACCATACCCAAAGTGGCAAAAGGAGGGAGCCCTTTAATGATTTCCTTAAGGGTGATTAAGCCTTTTCATGACTCTCCTAAACATTGCTTAAGCCTAATTGTATTTGGATTATGATTTGAACCCACTAATCAAGCTGACCCAACTGGTTTCCCTCAGTCCAAAATAAGGACTTTGGGAGGTGCACCAAGTCCATTTCCATGGAATGACCAAACCAAGCTCAAAATACACCCTCCCCCATTCCATTTTGATCAAGCTCTTTACACATGGCCAACCTTCATTGATTACACAAAACTCAATCCCTGGACACACTGAGTCAGATGGTGACTTGACCCTGGCCGGACCACCACCTGAGTCACCGGAAAACACCAGGCCGAGAGCCTCATTTGAATTTAAAAATTCAAAACTCCCTTATTGAGTTATCCCATGGCCAATGGTCACTGGAGCTCATCTTCTCCTCCCCTGAGCAGCTGATCCCACAGCTCCATGCTTCATACCTAGCTTCCCTGGACTCCAACAAACATGCCAAGCCCCTCTGATTGAAGCTTCACTTCTCAGAGCTAAGGTATTGAACTCCTCCTTCCCGAGAGCTTGTTTCGATTCTCTATTTTTTTGAGTTAACTTCAAAGCATCATAACCGTATAGATGTGTTCGTCTTGTCGAGACGACTTCATAGAGCTCAAGATCATGTAATTTGGTTGAGTATCGAGTGAAATCATAGGGTTTGAAGATAGACGATTCTCGGGTTGGAACGACTGGGGACGATGAACGGATGTCGTTCATTTGCGGGTGTATTGGACGAACGGTGGAGATCAAGCCAGACGAGGAGAAGGAGCGGAATAGCGGGTCACGAGGCATCCCAGTTAGATGGCGGCATCAAATGACGGAGTGATGCGTGTGGCTTCGGAGCTGCCTAGGATGACTTGGCACCGTGCTGGATAAGTAGAGAAATAGGGGTTTTTTCTATTTAATTAATTCTGCAAACTTTAAAAATGCATAACTTTGCATAGAAAAATCATAAAAATAAAAGAAAATACCTTTTGCTCAGCGAACAGAGGAGAATAATGTGGAAAAAGATTTAAGTTAATTTGTTGAGTCAATGATTTTTAATGATTTAAATACTCTTTATAATGTTTCAATTCTCCACTCGCATACATAATTCACCATGGCATGAGACCATAGGGATTTGTAGCCTCTGACCCTGGGAACATTCCCTGAATTTTTCAAGACCAGAGACTATGTCTGTGTGAATTTATCTATTTTCTAAGTTCACAAACATGTTCTTGAAAATTAATTGTGAAAATTATCGTGTTGATTATAAAAAATCTAGACAAATTAGGGGAGGTATCTTATGACCAGAGGACCCTAGGAAAATTATGGTTTGACCTAACTCCTTAAAAATAACCCTAATTAGTCTAAACACATAAAATTGAATTTTAATTAATTAGGAGTAACTACACATTAAAATCATATGAAATTAATTCTCCACTGTCACTTAGCATACAGAGAACCTCACATAAAAATTTGAAGTCAATTAAAAATGATTTAATCCACTAAATGGATTATTAAAGTTACATGACCATTATTAAACTTTAAAAATTTATAAAACTCAAAATACATTTAAAAAATTCACCAAAAAAATTTTGGGAGTTCTCTATGATTAGAGGAGTCCATGAAAAATAAAATTGTATTTTTCATATAAATTTCATTTTTAATCATTTTTTAAATATTTAATAATTAAAAATTATAAAAAATCACAAAAATATAAAAATTCACTAAAATACCACATTTGGTCTTCTAGTCACTTGGGAACCATCAAAATATTTTTCCTAAGTCTCTAAGTTAAGATATTAATTTTTAAAGGCCTAGGATAATTTTTAATATTTAAAAAATGAATTTTTTTAACCTCCCATTAAAATAATTCTAATAAATCAAAGAAAAATCAAAAAATTATAAAATTTTTTTTTAATTTTCTCTGAACTCCTTGAGATCAGAGAGATTTAAGAAAAATATAAAATCTATTTTTTAACTTTAATTTTATTTTATAATCAATTAACACCTTAAAACTTAAAATAATTATAATAAATTAAAGATAATTAAAAAAACACCAAAATTGGTCCATGTGGTCCTCTAGTCAGTAGGAACATCCCATAATTTTCCTGAGGATAGAAACCTTACCTTGGTCTTATTGCTGAATTTTCATTTAAAAAACCCTGTTTTTATTAAAATAATTATATAAATTAAATTAAAAACAGAAAAATCACATTTCTCCTCTAATGTCTTAATTTACATATGAGTGAAGTGACATAAAAATTTGAAGTTTATTTGAGCTCAATTTAGTGAGTTAAGAAATGAATATGCTTAAAGGGAATAAAAGTAATTTAGGATTTTAACCCTAATTAATACTTTAAGCTTAATCAAAGGGAGGGTAAAATATGTTTTCTTAATTTTCTCTTAGATGATTGAAACTTAAGGAATTAAAAGGTAGGAACCCATTAATCATTTTTTTTAAATACATCAAAAATGAAATTTATTTAATTACATCATTTAAATTTTGGAAGAATAATTAAATATTGGATTATTAAAATAGGATATAATTTAGGAAGATTGCAATCATTTAATCTAAAATTCCTAAATGAATCACTCCAATAATATTCAACTCTTAATTAAATCTAAAATGATGATTGAAATTAATAATTAAAAAGCAAACAACCCTTAATCAAATTAAAGTTTAAAACATTACATGGTTTAATAATCAAATTAAAAATAAATTTAAAACATTAAAATTAATTTGAAATCACTTGAGAACAAACTAAGAAAATATTTGAAACATTAAATAATCTCAAAACAATTCATAATTAAAAATGTAAAAGTCAAACCAATCAAAATTAGCCTAAAGTAATATGATTAATTCAAATCAAATTTAAATCATCAAAATTTAATGAAACTAAATAATTTAAACACTTCTTTCAACTCAAGTAATTCAAAACACCTAAAAGAAAATCAACCTGAACTTTGAAATTAAATTATCTTAAATCATCAATTCAACCTTAATCAAAACGATTAAATTCTTTAACAAACTAATTTGCTCCTAAAGACTATCATTATTATAACTCTTAAATAAAGCATCAAGTGAAATGTCACTTCATTCATCGGACAATCAAATGTCCAAGTTCAGTGAGAAAGAAACAAAACTTAACTAAACTCTTGGATGACCAATTCACTTATACAATGGATTTCATTTGGACTCAAAATAATCTCAGTTGTATTGAAAAGATGTTCAGTGCTCGTCCTAAACACTTTCTCAATACCATTGGGTGTTTTAGAAGAACAATTGAACTTAATTATCCTTTGGTGAAGAAAATCATCCTTAACAAAACACCAGAACCTAGACGTCATAGAAATTGACTAGCAATAGGATTAGGATTTTGGAAGACTGCCGAACCCTTCCTTTAGCTTTACCTAGGTGCTTTCCCTGAGATATATAAATGTTCTGACATGTGTTTTAAGCACAGCCAGGAATGACAAGAAGACCCACCAGGTACGCTTTTATTTTATTGCAATTCACTTACCTGCACTGTACATTACTTATCTTTCTTGGAAACTTGCTTGTTAAACACAATGTCACCCTGCATGAAAACTGAAACATTTGGGATAGCCACAAAACTGAAACCCAAAACTAAATTAAAATCAAAACAAGATAAAACTCACCGCCACAATATTCAAAAGATAAAACAACTCAAAATTTAATCACAAACAAAACAATAAAACTACAACTAAAACTAAATTAAAATGTCTCGTTGGATGATCGGGAATCCCTCGGATGATGTAACCCACGTGTTGCTAACGAGATTTCCACGGTCTAAATGAAAGTGTGCAACTCATTTAGTTGATTTTAGCAAATTCATTTGGACTAAGTAAATCCGATGAAAATATCGGTACCGGGATGACGGAACCGTGGGATCTCAATCGATTCTGTTGAATCAACTTTAAGATTTGTTTTAATTAAAACATTAAGCCATCTCAACTTTCAACTTTTCTAAACCAAAACACTTCTCTCATCTCCTGATTGCCACTTTCTGAAACTAAACCTCTGCAACAACAAGGAGCTTGGAGCACAGTGGGCAGCACAACCATCTTCATCAGCAAAACTTGTGTATACTTCTGCAAAAACTTTCTTAGAAATAAATAACCAAGCCATAGGATTTCAGGTGGTATTCCTAGTGCAACATAAATCCTCAAATTTTTGTTAGGCATTTGTATAATCATGTTATGCAAATTAAGCCCTAACCGGTCTTAGGACTCCGAGGTAGTCGTTGGGTATGTCATAAACCCTCCCATCTTCATGGCTATTTGTGTGATTATATCATACAATCATAAGTCCTAATTAACTAAAATTGGTAGGATTGAAACATTAAATAAACTTTCAAATTGAAGCCAAAAAATAGGATAGTTGGGAAGTCACCGAAGTTCACTTCGGGTCCGTGACATCCCCTACTTCTCTTCCTTTGGACTCTCAGAATAAATATTCCAAATTTGATCCATTCCCTATTGAAATTTCCAAAATCCAATTTATTTGAAACCTTAAACTTTGAAATTCCTGAGAGCAAAACCACTGATCATTATCGAGAGTTTTCTTAAGTGTCTTCGGACATTTAAGATGTAATTAACTATAGGGGCTTGCCCTTATAGGGAACTTTAAGAACTCATGTAATATAAACCCTGCTTAATTCATTTATATTAAGCAGGGGAACTTGTCGGCTTATAAAATTGGTTCGCAGACCAAATGAATGTCACAAATCTTCTAGATTATTTAACCACTTATAACTTCCCATAAAGTACCTACTCTTTGACATTGATCACATGATTTTATATATCTATAAACATCCCTAAAAAGAGTAGGCCAATAAAATCCAGATTGCAAAATCTTATAAGAAGTTTTATCAGTACCAAAATGTCCTTCAAATTTTGAATCATGACACCTTTGAATAATTGGTTCAATTTCTTCATATAGCACACATCTTCTAATAATAAGATCATTACATTCCTTATATAGGTAGAGCTCATCCCAAAAGTAAAATTTAATGTTATATCTAAATTTCTTTTGTTGTTGTCTTGTTAAATCAGGTGGCAAAATATCACATATTGTACAATTCACAATATCTGCATACCAAGGTAAATTAATTTCCATAATGATATAAAGTTGTTCATCATGAAAAGTTTCTATAATTTCATTCTCAAAATCAGATAGTTTATAGTACTCCAATATAGACAAATGGTCAAAAATTTGATTATTAGTTCCTTTTCTATCAACTATCACAAAGTCAAATTCTTGCATTAGAAGTATCCATCTGATTAATCTTGGTTTTGCATCATTCTTTTGCATTAAATATTTGATAGCAGAATGTTCTGTATACACTATACATTTAGCACTAATCAGATATGTTCTAAACTTTTGAAAAGTATACAATAGCTAATATTTCTCTTTCCGTAGTTGTATAATTAATCTGAGGTTCATTAAGAGTTTTACTAGCATAGTAAATAACCTTGAGCATTTTATCATACGTTTGCCCTAAAGCAATTCCAATCGCAAAATCACTAGTATCACACATAATTTCAAATGGTTTCTCCCAATCAGGTGAGACAATTATAGGAAAAGTGATTAATTTTTCTTTTAATAGTTAAAAGTCCTTCAAGCATTCTTCATTAAAATCAAATTTCTTATCTTTTCTAAAAGTTGGCATAAATGTTTAGTAATTTTTGAAAATCTTTAATATAACGCCTGTAAAATACAACGTGTCCTAAGAAACTCCTGACCTCTCTCACTGTAGCAGGAGTTGGTAATTTCTTAATAGTCTGAATTTTTGCAGGTTCGATCTCCATACCAAGTTTAGAAATTTTAGGCACAAGTACATTTCCTCGTGCAATCATAAATTGATATTTTTCCCAATTTAGAACTAAATTTTCTCTCTAGTAAAGCTCCAAAACTTTTCTAAATTATTCAAACATATGTCAAATGAAGCCCCAAATACAAAAAATTATCCATAAATACTTCTATTCAATTATCAAATAAATTACTAAAAATAGACTTCATACATCTTTGAAATGTTGTAGGTGCATTAGATAATCCGAAGGACATTCTTCTAAAAGCAAAAATTCCATAAGGGCTACTAAATGTAGCCTTTTCTTTATCCTCAGGAGCAATAATATTGGATGATAACCAATATATCCATCCAAAAAGCAATATTACTTGTGTCCGACAAGTCTATCCAACATTTGATCTTAAAAAAGAAGAGGAAAGTGATCTTTCTTAGTGGTGGCATTTAATTTTCTATAATTAATAAAAATTTTCCAGCCATTAATTTATCGTGTTGGTATAATTTCATTTTGTTCATTCACATCAACAGTCACCCCTCCTTTCTTAGAGACATAATAAATTGGACTTACCCAAGCACTGTCTGAAATTGGATAAATAATTCTAGCATAAAGCCATTTTAAAATTTTTTTCTTAACTACTTCTTTCATCATTGAATTTAATCTCTTTTACGGATCAGCTCTAGGTTTATGTTGTTCATCCAACAAAATTTTATGCATACAGATCTAATGACTGATTCCTTTAATATCAGATAAGGTCCAACCAAAAGATTTTTTAGTATCTTTTTAAAGTATCCAATAATTTTTGTTCTTGGTATTCATTCAAATTTGAAGATATAATAATTGGTATGGTTGATGATTCTCCTAAAAACAAATATTTCAAATTAGGAAGAATTTTTATTTCAAGTTCAAGAGGTTTTATGATAGATGGAATTAAACTTTTATCATCATTTTTTGTAGTATCCAATCTTTTCCGAACATACGTTAAATCTCCATTCTTCATATCATCAAAATCATCTTTAATTTCATTATCATCCTCACATTTCAAATTTTCACATTCTATTTTCTCTTCCAACATTTCTTTAAAATGAGCATCTCTCAAATAATCACATATTTCCATTCAAAAGCTTTCATCATTTTTTTTCGTTGAGGGATATCTTATAGATTTCAAAATATTAAATATCATCTCTTGATCATTAACTCTCATAGTTAATTCTCCTTTTTGAAAATCAATCATAGATCTTCCAGTAGCAAGGAATGGTATTCCCAAAATAATTGGATCTTCTTTATCTTCCTCCAAATATAATACAATAAACTCCATAGGAAAGATAAATTTGTCCATCTTAACTAATACATCTTCCATAACTCCTTTAGGGTAAGTAATGAAATGATCAGCTAACTTAATAGTTATATATATAGTTGAAATTTCTCCTATTCCCAATCTTTTGAAAGTTGATAAAGGCATAAGCTTAATACTAGCTCCTATATCACATAAAGCTCTTTCGAAAAAATTTTCACTTGTAGCACAAGAGATAGTGAAACTACCAAGGTCTTTATATTTTTTGGGAAGCTTTTTCTGAATAATTGCACTACACTCTTCTCTAAGTGTAATAGTCTCGTGATCTATGAACTTGCTTTTCCTTTTAAGAATATCCTTCATAAACTTTGCATAATCAGGTATTTGTTCTAATGCTTCAACAAAGGAAATATTTACAGTTAATTTCTTAAATATTTCTAAACATTTCGTAAATCGGTTATCCCTAATTTATTTTTTCAATCTTTGAGGAAACGGAGGTAGCGGTTTTCTACAGTAATTTTCATTGGTTCAAGCGGATATTCTAAGTCTAGATATATTTTATTAGTCCCTTTTTCAATTTCCACCTTCTCTTTCTCAGTTTAAACTTCTTTTTGCTCTCTCGTTTCTAATTCTTTTCCATTCCTTAATTTAATAGCCTTAATTCGCTCTTTATTTTGATCTTTCAGATTGATCTCAACATTACTGGGAAGAGTTCTTGAAGGTCTTTTATTAAGTGCAGTAAAAATATGTCATAATTGATTCTCATTGTTCTTAATTGTAACACCCTGAGTTTGTAAATGATTACCCATATTTAAAACTAATTCTTCAGTAGAAAACTTCTTTTCCTTATATTATGGGTTTCTATTAAAACTTGGAGGACAAGAAGGTCTATAATTTATGTTTCCTTGGTTGTTCAAATTTCCTACTGGGTTCACAAAATTTTTACCCATTATTGGTTAACAGTAGCATTATTATTATTCCAATTAAATTTTGGTTGATTCTTCCAATTAGGATTATAATAATTCAAATAAGGATTGTTCGGTCTATTATTTATAGTATTTAAGATCTCATAGGGTGTTTGAGATTCTATTATCTGTCCTAATGAATTTCCCTCTAGGACTAGGGGTGTTTGAGAATAATTCATTTCGTACTGATGTATTTTCTTTGAAAGAGCACCAATTTGAGGGATTATCATAGTAATACTATCAGAATCATGAATACTAGCTACTCTCTTAGGATTTATCTGCTCAGATGGCCAGTGAAAATTATTAGTAGTCATCTCTTCTATTAACGAATATGCTTCATCAAAAAATTTTGACATTAATGATCCACCAGCAACAACATAGATAATTGATCTAAGAGATCCAACTAATCCATTAAGAAATGTTTGAATTATTAACCAATCTGGTAAAGCATGATGTGGAAATCTAAGGATATCTTTAAATCTTTCCCAAGCTTCATATATTGATTCCCCTTGAAACTGACCAAAAGATGTGATATCATGTCTTAGCTTGGCAGTGTTTGATGGAGGGAAATATTTTGACAAAAATTTTTGTGAAAGTCCTCCTAAAGTTTTGATAGATCTAGGTGTTAAAAAATTTAACCACGCCTTAGCTTTATCCCTTAATGAAAAAGGAAAAATCTAAGTCTGACAACATCATTCGACACTCCATCATATTTAGAAGTAGAACATAGTTCTAGAATACTAGTGAGATATAAATTAGGATCTTCATTAGGTGTTCCTCCAAATTGATTATTTTGTATCATTTAAATAATAACAGGTTTAAGCTCAAATGAATTAGCAGCAACATCATGATTTTGGATAGTTAAATGAATTTCATCTACTGTTAGGTTAGCATAACCTCTTAAAGCTCCTGGTAAATTCTCATTTTCATTTCTTTGATTATCTAAGTCGTTCACCATTTTGTGAGGATCTTCAGATTGTTTTTTTATTATTTTTATAATAGTACTCTCTAATTCTGAGTCATAAGACACTAAACCTATGGATCCAATTCTACGTATATAAAATCACACTAAACACACTAAAAAGTAAGCAAGCACAAACAATTGCAAACTACAAAGTAAAGGTTTTCATATATTATAATTTTAATAGTTACCGTTTTATACCTTCCTACAGCAACAGCGCCAAAAGCATGATGTCTGGTCCGCTGCCTTTAATGTAAATATTCAACAGATAGTTTCAGTTCAGTTTCACAATAAGATTAATTTTATAATTAGACAGTCACTCGTATACGAAAGTATATGTATCGTTCAAGCAATATAGGGCTCTAGTGGAGTCTTGGTTATCTATCCCGCAAGGAAGATTGGAACTTTTAAGATATAGTAAAGATTATAAATCCAATACTCTATTCACAATACAAGTTTGAGTACTATTTAAGTTTCTAGTGCAATGATAACTAAAGCAAAATTAACTAAAATTTCTTTCTAAATTTCTAAACAGGATTAACTAACACAGACTATGTTTTGTATTGTAAGGTTTAAATATGAAATGTATCTTTCCTCTTGCAATTATTCTATTATGAGTGATTGATATAGATTGATAATAAATTTGTATTTTGCTAAATAGGAGCATTCATTTTCTTTACCCTTGTCAGAGTACCCCCTCTTCCAAATTATGTAAATAACATTAACAAATCCTAGGCTTAGTCACTAAATCCATGGTTAGGCTGGGAGGATACTGGCTCTCACTTCAGAGATCCCATTTCCCTTCACCTGAAGACTAACTTTAGCTTTAGTTACCAAAATTTAGGACCAAATTGGGGATTTCAGCATGTCACTCTAAAATCTCCAATTTGACGCCTATCAAACCACATTTCTTATTTATTTGCACTAAATTCCCATGAACTACACAACTCATTCATAGACATTGAATGAATTCTCCACTATCATTGTATAACACTTAGTCCTTTCAGATTGAATGTTTCACAATAAATTTTAATAATTCAATTGACTTGATCAAAAAGTAAATGAAGTTCAAAGTAAAAAATCATCACAATTTATGAACATTTTTATGACATATCAAAACTACATCAACAGTTCTCCACATCTCATTGCAAGAAGAAAGACAATGAAATCTACTCATAATTCCTGGGGAAGACACAACAATATATGTATTTTATATAAAAAAGCAAAGTCATACTAACCACAAAAGTAAATACAACTTAGCTCAATTTCCTCCCTAAGTAAATCCCTTGAAGTTCCTTTGAATCCTTTTATCTCTTCACTACAACACTCAATTCTCTCTTTAGAATAGTTAGAAAGATGAAATCTCTCACTTTCCTCCTTCTCCTACACTCTTTAGAGAAGAATCACTCAAAAAATAATACTTCTACACACTTACCACACATTCTCCACAAACCATAACACACTTTCCTCACTTCAAAAGACTTTTCTCCCTCTCTTATCTCTCTTTCTTGGCATCTAAATCTATTTGAAATAGTTTAGAAAAGAATTTCCCAAGATTTTCCTCAAGCAACCCTTCAAAAAGGTTTAAATACATTGAATTTGACTTCCACTGACATTGGGCACCAGTGGCGCTTAATAGGGCGCCGGTAGTGCTGATTTGCCATTTAAATTCTAAACTCTTTGAAATTGGGTTCGGTAGTGTGCATTCTGGTGTCGGCGGCGCTAGTAGGCTGAATTTTTAATTTTACCTCTTTTTGCTTCAAATTCGTTTTTTTTGCTTCCTTTTGCTCCAATCACCTAAAATTATCAGACCCGAAACAAAACATGAAGAATACCTTACATTAAAGTGCAATATCACCAAAAGTGAGTACAAATTATGTAGCAAAAATCTAACATATTTTTGGTGCATCAAGTATGTCAATGGAAGAATGGTAATCTGTTTCATGAGGGACATCACTGCATTACTGATATATGAATATAATATTTCCTGATCTTAATAAAAGGAGAAACTAGTCCCCAGCAGAGTCACCAGAATATTGTCTACTGTTAAAATTTTTTTAGGGCTTTAATTTATATAAACATATATAGAAAATTTGTAAAATTTCATTTTACTTTTAAAAATATGAAATCAAACTGATCTCATATATGCAATAATTTAAATAATCAAGCATTACACCAAACGTCATGTATCTATCCTGAAGAATGGATACATTGCTTATTGGTGTGGCTTGATCAAATAAACTAAAGAATCTATGACATATGTTTGGTCTACGATCCATTTTTGTTGACAGATAACTTCCCCTACCTAGTATGAAGTAACTAGATAGGGCTTTTATTAATTTAGGGTCATAAATTTTTCTATAAGGGCAAGCCCCTATAGTTAATTACGTCATAGATAACCGAAGTCACCTAAGAAAATAATTGATATAGTTCAAAAAATATCATTTTAATTGCTTCCAAAAGGTAGGATCTTTAAGATAATATGGTAATAGGAAATCTAATAGGTGAAGTTTGGAACAGCCATTGTTGGAATCCAATGGAAGGGAGAGCTAGTGGAAAATATAGCTCCAAGAAAAATCTTGGTCATTTCTTAAGTTATCCTATTATTTGACTTCAATTTGGATAATTATTTAATGTTTAATCCTATCAATTTTATAATTAGGACTTACATTCACTTGATACCAATCATGTGAATAGCCTAAAAGATAGGAGAATTTATGTCATACCCGGTGACAACCTCAGAATCCTAAGACGAGTTTAGGGCTTATATTGCACGAGGTGCAAAGGCCTAAATAGATAAAGCGAGGGTTTATGTTGCGTTAGGTGAACTACCTCGAAGTCCTATGGCTTGTTGTTTATTTCTAAGAAGAAATTGTTCTTTTGAAAATGACCGAGCTGCCCATTGTGTATGCTCCAAGCTCCTCGTTGCAGCAGGTATAGTTTTAGAAGTGTCAAAATGAAGAGATGTGAGAAGTGTCATGTTTTGGAGATATTTAATTGAGATGACTTAATGTCTTGTTAGGTGGGAATTTAAATGAATTATAGTGACACCAGTTAGGATCCCACGGTTTCCTCGTTTTAACACCAGTATTTTCATCGGATTCACGTAGTCCTGATGAATTTACCAAATTCAACTAAATGAATTCAGTACTTTCATTCAGACTGTGGGAAATCTTGTTAGCAGCTGTAGGTTTCCCAAAGATACATTTTAATTTGTTACAATTGTGATTTTGTTTTGTTTGAGATTAAATTTTGAGTTGTCTTATATTTTGCTCTGTCATAGTAACTTAGATGCATACAAAGAAAGTATTATAAACTGTAAAAGCGTACCAGTCATATTCTCGCACACTAGCTGAAAGATTAACTTTTGCACTATATATATAATTTTACAAAGAATTTAAAATTACATGCTAAAAAACAGGAAAAACAGTTTTAAAGTGCACCTACCAAATCCTATTTCATAACTTGGTGGATTCCTATTTGTTTATTTGACGAATGCCCTTTTTAGCAAAGTATAATAAATTCAGTTTACCTCTAAGATGTCCAGAAGATCATGAAGGGGGCTTGGGGCAATACCCTAGACATTTCACAACCTTTTGAATCATCTCAAGTTGATTTGAACTTATTATACTTGCTAAATAATTCATCCACAATCATAACCTTATGCTTAATGAACCTTAATGTTTTAATTATCTCGTCTAAGTGGGATAATCACAATTGTTATTTTATTTATAAATTATGTGGGTTAAGGCCCTTAGGGGAAAATTTATTTGATTATGAGATTTAGCCAATCAAAATAGAGTTGGGATTATATTCTTCCAAAACGTTTAGTGTTGATTATATTTCATTTTCTAAACCTTATTAAGCAAGTCTTGATTAAGCCTAATTCACTAATAAGCCCTTAAGATTTAATGGGTGAATTTGTAATCTTAAAAAATTTAAGTCATGTCATATTTTAATCCTTATCAAATATTCAATTATCATTTCATCATTGACTGAGGTTCTAAATTGGTAAATTATTATCTTCTGAAGTTAAACCACTCACCATAGAATCATTCAATTTTAATTTTCTTCCAAATCATAATATTTTATAAAATTGCAATTTTACCCTTTTAGTGAAAATGTAAGATGGTTTCAACCATTAAATCCCTTGTATTTCAATAATCTATATATTATCAATTGTGATAGTTCATTACCCATTTCCCTTTGATTATGCCTAAATATTTAGTTAAGGCTTAAATCTCAAAATAACCATTTTACCCCTATGAGGCCTATCACTTCATAATTCATTAAATTCAATTCAAATGGCATTAAAATTTTTATGTTATCTCACTCATGGGTTTACTAAATCATCAGAGAAGAAAAAGTGATTTTTTTTTATTTTAATTAAATTTTTATAATTCAATAATTAAGCCAAATTAAATTATATATCCTTAAAAGAATTATTGGAGGTTCATCTAGGTTAGAGGATCACTTGGACTAATTTTCATGATCTTTTGAGTTTTAATTTAATTAGCATAATTATATGTTTATTTTGAGTGTTAATTAAATATAAATTATTATTTTAGTGGAAAATTAAGTTTTATATTTTTCTTAAATCTCTGTGAGATCAAGGAAACTAAAAAATCTAATTTTATATGTTTATAATTTATATTTTAATTTTTGGAATTATTTTAGTGGAGAATTAGGGAAAAGACCATTTTTAGCATTTCAAATTTTATTTTAAGCCTTTAAAAACTAAAATCTTCACTTAGAAAGTTAGGAAAATTATTTTAATTTCTCCCAAATGATTAGGAGACCAAATGTGACATTTGGTCATGTGGTTCAATTTGGGGGATTTCGGTCGTGTGGCCAAAATCGGGGCTTTTGGTCTAGGCTTGAAATTGGGTTTAAAAAATGGTTCAATTAGACTTAGATTTGATTTGAATTGGGTTTAGGCATAGTGAATTTGAGTTTAGTATTGGAATTGGGGAGGATTGAGGTCAATTGGGTAGACATTGGAGGTTACTTGGGCATTTTGGGCTTAAAGGAACAATTTAGGGCATTTGGTCAGAATGGGTTAATTTGGTTAAATTAGGTCCAATGAAGTGGTTCAATTTGGTTTTTGTACATTTGGGATGATTTTAAAATTTTTTTTAATTTTTGGAATTGTTGGAATTTAATGCGCATTTTGGTATTTTTGGCTAATTTGTGGGTATTTTGAGAATTTTAGGCATTTTTGTGGATTTTGGTTAATTTTGATGGCAGAGAACAATGTTAAATGATTTTTGGAGAAAATTGGGTAATTTGGCCAAATTCAGTTCTGGGGACAATTTAGTATATTGGGAGAAGTTAGGGTTAAATGGGTCAAAATTAGGAATATTTGGTAAAATTGGGGTTATTTCAATGATACCAACTTTCTTGGGCTATGGACCAAGGGAACTCCCTTTTTGGATCATCCATGTGCTGGTTCTAGCCAAACCCTAGCCTAGGGATAAGAGTTTGGGGAACCACCCAAATGAATTTCCAAAGAGTAGAGATTCAGGGATAAGCCTGTTTGGTTTAGGGTTTTGAGGTAGTGAGTGAAAGTGTAGAGTTTAGAGGTGTTTATGTGTGAGCCTGACCTAGACCTAACCACCCAGGGTGAGTTCTAATGCTTGACCATTCTATAGGGAAACTCCTCTTGAGTTTCCTTATGCTTAGCCTTATCCTCCTAAGTGCTTATAGGTTAGACTTTAAGCTTTTGAAACTCCGTGTGAAACAAGAAGTGTTTTGAATCTCTAAGGGGTAAGGGTTCCATCACTAGTCTTCTAAGATAGTTACTAGGAAAGTCATATGGCTAGATCCTAGGTTCTTCAAAAGAAAGACTAGACCTCAACAAAAGCGAGGTCAACATGTTGTTCCACTGATTTTTTATGATATTATGCAGAATAGCTGTGGAAAGTCATGGTCATTTATGTGGGAAGGAAGTAATCCCCTTCTTCATAGATGTTTTTGATGCAGCTATTTGTCACATAATATACTTGAAGCGCATGCCAAAAAATAATTCTTTTTTATCATTCTCTTTATCATTGAAGGCATTGGATCCACATCATGATGAATAATCCCTAGAAAATTCCTTACCTTTTCTATGATGAAGTTGTAGCAACAACCACTTTGGATGGTAATCCTACCTTTCCCTCCTTTCCATTTGCATAACTTCAAATATGTTATTTTTCTTAAGTAAACATCATTGCTTCGATCATGCATTTTGAAGATGAAGTTCATTATCTTTTCCTTCTTGTAACTCCAAGCCTTCTAGAATATTGATATAATTACTATCCACATGCTAAAAGTGCTCAATGTGATGTTTCTGCACTATTTGGAACTTTTCAATTTCTTATTCCAAAATGATCCAACATGTCTTAATAAACAGTGACTAAAACATAATTTGCAACATTCCATTCACTATAATGAACTTCTCGAGATCATAAACATCTGTTGGCATATATTTTGGTAGTTTATACTTATTAACCTCTTTAGTATTCAAATTCATAAATTGTAGGATGACATCTTGAAATGTGTACTCCATAAACTTGTACTCTCAATTGATAGATGTTACCTCTGCGATGGTTTCTTTGGGCTACTTCTTTTCCTTTCTTTTATACATTATAAGGATTCTTGGATTCCATTTTTTCTTTGGAGTTCTAATCAATCAAGTCTTTGCTTTCTCCGAAGAATGGACGTTAATATTAGCACCAACGAGCTCTTCAGTGGAAGTCATCACCTCTTATCTCATTTTAGCAATTTCAAAGTTCTCATTTATTGTTAAGTCAAATTCTTCCTCCACTATTTTTTTAGTATTCTTTTTTCACTACCACTTTTTCTATTATCGTTATGAATTCCATAACAGGCTTCTTGTCTTTTGTTTCATCACACCCCGACTATGTCTAATAGTAGCCCTTTGTACAACATTTGTTGAATTATATATCAAAGTTGATTATCCATGCCCAATACTGCCTTCCTACACAATCTCCTATTTTAATTTAAGGGGAAGTAAGGCATTGCAAAACTTTCCTTATAGTAGACAAACCTCTCAATCAAGCCTCATTTTCTTTTTATAAAGTCTTAGTCACCGTGCTCTTCTATCCCATTTTTTCATTTATCATTAGAAGCCATCAAACCTCTTTTCTCTAGCAAAAAAATTCTCTCCCTTTTCAAATTATTTCTCTATTTCCATAGATTATGTTAGGATTAATTTTAGTTAAACTTCTATTTTTATATTATATTGGTAATAATTTTATTAAATATTTGTATAAAAATATGCGGAGTGGTGATAATTATTCCCTTACAGTTATAAAACTTTTTATTTATATTATAGGATAATCTAAGTTAGTTTGGTTATCCCTTATTTGACATTCAATTAGTTTTTATATTTTTATTTAGTGTTTTTTTAGTGTATGTCTTTTGAGTGAAATCTTTTCTAAAACATTAATTGGATAGAAATAGGCTTAAATTTTCTATCATTCATTTTGAGGCAAGTTATGTTATTTACAAAGGAATAAATGTAAGCTTCTTTGTTATCATCCATTTCATATGTATTAGTTTCCTAAGTATTTTGTATGTTTAGTAGTCTTACCTTTATCTTTCATTCATATTATTATAAGATGGCATACAAATAATTTCTTATTCATGATGAAGTAGCTAATTGCATAAGTAAATTTGTTTAACTTATTGGTTCATAAGTTCTGAATATTGGCTTGAGTTAAACAATTTTATATTTATTTCTCCATCATTTTTTTCATATTATTACAACTGATTTTTTTTCATGTAATAATCATGTTCAGAATATCGATAGCATTGGTCATATTATTTATGAAATACCCATTATAAAACTTGTAAAATGAATTTTTTTTGGTAGCTTTGTGTAAGCCGATAATACACTTTTGGAAATTTGTTAGTCAAGCTGATGGGTCCAAAGAGTGATGACCCTATGGAAATTTTTGCCATTCCCTTGATTGGTTGTTACCTTCCCAATTTAATTGTGTCTTAAAAAATCAAATATTGATATAAAATTTAATGATAAATTGAAAAATCAATAACTATTGAATCATAAATTAATGTGGTATGAGTGAAATAAAAATGATTCCATTAAATAAGTACTATTAAACGTCATGAATCATAATTTATAAAATAATTGGTCATAACTATCACGTTATTGGAAATCAATTTGGTACTATGCACGTAATACTTTTTGACACAATTTTTCAATTAAAACCTAATGATAATTTGATGTATTTAATATCTAATAATAAATAGTAAATTGTGCCCTTGTATTATTTATACTACATGCTCTAATACCATGTCACGTATGCACTTAGATAATGATAATTTGTTAGATTTGATTCAGCATATCAGTGCTTGGTAATTTTATTAAAATCGGTTCTACTAGTCTCTTGGGCGGACTGTTGCCAAAAGACCAAACTTTTTAGCAATAGGCTTGTGTAGTATGCTTCCAATTTATGTATCAGTTAATTATAGTTCTTTTGAGTTTGGCTATTTTTGCGTTATAATTGTTTTCTTTTCTTTTTAATTAGATGTTGTTCTATCTTCCTGTTAAACTATGATTACCAATTTTTTCGACTTAATAGAAGATCCATTTGATTATTCTTATCCTAGTACACATTAATTAAAATTGTTTATGTATAAAATTTCTCTTTAATGCGCATAACAAAGTTTCTATTTCTTCGTCACATCTTATATTGTTGGATTGTATCGCCTTCAAGACATGAATTGCGACAGTCTGCACTTTATCAAGCAAATATTTCATGGAAGCATCAAAGAAATAGAAAACATTCATATTTATTTTAACTAAATTTACATAAACAAGAGCATTTTTTTAATTGGACATATTGTTAAGTAGACCTTTCAAAAACATTATCTTTTTATTGAAGCAAATAAAAGAAAAATTTTAAGTTTATTTTTTTAAAAAGGAATAGACAGTGAAGTACCAATAATGCAAATGATAAGAGGTGCAGTTATTTTGTCCTAGTTGAAAGGACATTAGTCATGTTTTTTTTGTTTGTAGTGTACATTATTTTCACGACTACATATTTTGATTAGAGCCATACAATTTCATACTAATATAAATAAATAAACAAATGGCATGCCGTTCAACCATCAATAAGAAAAGAATATTCAATGAGTAAGCTAAGAGATTATGATTGTGAGGGAATTGAAAGTTGAGAGACAAAAGAAGAGTACTCATAAATTTCTTTCATTTCAACCTCATTTTATTTAGCTTTTAGATGTGACCTATTATATAAATCCAACACAAAGAGTGTGCTCTGCTTTATATTGGGACCAACTTTTTAATGCATTGAACAAAACATATTGCTATCAAGCATGAGTTAGGAGTGACTTGGTGACTTGGTTTTTATCCATAATAGAAGAAATTTGAGGACATAAGCATTTTTAAGTGCCCCATAAATTTAAAACATTCTTCATTTATTATTTCATTTAATGACGAATTCTGTTGTTGGAGCTAACATTTTTTTCTGAAGAGTGGTCTGAAATTATTATTAATTGTCATTTTCTCAAACTATAGTAATACTCAACAATTCAACTCATATATTCATACCTTGTGAATATTTATGTATAAGAAAAGAAATTGCATGGGAAGTTTCTTCTAAGATAAATAATCAACTTGAATGTTATATTACAACCTTTCCTGACAGTAAACAAAAGATTGATTTAAGCCCCCATAAAGGAAGACGATACATGTAAAAATTATAGGAGCAAGTCATTGCCTGTTTGAAGTAGAGCATGCTAAAGGATAAAATTATAATTATTTTATTGTATCCTACCACAAATTTGGCTGATGATCTCGGCCTCTGTGGCAATGTCCTATAATTAATAATGTTACAGAAAAATAAATTGATAGAAATATCCATAGGACTGGGGCAAGTTGTCAACTTTTTCTCTGATTATAGGCAGATTAACTAGTTTGTACACCGCAGAGCAATGAGAAAACGACATGACGTTCTCTTACAAATTAAAATTAACATAATAATTACTATTGATTTGATCAATGAGTATACAAATCATTTTCAATTCTCCAATGAATGCCTGGAGCCTTCCCCAAGCAAATCTTTGATACGAGTCAACTGTTAATATTCTTATAATAATAAGATGAACAGAACTGGAGGAGATTTCTAGCTTTCCTGTTTATCAGAAAAGAGCTGGGCTTTCAAATCAAACTCAAGGGCGGAGCACATCCCTATCACAAATCTCTCTATCTCTCTCTCTCACTTGGCTCTGCGTCCCTGAAGCTCGTTAACCAAAGCAACTATTCATCTGCTACTAAGATCAGTATCTTTCTGACCCTTTCCATTGTCCGCAAGTCACCCGATATATGTATGACAGGTAGAGGGAGGGTGAGATAGAGAGACACACACACACATATATAAAAAATGTCATTTTGGGCTTATGGAAGGAAGGGGCAACTACTCAGCACTATTAATAACTACAGTGCTTTATGGATGTAACCAAGAAAGGTTTTCTTCTAGGTTCTATCATTCAGACATTTATGGGCTCAGGCATTGAGGAAGGAAGGAGATGGAATGGCTGGCAGCAATAAAGTAAGAAAGCTAGAGACTGATTTGAAATGCCTAGAGGAACGCCAATTAATTTTTGTTAGAGCCTTCCTTGCTCATTTACTTGATATTTTTGCAGGCTAAGGGATGGAGGGATAGAGAGCAGATACTCATATCTCTTTTGGAAGTATAATAAATAATAAATATGTAGCCGGGTTTTCTCGAACCTTATCAAAAGCTTACTTTCAAGGGATCTTGGCTTTAATTTATAAAGTACTATCAGTATTAGATTTCAGACAAGAAGCTTTAAGAAATTAAGATAAAAAGGAAGGATATGGCTTCTCTTATGAAGGCTGTGCTGCATCTTGTCCAATTAAAAACATAATTTAATCAAATAATATAGTGGCCTAATGGAATTTAAACCTTGAGAGATATTAAGGGAATAACTCAATGTTTTGGTTGATTTAAAATTTTTGACGAAATATTATCCTTTAGGGGTAGTTATTAGTTTTTTAAAATTTAAGCTTACCTGCAGAAGTATTTGTTAGAGAAATCACTTTAATTGACATTCTAAATTAAGTTCTGATAGTAGTAAACTAGAATTTGACTATGGGCCTCATACCTTGCTTCCCTGTGGGATCAATAAATGGGACTCCACTAGAGCCTTGTACTGCTCGAAAGATACATATACTTGCGTAGAACATTTAGTGTGTGCATATACATACAAACATAAAAACACACAGAAAAATAGTACACGCCGCGGTCTCATTAAGTTTTTAGCGCCGTTGTCGGGGAAGCTTCGGTAAGAACTTTATGAGAATTTTAGTTAAATATGTAAGACTTAGATTTTGAATTTATAGTATTATTATATTGTGTGTTAAATTACTGTGTGTTTATTTTCAAAAAAAATCCAAAATACCAAAAAATATTTTTGATATCTATCGTATTAGTTAAGTATTTAAATTTGCATGTGTAGTTTAGGAACTACAGACCTTGGATTTACAACTCGGATTTAGAATGAACTTTTAGGAGGATGATGAATCAGAAAAGACTCCATGAATTTAACTTAGAAATAGTGGACCAATGATAAAATCAATATTCAGATTTGGATTATAACGTTAGTAGCTGCGAAAGATTAAACCACAAGAGAGTGGCAAATTTTCAAGAGGATATACTTATTATTTTAAGTTCTTAGTTTAAAGATATTGAGAAGAAGTTAGATCAATACATAAAGAGTTATCCTCATTGTCGCCTAGTTATTAAAAAAAGTTCATTTGAACAATTGATTGAGCCTAACTATTTTGAAGTTATCCCTGAGATACACAATCCTTATTCTGATTATTATAATCCAGGCTGGGAAGATTATTCAAACTTTAACTGGAATAAAAATTTTTGAGGAGAAAACCAATATTAAGAAGACAATCAATTTAATCAGACATGTAATTGGAATAGTCAGAGTGATTTTAACGATGAAATCTCTTTTCCTCATAATTTTAACTTCAACCCACATAATGCGGAGAAGAAATTACTATTAGAAGAGAATATTAATCAAATGCAGAGTGAGCTGGAAAGTCAAGTGACCAAAATTAGGAATATAGAAAACCAACTGGGGCAGATTATGAATGCAATTAACAGTTACCCCCCAGAGATTTTACTTAGTGACCCTGAGATAAAACCTAAGAAGATGATTGACGAGCAATATAAAGTTAACGAACTAATATTTAGAAGAGAATTCAAGGATATCAAAAGAAATTTTAGTTGAGAGATGATGATAAGGAGATTTAAAGACCAATGGAAGAAATTCCTAAGGAATTAGAAAAAACCTATTTCCTCAACTAGGATAAACATAGAAAGACCACCTCCACCATATACTCAATACAAAGGGAAAGAAATGGAAGATAACCTAAAACAGAAAAGTAACATAGAAGAATTTGATCTTGAATCTGAATTATCTAGAGAGAATCTGATGCAAATTTTGGGAGATCTTGAAGTATCTTGTAGAGATCCATTTCTTATAAATTTCAAGGAAGATACTCATATTAAAATTTAGAAAATCAATAGAAACATATTGTTTCTAGAAAGAAATATGAAGAGCAATGATATGAATCAATCTGAAAAGGAAGAGCTGAATAAAAAATTAAAATTTAAGGATTTTTTAGAAATCTCTAGATCTAAAAAAGATTGGGTGATGGATTGAGGATTACTTATTTGGAATATTGTTCCAGGAGGAATCATTTGTCTAGCTGACAAAGTTAAACCAAGCACTTTATGGGAGTCAAGATATAGTTATCAATGTGCTTTGATTTAGTATGCTTGAGAGTAATGATTGTTAGTGCTGCATTATGTTTGCTTTAGAATGGATTTTTCAGATTGATTGTTGATTGGTAGATACTTGGATTGTTAGTGGTTTGATTGATCTTTGTGTGTTATGAGGGAGGTTATTCATTGACTTTTTATTATAGCTAGACTTGCTTATGTTCTCTTGTAATAGTTGGATTGATGAATACACTATTACTCGGGTCTCACACAGACTTGAGTTTTACAGATGAGATTATGAATTTGAACAGTGATAGATATATCTCTGACTTTGATTTCATTTGATATAAGTCATGAACCTATTTGATGAATAACTTGTGGATGATCTTACACTATGATTTATAATTGTTAGAGATGCTTAATTAAAGGAATTAGAAGATGCCTGAGATTAGTGCCCAGGAGTCAATATATCAGGGATAATCTTATCTTTAGGATTATAATCTATAAAAATATTTAAAAAGTACCTAATTTATTAGTTTAGTGATTCCGTTAGAATTTGGAAGTAAGGCAGTTAGTTAAAGGATGAATTGACCTCATTTATTATGTGTGTTTGTGTTTGTGTTATGATTTTATATAGGACTTGAACATTTTTATATCTCTATGCTAATACTTACTACGCTAGTTAAACTTTTGTTTATTCAATTTCATTCTGGAGGTTAAGTTTAGATTTACTTTCTACTACTTATTGTTTTATCCTGATAAATACTTGTCGATGTTTTTGATAGACATTTGTAGTAGATATAATTTCTGAACTATTTTTCTTTTTGCATATATTCTCTGTACTATATGTTATATATGTCAAAAATCAAGTTTAGGGGTAGGAAGAAAAATAAAATTTTAAATTAAGTATGCTTCATTTTACTTTAATATTATTGCAAGCATATTTTAGGCTAGATTTATATTTTCCAACAGTCATACTATCCTGATTATGCATGTATATGAATTTGATAGGATGTTGTAGTAGTTATTAGATTCACATTTTTCTTTTTCTTCTTTTTATATTTTATGAAATTAATTGCAAAATATTTAAAAAATAAAGTTTGGGAAGGAAGAAAAATTTTTAAAACTAAATTTTATTTGTCCTCAGTAGCCTGTATATAATTTGATACCACTTTTAAAATGACTTTTGGTATGTGGTGTTACCTTTAGGTTACTATAATTTTGATTTTAGGAATGTTAGAAAAATAACATAGTTGAAATCCTATGTGAAAAAACTATTCTAGAGTTAAGATATTTTGTATGAAACTTTAGGAAAATGATTTTGATATTTATGGTAGAAGGAAATTAAATATTTGAAAAATTAAGATTCTTATATTTATACTTATTGAGAATTAAGCTTTTACTGAAACCTTTTTCAAATATATACATACACTTTTTAAAGGTGAGGGAAAGTTTTGAGTTTTGGACATTAGAAAGGGGATAATGAAATTCAAAATTCTTAAAGGCCTATCCAGATATAGTAATCCTTACATAAAAAAAGAGAAAAAAAGGTATTTAAAATGATCCCGAAAGAAAGAAAAGAAAAAGAAAAAGAAAATAAAAGAAAAAGAATGGTGGAATTAAAATATGTGCGGAGAGGCCTAATCAAAAATTGGTTTCACTTGAATATTTGTAAATGAAAAGACTTAAAAATAATCCTAAGTTTATTCTTATTTCAAAAGGGTATTGGTTAAATGGGTATATATATGGTGCTTAAATTCTATTTTTATACTTTCTATGAATCTTTCTTTTGACAAGTTTCAATAAATTTTGAAGTAAATAGAAAATCAGGATTCCTATGTTGAATATGACATATTCTTACACTTTAGTCCAAGGTTGATTTAATAGAATTTCTCCAAAGTTATAATATAATATTTTTGAGATAAAGTTATAGTAACCTCTATTGAAAAGCACAACTACAAGTCAACATTTTTTATTTTTTAAGTTATAGTGTTACTTGAGGACAAGTAACAGTTAAGTTTAGGTGAGTTGACACGTCTAAAAAATGCTTTATTTTTCATACACATTATATGCTTAATTTTAATGATATTGCAATTTAAAGGAAGGTATTTTGCATGTTTTTTTTATTTAAAATAAATGGACTTTTAGAGAATAAAAAACAAAAATGATGCAACTTGGAGCAAGAACGAGCAAGAAAGCAATTCTTGGCTTTGCACATTTGATACGTCTTTCTATGCTTAATCTAGTATAATTCATGCATATTTTTTAATAAGATTACACTTTGAAGAAAGGTTATTATAATGATTATCTTGTAGTTTAAGATGTTAGGAACACAACACAACTGAAATGGGATGAAACAAAGCTAAAACTGAGCCAAAAGGAGCAAAATAGCGAAGCTACGTAGAATGGGCACCGACGGCACTAGAATCCTGAGAGCAACATTGTTGCGTTACGGCAGCGCCCAAAAATGGTGTCGATGGAGCAAGGTACGCTTATTAGCCATATATATTGAATCTAGACGCTTTTTGAAGGGTGTCTTGAAGCACCTCTTGGGAAATTCATTCCTACACTATATTAGAATGATTTTATTTCAGAAAAGGTAGTGTGTGTGAGTGGAAAAACGTGAAGAATGTTTAGAGATCTTAGAATAGGAGTAGAAATGTTGATGTCTACCTTTTTGGACATATTAGAGAGGGAATTTTGAGTTAATCTATATGGAAATCTACTAGCATTGTATGGATTAACGGGAGACTTTGTAGGAGAGATTTTCATCTTTCTTTCAAGAGGAAAAAGCTAAGTATTGAGTTATTCATTATCTTATGATTATTCAAACACTTATCTAGTGGATTTTATTTTATTTAATGAGGATTTCCGTTGTGTTTTCTTTGTACTTTGTAATGTGTTTTTCTTACTCTTTTTTCTTGTTCTGAAATAGTGGCATGAGAAAATTATGCCATTGTTTTCATTCTACTTTTCTTTGGAAATGAATAGGATTCATGTTTAGGATATTGGGATGCATGCCAAAAAAGTTTTAATTATAAACGTGATAGTTTTTACTTGAACTTCCTTTACATTACAAAATGGGCCCTTTGTAGTGTTAAAATTTGTTGTAATTGCACTAAGACAAAGAAGGCAGTGTAATTCTCAACAAAGTGGAACCACATTCAAATTCCATGGATGGAGAACCTCATTGGGGTTGGGTGCAAATAAATAGTGAAATATGATTTATTGGGCGTAGAATTGGATATTTTAGGGTGGCAGACTAAAATCCCCAATTTGGTCCCATTGTTTAGAAACTAAAGCGAGAGTTAGCCCTCAGGCGAGGGGGAAGTGAGAGCTTTGAAGTGGCAGCCAGTATCTTATCAGCTAACCACATATTTAGAGACCAAACATAGGATTAGCTTATGTTCTTTATAGCACTCGGAAGAGGGTAAAGAATTTGATATAACATATTTGGCTCATACCATATTTAATGCATCTCATTCCTAAACTTTATCCACTTCACTATATAGGAATAGTAGATTTTATGATCTCAAATTTCTCCAAACCAATACATCTAGAAAGGGTTATTTTTATAATTAATATTTTCCTTTAGGTGTAGTTATTAGTTGTTTTCAACTTAAGCTTACCTTTAGCAGAAAAAACACTTTAATCGACGTTCCAAACTAAGGACTGATAGTAGTAGACTAGAATTTGACTAAAAACCTCTTTCATTGCTTCCCTGTAGGATCGATAAATGGGACTTCACTAGAGTCTTGTATTACTTGAACGATACGTTTACTTACGTAAAACCTCTAGTGTGTGCACATACATACAAACATAAAAACATGCAGGAAAACAACACACATTAGGGGCGCATCAGTAATTTTGTCTTGTGTTATGATGAATTTAGAGATTTTCTCATCCAAAACATTTTGGAGTGGAGATTAGACATGTTAAGTGTTCATATTTGTTGAATATATGTTAATGAAAGTGTTGTGTTTGTGTTGAAATGTTCGTGTTATTGTGATCGAATCTATGTTGTGGAAAATTAAGAATTTTTTATAAAGAAGAGAAAAAAAAGGAAGAAATTTTTATTATGACTTATATAAGACTATGTAAGGGTGGTTAACGAAGGAAAAATGTGCATTTGAATTAAAATTATAAAATATCAAAATTTGTGAACTGGCACTTAAGCGCGAGCAAACCCTAGAGCACCGCGCCTAAGCACCGAAACATTTGCGCTTAAGCGTTGTTTCTTAAAAATAGATTTATGATGGTTTGAAGTGCCAAAAAACACCATTTTCTCCTCGTTTTATCATCTTCTTCCTAAAGATTTTACATTTTTACACCTGGGGCATCCCAATATGTGAAGATTTTTTGGTGGGTTTGAGCCAAATTCATTGGATTTCATCTTCTCAAGGTTAGAGCTTCTCTTTTACGTAAATATTTTTTATTTTCACCATAGATTTGGAGTTCATTATGAAAAATTTGTAAATTTACTATTCATACTAAAAATTTATGGATTTTACATGGAAAAGTGGGTTTAAGCTTTTAGAAGTTAGATATAGTGAGATAGGGTTGATTTAGGAAAATATTGTGAATTTTATGTAACTTTTATAATGGTACCAAGAATGAGAAGGAGCAAGGGGATGGCTACATTTGATTTGAGCAAGTTTGGGAGATCTAAGGCTTAGGATTGTTATGCTGATGCACTTCAATCGAGGAAGTTAATTCTTGAGCAATGTTTTAAAAATCTCGGAGGAGAAGTAGAAGATCTAATTGATCAATGATTGTGAGATTGATTATGCTATATCTCTGCTGTAGTGCTGATCACTATGGTTAACGAGTTCTATGCAAATCTCTCTGAATCAGAACAAGATCTAGTAATGGTGAGAGGGAAGACAGTAGCATTTACACCTGACGTATTCATTTTAAGAACTGCCTACAAATACTTTATGTTTTTATTTCAATTACAATCCTACAGAGGAGGAGCTAGATTAAATTATTTCTTCATTACTGTTGGAAGAGGTCTTTGGAAGATTACCAGTGGTAGAAGGGTAAACTTCCCCACATTGAAGATGAATGCAACAGCAGAAGCATAATATTATTTTATTTCTACTCGTCTACTCCCCACAAATCATGTTAGTGAAGTTACCAAAGAGAGTGCTACACTAAACTACTTCATTTAGCAGTATAAGCTGATCAATATTGGATCTCTCATTTATTAGGTTATCACTAGTTATGCCAGAGCCGCTACTTCTGCAGATTTTATATTCCCTTCCTTAATATTTTCTTTATGTGAGCAAGCTCATTTTAATTTTGATAGTTGTGAGGAGATTATTCAACCTCTGAAGCCCATTACTAGTGTGAATGTGAAGACTTATTCTGAACATTCAATTTTTAACTGGAGAGGAGATTTTTCTAGAAGTTCTGGTGCTTCTATGTCACATGCTTCTACATCTAGAGCATCAACATCTCGTGGCAATTCCAGTCCTGATTCACAATCTAAAATTCCGCAAACAAAGATGGATAACATTGATTATGATATGGATAAGGTATCAAATCTTGAAAACTATGTTGATCATATTGATTCCTATTTAGGGAGACATAGTGATTACAAGGAGAAATATAACACTTCTTTGGAGAGACTTATTAGAGGTGATTAAAGTGTGGAATTTCCTCCTTATCCACGATATACTCAGTTTGATTCTGCTAGTTTTTGGAAGGATGATGATGATGATGAAGATGATGATGGTGACAAGGATGAGTAGAGATTGAGTTATGTTTTGTTTGAACTGTTATTTGTGTTGATGTTTGGACCACTATATGTGTTGCTATTTGTGATTGTGGAGAACACTGTTGTTGTTGTTGGTTGTGATGTGTATCTATGTGTTGTTAACGTGGTAGTATGATTTGAACTCATTTATTTTAAATGTGTTTTCTTGGTTTTTGTTGAACTTATTCCTACTGCTTTAGGAAGTGTAATTAGAGCTAACATTCATTTAAAATTCATGTTTAAATTTCAATTTACTACCATGAAATTTCTGTTGTGGATGTGATATTAGGTTAGTTTGTGTGATTTGCTTTTATATTAGCCTCCAGTACAAAAAAGTCTTTTAAATATCATATATGCTAAAATCAAAAATGAAATCTGATCATTTTTACTCCTATTTTTAATTTTTTTTTGGGTACCTGCATAACTAAGATATGAAAGTTCCTGTAAGCATAACTTTTATTTTTCATTCTTGTCTTTCAATATTATATGCTAAAATGTTTAATCTTTGTAAAAATTTATGTTTGGGGGCGGGGATGAAAAATCAATTTTCAAAACTTGAAATTTATTTGTTCTCAAATATACTACAAATAAATTTGATTTTTGATTTGAAAAATGATTATGTGTATGATGTTATATTGGGGTAATACAATTTTGAATATAGGAATGTGTAAGTAAATTTGGTTAAAATATTAAAGAAACAAAGAAAAATTTCAAGTTCAAATTTTTCGTATTGAAGAGATGTTAAATATGGTGTAACTATCTTTAGTAAGAGATATTGTATTTTTGAAAAATATAGAAGAATTAGACTTTTATTTTCAATACTTAAACTTTTTATATTAAGAACAATTTTCAAAAAATATTATTATGTTTTCTAGTAAAGGATATATATTAGATTTTTGCTTTAGTAAAAGAAGAGTGGAATTCATAATCATTAAAGACCTATTCAGATATAGTAATCCTTGCCAAAAAAAAGGAAAGAAAAAGAAAAAAAGAAATGAAAAGAAAAAAGAAAGAAAAGAACACAAAAGTATAGTATGAGAGGAGAAGCTTGAGGAGTAGTGCCTAATCAAAAATTAGTTCCACATCTGATCTTTTTAATGCATATGATTTGAGTAACTTATAAGCCTAAGGTTATAATATAGTGAGTATAATTATTTTTAATAAAAACTTTTAAGAAAAGAAGATAGAATTCCTAAACTCTATATTTGGAAAATTTACAAGTATTTCTGAAAATTTTCATTATAGAAACTTTCTAAACTTCAAATTGGTCTCATTCACAAAAATTTTTTCTAAATTGGAACACCACATTTCTAGAACAAAATTTTAAAATCTCCTAAAGAAACTCATTCACATAATTTTCTTATGCTGTTTTTGAAATATTGTAGTGTCCTTTGAAGACAAGTGACATTTTAAGTTTAGGAGAATTTGATATACCTAAAATATATAATATTTTCATGCATATTTTTATACCTTTTTTTGATGATATTACACTTTAATGGATGGTATCTATGTATTTTTTTAGATTCACTTAAATCGAACAAATATGTCAAAAGGAGAGAAAAATGATCAAATTTGGAGAAGAAATGAAGAAGGTGTTAAAATGAACCGGGGCGCCTAAGCGCCCAGATCTGGCGCCTACGCACTAACAGACAGAGAAGGTCACGCCTAAGTGCCAAAATACTGCGCTTAAGCTCCAGGTAGTTACTTTACAATTTTAATGAAATTTTGGTGATTTTTGAAGAGGTGTTTGAGGCATCCCTTAGTACAAATATAGATAACTGATCAAATGCGCCAGAAGACATTCAAATTTCACTTGAAAGGATGCATCTCTTGGGTAGATTCATTGAATATGAACACATTTTGCAGAGACACCAACCCTTTTGAGAAAGTTTAAAACAAAAAACTTGAAGGAGAGAAGAGAGTTCTTGTTGTGTGTTCTTTTAGAGAGAGTTTTTAGTGAGTAGGTAAAACTAAGAAGTTATAGAATTCTTACTTAGGGTTTCTTCACACTTTTCTTATTCCTAGTGAAAGAAAAGGTGAGTAGGGATTCCTATGTAAATATCCATTGTTATAAAGATATTTAAACCCTCTTGTGTTGGGCAACTAGTACAAGGGAGTCTTGTAAGAGAAAGGAAGATTTTCAGAGGAAATTTAAGAGTTTGGTGGAGAGGGACTTGAGATAAGTTTTATCTTTGTACTTTATTTGATTTTAATTGACACTTCTTGTATTTTCTACATGGTTTCCACTTTTAAAACATGTTATTGTGTTTTCTCCATGGATTCTGAGTAGTCTTCTTTATCTTTTTTCCTTAAAATGAATAGTAACTAAGTGTTTAATGAAAGTTGTGAAAGTATTGATCTTTAATGTTGGAAGAAGTTATTATTGATTTAATCCTCGCACTTCATTTACTTCTTGATTTGGCCAATTAGGATGTTAATATTTGTTGGGAGAACATGTAAGATCCTAGTAGGTATTGTCTCAATCAACAATAGGTAGAAATCACATGAGATTATATGGATGAGAAAGTAATTTATATAATTTTGTGCAAATAAATCAGGAAATATACTTTAATGGGTGTAGAATTAGAGACTTTAGGGTGACAGACTATATTAGGGTTTGATGCTAAATTTTAGCCCCCAGGTGGAGGGAAAGGAGGTAACTCTAGAGTGAGAGCTAGTATCTTCCCAACTAACTTGTCTTTAAAATTGTTCTAACTTTAAACTAGTGAATGTTCTTTATAATATCTCTAATAAGGGTAAAGAAAAAAATTGCTCATATTTGACACAGCACATTTTGAATACTTCCACAACAGAATTCCTGTACTTATTACTAATTCATGATAAGGAAGAAGATATTTTTATCTATACTTCTTTAATCTTACAAATCTCGTTATAGTTAATAAATTGTTTACTTTATTTCACAATTTAAGAAAATACAAAAAAAATTCACATTTTAAGGTTTTCTGTCATCTGAAATTTCTTAAGTAAGTGCCTTTTTCTAATATAACTTGTGATCTAAAAACCTTTTTTATCTTTAAAATTTCAAAAATTTTCCCCTTAGCCCCCAAAATTTACCAAAACGCCTCCAAATTTCCAAAATTCCCTAAAACTGCCCAAATACCTAAATTTTCACCAAAAATCCTTTTAAATCTCTTAAAATTGCTTAAGTATTAATAAATTTTCAAAATTAACACAAAATCCAAAAAAATGTTCCCAAAATGCTCCTAATGTTAAATTTCCACAAGCATTCCCAATTTGCCCCCAATTTCCACAAAATTCAATCCTATTCCACTTAGTTTGAAATTCAACCCCAATCCAACTCAATTCCTAAATCCAAATTCAAAAATTATCTAAAATCAAATTCAGCTCAACCCAAGCCAACTCCAAACCCAATTTTCACTAAAATTACACCAGAGTCAAATCAAATTTCTTCAATTTTATTCCCCAAATTTGGTCATGAACATTTTCATATTAAATCAAATCCACCATTAAATAATTTTGAAAGCCCAAAATTAATTCCCTCACATTAAATATTAAAAGCCCACTTGAAGCCCACCATGCCTTAACTTTAAAAGCCCAAAGCTTTTATTATATTTAAAATGCCTAAGCCCACTTGATAAGCCTTCTGCCCATCATCCATTTAATCAAATCAAGCTTTATGTTTTGATGTTATTATCAAATCTTTTCAATTTAAGCCTCGTGAAAATTTCTCATAAAATCATCCAAAAGTTTAAAATCCTTTCTCATGCAAATTGACCAAGCCTACGATAAGCCATGAAGTCATCTCCAAGCCACATGTAAGCCATGTGAGTCATGCTAATGTCCCCAAGCTTTAAATGACAAAAGGAGGAGCCTCTTTAATGGTCCCCCTAAAAGTGATTAAACACTCTCATTACACACTTAGACCATTATTTACACTAACCCACTTGGAAAGTGATTTCTCCACACCATGTCAGCTGAGCCACTTAATCTTCATTATTTACATTAACCGAATGGCTAATCCAATTGGCCAACCCAAGCTCCTCTATTTAAGCCCTCATCCTCCTCCCCCCTCATGGCCAAACAAAGGGCAATACAAAAAGTGAGGCCCTGCCAAAATCCCTCCAGACCTCAATTGCAACCTTTTTAAGCTCATCCCCACTATTTTCCAGCCCTCATACCCACTATTTAGCCCTAATTTTAGAGCTCAAATCTAGGTCATTTCACGACCATACAACCAACTCCACCAAAAATCCAAGCTGACTCACCGAAAAGCTTTCCCGGAGTGAAAGAAGAACTTCTCTATCAAAATCTACCCTTCCTAAGACCTCAACCTTAGACTTCGACCAGACTTGAACCACCATCCAATAAAACTCCTATACAGTCCAAACCACATATCAAATTGAAGCTTGGAGGACGTTTGTGGGACTAAGTCGAAGCTCAAGACCATTCCAATCAAGGCTAGCCCACTTGGACCAAGGTATAACTAAAAATTTTCCATTTATGTCTCAGTTTGGAACTTTATGTAGAAATCTAGTATTTCATATGTACGTAAGCATATATATAAATTCATCTCACTCAGATCAAGGTGTATGACAAAACCCTATATGATTTGGTTAAGTATCAAGTTAGATATTATGTTTAGAAAAGGGAAGGTTCTCAGGTTTGAGAGATTGGGGACGATGAACGGATGGCATCCATTCAGAAGTGAATCGATCGGACAATCCATAAGGGACGAGTAGATGATATGTGAATAGTGGGCAGTGACAACAGAGTGACACAAAAAGCACAACCAACGAAAATGCGATGCGTAGCGCTTCTGAGAAGCTGAAGTTGACGTGGATGCCACAAGGATAAGTAAAAAAGTACGGTATTTTTTATTTAAAATAATTCAAAATTATTAAAAATCTATATCTTGGTGTAGAAAAGTGCATAAAATAAAATAAAAATACTCTCATGCTCAGTAACCATTGGAGAATAATGTGGACTAAAATTCAAAAATACATCTCCTATATTTAACTTTAAATTAATTAAATATGTAAAACTTGTTTAAATCATAATTAATTAAATCTTAATCACCATAATGTGAAATTTGGAGGGCTTAATCCCCATCTGCTTAGGACTGTTCTTTGATTTGTAATAGGTCAGAGAACACCCTTAAGAATGAAAGCCCTAATTTTTCAACATTAGTCACCTTTATTTTAATTTCAAGAAATAATAATTGAAGTAAAAATAAAAAAATGAAAAACCAGTTTATGTTGGTTTACTGTGGTTAAAGAACCTTAGAAAAAATAAAAATTAGGTTTAAAAGGGTAAAAATGTATTTTCATTTTTAAAAACAGTAAAAATTATTAAAAACTAGAAAAATACAAAGTTATTTAATAAATCACCAAAGTGGGCTATATTAAAGATATCAACATAGGAGGCCTCTGTAAAATTTTGAAAGTATAAAAATTTTTTTAATGCAAAAATGAATTTTCCAAGTAAATAGGATTTTTGACTTAAAATAATTGTAAAAATTAGAAAATTATAAAAATTGGTTTGAAGTGTTTGTTGACCTCACTTTTGTGAGGGCATTCACCAAATAAATTAAGAATAGAAGTCAATTCATGACCTCCTTACTGACTCAGTCTTCACCACATTGAACATTAAGACATCTTAGGTATCAAATTAGTTAGACATAATTAACTTGATTAATTGACAATACTAAATTAACCCAATATTACCAGCCCTAGTCAAACCTAGGTATGGTTATCAAAATTAACAACCCTGTGATTAACTTAACCATGACAAGGTTAAATAAAACATTTGGGTCAACCCTGCACCTAAACTTGATCAATCATGATTAAGTTTAATCAATAATAATCAATATGATCAACTTTTGACATAAACAAGACAAAAATGGTCAATTTATGACCTCTACACCACTATATTTATCTCATAACTTAAAGTGATAAATTAGGTTAAAATGATTAATTCATGACCCAAAGAATATTGAATTGACTTTATTAGTCAATTTTTGATTAAACAATTAAAATTTAATAAAAAACACTTTTGGCCTAAGAGAGGATTAAAATGGGTCAAAATGACTAACCCATGTCCCTTTGACCATAAAAATTGACCACATAAATAGATATTGACATAAACAACTTGACATTGTTCAAAATTACCAAAAATTAATCCAAATATCACCACTTTGACCATTAGATTAACTTAAATCCTAAAATTGGTTAATATGACCAATATGGCCAATTTAAACCTTTAAATGACAAAATTTATAAACATCATGACCAAATGAATCATGATAAGATTAAGAAAGTCATATTGGATATTTTTGAACTAGGATTGGTCAACTTAGGTCACCTTGAGTCAACATTGGTTAACCCTAACCAATATTTATTAAATTTGGTCAAAGTACCCAATTTTGGACCAAAAATCATAATATTATTCAAATAGTTAATTCCAAAATTATTTTGTTTAATTTACTGACTAAAATTATAATTTCTAATATTTTGATTAATTAATAATTAATTTGAAATTTAGAAATAAAATTAAAAGCCATTAAAGTACCACATGAACTATTAAACTAAAATAATGTAAATTAATCAAATAATTATTTTTAAAATTATTTTAATTAATTTATTAATCAAAAATATAATTTTAAATATTTTTAATTAATGACATATTAATTAAAAAAAATTATATTTGAATACATGACATCAAAATCCCATAATTAATTTTTAATTTAATATAAATTTTTGGAGGGTTAAAATTGGGTCACCCATGACCCATTAGACTCATCATGACAAAAATGACACTCCACCTAACCCATTTATAATGAAACTTAACGATGGTTTAAATTTGTCATGCCTTCATCATAAAAAATTAAGAAGTGTCATTCCCTCCTCCGTCCTTAAGAGATGAAATAGTTGAGTCGCCATTCACCTCACAAGACACCCAATGGTAAGGAATATGATTTAGATCATCCCTACATCATGGGATGACCTAATATATGTCAAATTTTGAAAATAAAAGGAGAAGGGAATTAAGTGTCACCTTCTCTTCAACTTAAGCCATGAGTCACTCACTTCCTTGAAAGGAGGTGGCTAGCCAACCTTTGAGACATCTCAAGCATCTAAAAACTCACCAATAGGAGACAAACATCACATGAACTACACTTCTCACCATAGTTCAGGGTAATCATAACTAATCCATGCAAGGAATGAGTAAGAGGGCAAGGTGTCACTATTCCTTCAATTCCATTAAATAAATTTAGGAATTACCATGGGGAGGCAATTTCATCAAAATTAGACATACATTATCCACTCGAAAATGAATAAATGAGAGGAATTTAAAATTTAAACTCAAGTGTAACCATGAGTGATCCTACATGAGTTAACAATTTTAAAATTCTAAAATCCACTCAATTGAAGGCCACGATCTTATCCAAATCATTTATGATTTTATTAAGAGCTTCTCCATATGATCCTAAGCCTTTTAAAAATTCAACCAAGCCATACCCATGGCTATATAAATAGGACCTAACCCAAGCATATGAAGGTAATTAAAAAGACATTGGAGAACCCCATACACTACTCAAATCCAAATATCCCCAACATGAAAACCCTTCATTAGGACCTTATAAAATCCTTTAAATAAATTCCAACTAGCTTGACCTTAGCAAACCCAACCATGGCCATGATTAAGGTTCAAACCCAAGCTTAAGGGGAAGAGAGAGCAAGGAAATATAAGATCCATATAGGCTGCCCAAAACCTCTAACCATGAACACCAAAAATGTTGCCTTGGATCTAAGCAATTGATCTCCATCAAGACCTAACCATTTGACCCACCGGTTGAATCCAATTTGACCTAACCTAAGCCACCTGAAACTAGGACAAAATTAAAGTCTGAAACCAAACTCCACAAAACCCAAAATTGACCTTTCGAAAACCATTTAGGGGTCAAAGGAAGAAGAGCCCAACTGAAACTAAGCTTCCCCATAGTCCCTACCCCTGTCTTAACAATTTTTCTTCAAACCGAGCCTATCAAAATCAAAATCCTATATATACCTTATTTGGATTCAAATTGAAGTGGCAGGAAGCTTTCTCAGGGCAAAATGACACTTACAGACAAATCAATTTGAAGATTGAACCTCTGTGACAAAGGTATGAATTTTATCCTCTATGGCGATCAAGTTAGGGTCTTTGTGAAGAAGATGTTTCGAAACCATTACTTAGCCATATAGATTTAATCGTCTCCTTAAGACGATGCTTTAGAGACAAAGTTCACTTAAATCTATCAAGGTTTGAGTGAGATATTGTCTCTGGAAGATGGACGACGCTCGGGCTTAGTTGGAGGAGGAAGACGACTGAGAGCCGTCCGATTTTCTGTTTAAAAGACGGACGGCTCAGATTAAACCATAGCCGCTCCGTTGTTCTGCTCCCCACAGCGGATCGAGCGTGTTTCGACCCATCTGAGGATGCGTGTCTCCACAAGGGAATTTAAGGTTTATTTGAATTTATTTAAATCCAGAGAAACCTTCAAATAATCAATATTTAATATCTTGACATCTAAAAATCATAAAAATATTCGAAAAAATATCCCTGGATTCAGTAAAATAAAGAGAATAATGTGGATTTAAAATTTTTAATTAATTAATTACTCTCTAAATTAATTTAATTATTAAAAATTAGTTATAACTCAAAAAATTTTGAAATTTTTACAAAATGATCCTCTCATGTTAGGATAGGTTCCTTGATTTTTCTAGGGATAGAAAAATTTTTTAGGGCGACTTCACCTAATTTCTAAATGACTTTGTAATTATTTTTGAAAATAATTATTAAAATTAGAAAAAATAAGGAGATAAAAGTGGGAATTAGTTAATTAATTTAGAGTGACTGACAAAAACTCTAAAATGACGTAACTTACCCCTTTTGAAAACTTAAAAATAATATTTTAAATCCTTAAGGTAATGAATATAAATTTTTTAAATTTATATGCAATTAACCTTGAAAATCCCATAAATCCTAAATTAAGTCTAAATCACCTTAGACTTAGCTAATAATTTAAAACCTAAAGACAATAGGTTTAATAAACAAACAAATATTGATTAGGTCTAAGACATCATTAGACTTAATTAACTATCATTAAACCTTAAAGATTAATAATCAAAACATTAAACCTTAATTAAATTAGGTTTAATACAAATCAATCCTTAATTAAGTCTTAATTAAATTAGACTTAATCAAAATTTTAAACCTTAATTAAATTAAGCTTAATACAAAATAATCATTAATTAAGTCTTAATTAAATTAGACTTAATCAAAACATAAAAACTTAATTAAATTGGGTTTAATATAAATTAATCATTAATTAAGTTTTAATTAAATTAGACTTAATCAAAATATTAAACCTTAATTAAATTAGGTTTAATATAAATTAATCCTTAATCAAGTCTTAGTTAAATTAGACTTAATCAAAACATTAAAACTTAATTAAATTAGGTTTAATATAAATCAATCCTTAATTAAGTATTAATTAAATTGAACTTAATCAAAACTTTAAACCTTAATTAAATGAGGTTTAATACAAATTAATACAAAACCTTAAACCCTAAATTACATTAAGGATTAAGACAAATAAAATCACGATTTGGTCTAACCCATTAAACCTAATTAATCATTAAGCCTTAACTATATTAGGCTTAATTAACTTTAATCAACATTAATCAATATTAAACAAACCTAAACCATTAGTTATGTCTAATTCATTAGACCTAATTAATCATTAAGCCTTAACTACATTAGGCTTAATCAACTTTAAACAAATTTAAACCCTAATTAAGTCTACCACATTAGACTTAATTAAACTATTATAAACCTTAACCAATTAAGGTTTAATCAAAGTGAAACTTAACTTAATCTTAAATCAAACTTTAATCAAACCTAAATCAAACTTAAAGTTAAACTTAAATCAAACTTAAGTTAAACTTAAGTTAAACTTAAGTTAAACAAAAAAGGAAACTTAAATTTAAATCAAACATAAATCAAACTTAAACTAAACTAAAACTAAATTTAAGTTAAATTTAAATCAAACATAAACTAAATTTAAATCAAACTTAAACCAAACTCAAATCAAACTTAACTTAAATTAAACTTAAATTAAATTTAAGTTAATCTTAAACCAAATTTAAGATAAACTTAAATCAAACATAAAACCTAAGTCGAACTCAAGTAAAACCTAAAGTCAAACTAAATAAGACATGAATTTAAGATAAACCCAAACATAACTTAAATTCAATACACATTGAATTTAAGTCAAACAAATCTTAATTTAAAATCAAAATTATATTTAAATCAACTTGACATGAATCTTAAGTCAATAATAATTTAATTCATAAAGATTAGGTTCAACATATATTGAACCTAACTAAACCCCAAATCTTAAGTTTAATTTAATTTTAACTCAAATCAAATCCAAATCAATATAAATTGAAATAAAAATCAAAACAACATTTCAACCAAAATTGGATATCCGACAACTCTAAAACAATTGACACTTTACCAAGTAATTTAAATATTTTCTTTGCACGACGAAGATAAGTTTTGTTTAGATTTTCTTTGTATGTTATAAGATGTGCTAACTCTGTTTTGCAGAATGATCGATGACATTAAACAAAAACAATAAAAATAATAAAACTGAAATTTTTAGGTTAGCCACAAAACCTAAACCTTCAACAAACAACAAAAAATTGACATGACAATAAAGAAATCAAAACTGGAACTATTAGGATAGCCGACAACAAAGACAACAAGACTGGACCTTATAGGATAGCCACCAAACTTGAAGAAGAGGAAATAAAACAAATGAAATAACAAAATAACACTAAAATAATGACAAAACAAAAACACCAACATTAACTTTGACATGATAAAATAAAAATCAAATATAAAATAATCAAAAAAATATCTATAGAAGATAACTCATGACATAAATGACTAAAATAATATCTCATGACAAAATGGGATAAACATTAGAAATAAAACATTTGTATGTTTATTTTCCTAAAAAAATATTAAGAAAATAATTTTTTTAACATTAATCAAGAGTTTTCTTAGGCAAAACTAGAATTTTCTAGGATGTAATTAACCAAAGAAGCTTGCTTCTACAGGAGAAGTAAAAAGAACTCAGAATAGGTTAAATACCTAAAAATCTCTGGTTACTAGACTTGTGATTTTCCTAATAGGATAAGAACATTCTGGAGTTTTCCCTATAAAGATATCACACTACCTTTCCTTTGATTGTCTATCTTGTTCCCTTCCTCTTACTCTTTTTTAAAAGGGGATTAAAGATTGGGTAGTACAAATAGACTGGCAACTCCTCGACATTGACTTGACATGGGAATTGACGGCGACGAAACGTGACAATTCGTTGCCATCAGTGTTCTTTAAGATTAGAGGCACTTAAGGAAAATAAAAATAAGCTTAATATAAAAGTTTATTTTTGAGCAATTTTCTAATTTTAAAGTAATTTAAAGTATAAAAAAATCACAAAAACATGAAAATGTCTTAAATTAATATAAATGTCATCCCAATCTTAAATAACCACTTAAAATTGCTTCTCTAAATTTTTTAAATGTAAAAATATATTTTTAAGCACTCAAATGTAATCTTCCTTTCATTAGAATAAAATAATTATAATCAAATAAAAATCATAAAAAATACAAAGTAAGTTACTCTGATTTCTTTGAGACCAGAGTGACTTATGAAAAAAAAAATGTATTTTTGAGATAAAAAATATATTTTTCATTTATTTACTCCCCAAAATTAACCAAAATTTTTAAAAATTAAAATATAAATCAAAATTTCATAAAAATTATTCCTAGATGTCCTCTACCTTAGGTGAACCTCCAATAATTTTCTTAATGACATAAGGTATATGTCAATTAGTTAAATTAAGTATCATTGAAAACTATTTTTTTACTAAAATAATTAAATAAAATAAACTAAAATAAAAAATTAAAAAAATATAAATTTTCCCCTGATATTTTAATTGACCTATTTTTAGGGTAACAATCAATTTACAAAATATTTTGGAATTAAATTGAAGAAGTTATGAAGAAAAGAGACCCATGGTTAAAATGGTAATTATGGAATTTCGTACCCTAATTAAGGTTTAGGTCGAAACAGAGGCTAAATGCACAATATTGAAAATAATTAATTCTCTGAGATGATTGAAATACAAAGGGTTAAAGGGTAGAAGCCAATTCATGTCACTTTCTACAAAAGGTAAATCTGTAAATTTTCAAATTATTGCACTTTGTAAGTTAATTAAGTATGAACGATTCTAATGTGAGGGGCTTGAGTTAGGAAGGTAATAATTAACTAATTGGAAGCCCCAAGCTAATGGTGGAATGATAATTTAATCTTGCAATGAGAATTGAGCACACTTTACTTAAACTTTTCAAAATTACAAATCTACCCTTTAGATTTCTAAAGAACTTAGTAGTGAACTAGGCTTTATCCATAATCATTTAATAAGGTCTAGAAGATAAAATAAAATCAATTATAAACATCCTTAAAATGCTACCAACTCAAATTAAATCAAAGAAAGGGACATAATTTCTTTAACAATTAAGCTTACCCCTAAGGTACACATTTACATAATTCTTAAAGATAATTAAACGACCCTACTCATGGATTAATTAAAATATTAAAGTACACCGAACAAAATTTAAAACATCAAAAATAAGATTCAACTGAATCAGGGTTGACTAATTCGATTATGTAATGAGTTTAAATGAATTGGAAATAGTCTAAAGGATTATAAAGTTGTTTAGGGTTATGCCTCATACACCCTTACAAAATTTTGAAGATTTTAGAGGGAATTTGTACTTATTATAATTTAAATAATAAAATCATCCTAAAACTTATTGGGACTCACCAAGATATGCCTTCAGACCTGTTATTTCACACAAACCAATAAAAATACCCTAAAACTACTTATCCGACATTTATAACCCATTGCTCATGGGTTTGAGTCTTGGATAAAGTATTCAAATTCCTATGAGTAAATGGAAATATTTGTTAGTGCCATGTATGATTCATCGGATTTATGTAAGTTTGAGGTCTAGTTGGCAAGGGCAATGCCGATAGTGCTAATGTGTGGCAAGTGAGAGATATGAAGTTAGTTAATAGAATAGTAACTCCTAACTCGAGGATCCTTCGTGAGAGAGAATATGACCGATAATACTATTCCTAATTCTTTGTTAGTGTTTCCCCCACACTCTTAGGTTGTCAATAGTCCTAGCTTGATTAGAGTAATTAGCCTGTAGACTATACTATCTTACAAAATATTTTAGCAAAATTCTACTTTGCCACATGACTAATTTCGCTTGCTAAAGTAAATTACACATGTGTGACTAATTAATGAATTTTGATGAAAACTTATTAAAATTCATGGTTAATCACTTGGATTAAGGTTAGGAACTACCCTCCATAGATTATCAGGTTGGCAGCTTTCACTCGCGATTGGGAGGCACATAGTCCAGCTCTTAGCTTCCACCTTTATCGAATCGAATCTTACACGTAGTCTTGGTCTTTCATATGTGACTACCGCTCTTCTTTTACACACCCGTATTTTCTTACAACTCATTTTTTAACTTCTTCGTACTGGATTTTTCTACTTCATTTTTTTGCAATTTATTTAAGTTCCTTGCAATTATAATATGCTTTATGATACTAATTATGCAGCTCTAACAAAGGCCCAAATATGTGTTTATAGTTTACTTTACTACAATTTTATTACCTCACTTTACTGTTACTTTACTTTACTGCACACACCTTTCCGCTTTACAAAAGAAAAACCAAACAAATAAAATCCACTTTAAACCTTTCTAATGCAGTTAATTCACCCCTCTTGGATTTTTGAGGATCTCTTGGATGAGGTAATCTGCAGCTGCTAGCTTAAAAACTTGTTTAGATTATGTAAATTCAAGAGAAAATAGTGATGTCAAAATGATGGAACCGTGAGATCTTAACCGGTGTCGCTTAACATAAATTAAACCACTCCAAAACACTTAAACAATAACAACCATAATTCACAACACATAAACCTTAGAGCTGCTACTTAGACAATAAGCAGAGCAAGCTGAAGCGGAGGGAGGATGATGATCTACGAAACGTGTCTGCATTGGTTAAACATTTCGTCAGAATTAAACAACAAACCGTAAGACTTCAAGGTTGTTCATCTAGCACAACGTAAATCCTCAACTCATCGTTAGGCTTATGTACAATCTTGTTGTGCAATATAAGTCCTAACTCTCTTTTTTTTTCTGAGGTTGTCGTTCAGTACAACATAAACCTACCTATCTTTATAGGCTATTTGCATGAGCATAGTCATGCAAGTGTAAGACCTAAATACTAAAATTATCAGGATGAAACATTAAATAAATATTTTTAAAATGAAAGCCAAGTAATAAAATAGTCTGAGAAGTCACTGAGGTTTGTCTCATGATCTACGACATCACCTACCTTTCTTCCTTTAATTTTTCTATATTCGACACTAAAAACCCTAAACGTTGAATTCATGAAGATAAATACCTCTAATCTAAATCGAGAGTTTTCTTAAGTGACTACGATCACTTAAGATGTAATTAACTATAGAGGCTTGACATTATAAGAAGCTAAAAAACCTGAGAAATATAAACCATATGTAATTATTATATTAGATAAGGGAACTTGCTGGTCAACATAAAAGGTTCACAGACCAAAACATATGTCATAAGTTCTTTAGTTTATTTAATCAAGCCGCACTATTGAGTAATGTGACTATTTCTTGGGATAGGTGCATCACTTGTGGTGTTGTGCTCAATCGATTAAACGATTAAATGTGTAGGATCAGCTTGGTCTCATATTTTTTAAAACTAAGACCCTATTTTAAAAATAAAAATTACATATGTATATTAAATTAAATTATTTTTTTTAAACAACTGAGAAATTCTGAACTGGCGACCAACACCTTCTTATAAAGGCTGTTGTACTGAATTCAATAAATTATAGAATCTCTGCATTTCCCTGATTGGTGGTTAATTATCCTCACAAAACTTCTTAACAAAATGAGCTCTACCTACACCAGAAATCATTTTTTTCTAATTTGCGAGGATTATATTCAGTTGGAGGGGAAAAACTTAACAAAGCACCAACGTGATTATACTTAATATTTGGTTCATATTCACCATGTATTGTCCAAAACTAAGAATTAAGTTGAAATTCCATATGATACAAATCCAAATTTATATCGTATAGTGTTACTTGCTTTTTTTTTTCTTCACACATATTCGTCAAAACTTACCTTCTAAAAGGAAAGTTGGAAAGTTATGATGCCACATGCTCAAAATACTCTACATCATTCACGAACTCAGTAGTAGGTTGTTTTCAAGCTGAGTATATTCTATTACACAAACACATAAATATATATAAGCACAACCACATTTATAAGTAAATATGGTTTTACTTTCATACTACCTAATTATTATATATTTAAAATTCAAACACATATATATTTATATAAACCCAATCCTTATCTTCACTCACATTCAACGAGGTGCTTTCTCAATCAATATAGCATCTGATTAAATCTCTAACTTATGAACTATGATATTAGCAGTTAGTCCTAACTTGGACTGTAAATAAGCCGAACATGAGCGAGCTCAGGCTTGGCTCGTGTTCGGCTCGTTCAAAATTGCTTGTGTTTGAAATTGCCACATGAATAGTGCGTTCTTGTTCAACTCAATTTAATTGTTCTTGTTCATTTTCAGCTCGTGTTTGCCTTGAAATTGGCTTGTAAAAATTAGTTGAAAAAATAGATGTGGAGTGTTGGATTCAAACCTGAACCAAATATATTGAAAAGAAGATTTAGAACAATATTACCACACTAGCTGTTATGATTTAAATTTAGATATAAATATATATAGTATAATATTATGTAATAATATATATAATATATTCTTATATAAATAATTATACTAATTTTTATTTCAACCTAAATCGAGCCGAACACGAGCGAACAAAGAGTTGTTCATGTTCAGCTTGTTTATATTTTAAACATAAAAAATTTGTTTGTGTTCGGCTCGTTTACTTGACGAATGAGTCGAACACGAGCTACTTAACGAGTCAAACACGAGCTGTTCACAAACAACAAGTTTTTTTATAGCTCTAGTCATAACATCTCTTCATAGCACCAACAAAATATTTTGTAATTTTATTGAGTAAATTTATTATGTCATTAGCCTCTTGTTCATTCAAAAGCGAACTAATGAAGTTTGCTTAGGGTTGTCATGAGTGTACAAAATTATTTCTTTTAATTTATCAATAGTTGATTTAATTTCTTTCTCTAGTTTAGGAGGTGCACCTCCAAATGAGAGGCCTTCTAGATCATCCGAAAGTATAAAACAAATACTATAAAGAGAAAGATTAGATGCTAGAAAGATTTTATCAGGTTCTAGAAATTCAATGATAATCAAGCAATATTATTTATCATCTACTGGTTTTAAATTAGTGAATCATAAACTAGCCTTTAACTTTAATCCTTTGCATCTTGTACCACAAAGGTTATTTAAGCATTTTTATTAATGCTAGACACTGTATTGCTAAATTAGTAACCAGAGGAGAATACCAATTAAAATGAGTTATATTAATTCATTTGAGATTTCATCTGAAAATTTTTTTATCATTTTCAAGATTCAAAGATGTGAACCCTATATAAAATTTTTGACTTTGTTAACTAGTCAATTATGGTGCCACTTTATTTTCAACCTAACATACTAGTTGATCTACTCATCCAAGGATAAATCAGGCTTATCTTGGCTTATAGTTAATGTATATTCTTGTTTATCATTTTCTTCTAGGGAGACCTCCCATGGGATTCCTATTTTTGTTAGGGTATAGACCAACTTAAACTGTATGACTCATCCTTTGATTTGGACTCTAGGTCAATATATTCTACCATTGTTCTATCTTTCAAATTTGTTAATGATGTCTTTGTAGTGATCATTTGGTTCTTATCAAGGATTACACTACTGATACACCTAAAATATATAGTGTTTTTATGCACATTTTTATACTTATTTTTGATGATATTGCACTTTAATGGAAGGTATTTTGTGTTTTTCTTGTAGGTACGATAAAAAATATTAATTATGATGAAAAAAGCAAAAAAGAATCAAACTTGGAGCAAAATTATGAAGTTTAAGAAATTTGGCCTTTAGCCCCTAAGCGCCAAAGTGCCGGCACTTAAACGCCAAAGTTAAAAATTTAATCATAATCAAATTTGGCACCATTTTTAAGGGTTGTTTGAAGCAACTTTTGGTGGCGACTTCCTTAACTTTCTTTGGGTGGCAAATGTGATTGAAGGGATGCATCTTTTGGTGGATACATTGAATCTAGACATGATTTGAAGAGACACCAAGGCACCTCTTGAAAAATTATAAAAATGAAGCCTCATAATTTACAAAGGGAGTTTTGAGTTTAAATTGAGGTTGGAGTTATTCTATTTTTAGAGAGTTTCTTAGAGAGAGTCTTTTGAAGTTTGGAGAGTGTAGTTTTATAGTTGTTAGTAGAGAGTAGAGAGTAAGAAAAGAAAATTGATTGGTGTGAAGCCTTCATCCTTGTATCTAGTTTTTATTGAACTCTAAAGTTTTTATTTGAGTCATCAGCGTTAGGCGCCAACCTCTATAGAGTTGTATTGTGGAAAGCAAAATTTCAAAGGAACTTCCAGAGTCTTGTAGAGATGATTTTCAGATAAGTATTTATCTTTGTTTTTACACTTTATTTTTAAGTAAGATTTTTTGTGTTTTCATTATGGTTTATGCTTTCAAATCAAGTTGTGTTTGTGTTTTCTCCATGAAATCTGAGTAGTTTACTTTATCTTATTCTTTCTTAGATGATGAAGTAATTAAATTATGGAAATATGTTGTGGAAAGTATAAGTGTTTGATGCTGGAAGAAATTGTGATGATTCAATTCCTTGTACTTAATTTACTTCTTGATTTGGCCAATTAAGGTACAAAAATTTGTTGTGAGATTATGTAAGATCCAATTTGGTATTATCTTAATCAACAGTTGGAAAGAATCTCATTGAATCATATGGGTGAGAATTGTAGTCCATATGATTGAACGCAAATATATAGGGAGATATGTTTTATGGGGGAGTAAAATTAGAGGACTTTAGAGTGACACGCTAAAGCCCCCTAATTTAGTTTGTTATTTTAAATTTTGTTATGAAATGTTATCTCCCAAGTTGAGGGAATTGAGGGAACTCTAGAGTGAGAGATGGTATCTTCCCTGCCTAACCCATCTACAAAATTTAAAAATTTCAAATTAAACAATTTTCTTTATAGAACCAAGTAAGGGTAAAGAATATAATTGCTCCTATTTGGCACAATACATTTAAATACTTCCACAATATAAATATCCATAATTATTACTGATTCATTGAAGAAGGAAAAAGATATTTGATTCTTATAGCTTTTATATCCTGTTTAGAGTATTGATAATTTTTATTTCCTGCTTAACTTTTTATTAAAAATATCAAAAACAACTTTTCAAAATTTGTACCTTGAAACATACTTACAAAAATGAATTGAAAAAGTAAGAAGTTATTTTTCTTTTTTTTTTAAAGTTTTTAGACATTTCCATGTGGGTTCGATATCTTGGAGCTTAATCAGAAAGTCCTATATTAGTTAACAAACGATACATATACTTGCATAATATCCTATATTATAAATCATAAATTTCATATCTAAATCATAAGTATAAAAATACTGGGATCAAGTATTTGGCGTCGTTGCCGGGGAAATTAATTAAAATTTCATTTAAAGAAAATTAAGAAAAAATTAAAAATTTTTTATTTTTCTTTGTTTTTGTTAGTGTGTTTTATTTTATTTTATTTATCATTGTATGCGTAGTTCAGGGTCTGAGGGACAACCTTACGATTCTGAATTAGAAAGAACAATTAAAAAATAAAAAAATTAAAATTTCTGAAAAAGATTAAAATATTCAAGAAATGGCAAATCATCAAAATCAAAATGTTGACAACCATCAAGAAATTAGTCCTTTAAGAGAATATGCTAACTCTACAGTGGATGAACTTCATGGTAGTATTCAACACCCCGCTGTAGCTGCTAATTCCTTTGAGCTTAAACCTGCTATTATCCAAATGGTTTCTAATATTCAGTTTGGGGGAGCACCAACTGAAGATCCTAATTTATATCTTGCCAACTTTTTAGAGTTATGTGCTACTTTTAAATATGATGGTGTTTCGGATGATGCTATTAGACTTAGACATTTTCCTTTCTCACTAAGGGATAAAACTAAAATATGGTTAAATTTATTAACAGCTGGATCTATCAGAGCTTGGGGTAATTTAGCACAAAAATTCCATGCTAAATATTTTCCACCATCAAAGACTGCGAAGCTTAGAAATGATATCACATCTTTTTTTGTCAGTTTAAAGGTGAATCTATATATGAGGCATGGGAACGATTTAAAGATCTTCTCAAAAAATTTCCACATCATTCGATACCAGATTGGTTAATAATTTAAACCTTTTATAATGGATTAGTTGGATCTCTTAGATCTATTATTGATGCTACTGCAGGAGGATCACAAATGTCTAAACTGTTTACTGATTCTTTTGCTTTGATAGAAGAAATAGCTACTAATAATTTTCAATGGCTTCTGAAAGGTTAAATCCAAAAAATTTAGCCAATATTCATGAAAATTATGCTTTGCAATGTTAGCAAATTAAGTTGCTGCAATTTCAAGGAAGATGGACCAATTTGGGATGAATTTTTCTCAGTCAATTGTCATGACTGAAGAAAATTCATTAGGTCAAATGGTTACTTCTCATACTTCACCAGAACTTTGATTGTTATAAGTAAGCTTAATAACCCTTATTTTAATTATTATAACCCAGGTTGGAAGAACCATCCAAACTTTAGCTGGAATACTAATAATTATGGTGGTATTAATTAACAATGGGGGAAAAACCAAGTAAACCCATTAGGAAACTGTAACAACTAAGGAAATAATAATTATAGAGCAACCTATCCTCTAGGTTTTAACAATGCTTCACAATTTAAGGAGAAAAAGTTGTCTATTGAAGAAGCGGTGTTACAAATGGGAAATCAATTGTAAAGTCAAGGAGCTACAATAAGAAATATTGAAAATCAATTGGGACAAATTGCCAATTCATTAAGTAATAGATCTTAAGGTATGCTTCCTAGTAATACTGAAGTAAATCCAAGAGATAAGAATAAAGAGCATGTAAAAGCAATTTGACTTAGAAGTAGAAGTGAGTTGGAAGGTAGAGTTCAAAAAGAAATTGATGTAGAGAAAGAAGAGATTGAAGAATCAAAAGAGGATGCTCCGAAAAGTTTGGAAAGACCTATTTCTCCACTTAAGGAAGATATGGAAAAACCAACACCTCCATTTCCTTAAAGACTACGATAATAAAAGTTGGATAAGCAATTTTAAAGTTCTTGGAGATATTTAAGAAGCTTACAATCAACATTCCATTTGTTAAAGCTTTAGAACAGATACCAAGCTATGTGAAATTTATGAAGGATATTCTCAACTGAAAAGGGAAGTTTAAAGATAATGAGACAGTTGCACTTAGTGAGGAGTGCAGTGCAATAATTCATAAGAAGCTTCCTGAAAAGCTTAAAGATCCTGGTAGTTTCACAATTCCATGTGCAATCGGAGATATATTTTATGGAAAAGCTTTATGTGATTTGGGTGCAAACATTAACCTTATGCCTCTATCAATATTTAGAATACTGGAATTAAGAGAAATAACTCCAACTACTGTAACTCTACAATTAGCAGATCGTTCGATTACATATCCTAAAGGAGTTATAGAAGATGTTTTGGTAAAAGTGAATCAATTTATCTTTCCTTTTGATTTCATTATGCTACATTTGGAGGAAGTTAAAGAGATACCCATTATTTTGGGAAGGCCTTTCCTATCCACAGGTAGAGCAATGATAGATATGCAAAAAAGAGAATTAACAATCAGAGTTAATGATCAGACTGTTACATTCAACATTTTAAAATCAATGAAATATCCTGCAAGAGGTAAAGATGATGAATGTTATAGGATGGATGTTATCAACTATTTGAGTGAATGTCATTTCAAATCAACTTATGAAGAGAAATCTGAAAGAGAAGAATTAGAACATGAACAAGAAGAGGAGTTACATCATTTTGAAGATTTTCATGAGGAAGATCTAAATTATGTTCATGAAAATTTTGATTGTTGGACATGACTGAAAAAGATGAATCTTTTGGTCCATCAATTGAGAAACCTCCTGAACTTGAGTTAAAGATGCTTCCTGATCATTTGAAGTATGTTTTTTTAGGTGAGTCCTCAACATTACCAATGATAATTTCCTCTCAATTAACTAAAAAAGAAGAAGAGAGTTTGTTTGAAATTTTAGGGAAGTACTAGAAAGCTTTTGGATGGACGATAGCTGATATTAAAGGAATCTGTCCTTCAATTTGTATGCACAGAATCCTTATGGAAGATAACTGCAAAACTAGGGCTGAGCCTCAAAGGAGATTAGATCCTATCATGAAAGATGTTGTTAAGAAAGAAATTTTAAAGTGGTTGGATGATGGGATTATCTACCCTAATTCAAATCGTGCATGGGTTAGTCATATTCACTATGTTTCTAAGAAATTAGGAGTAACTGTGACTGTTAATGAGAAGAATGAGATTATACCAACAAGAGAAGTTACAGGGTGGTGAATATGCATTGATTATAGAAAATTAAATCTTGCTACAAGGAAAGATCAATTTCCACTCCCATTTTTAGATCAGATGTTTGATAGACTGGCTGGGCATAAATACTTTAGTTTTGTGGATGGATATACTGGGTACCACAAAATTTAAATTGCTCCTGAGGATCAAGAGAAAACAAAGTTTACCAGTCCTTATGGTATGTTTGCTTTTAGAAGAATACATTTTGGTTTATGTAATGCCCCTGCTACATTTGAGAGTTTTATGATGGCTATTTTCTGTGATTTAATTGAAAAATAGATTGAAGTTTTTATGGATGACTTTTCAGTATTTGGAAGTTCATTTGAATTATGTTTAGAACATTTATCTAAAGTTATAAAATGCTATGAAGAAACTAATTTGGTCCTTAATTGGGAAAAATGCCAATTTATGGTAGCAGGAGGATTTGTATTAGGACATCGAATATCAGAAAACGGTTTGGAGGTAGATCCTGCAAAAATTCAAGTTATATCTTATTTACCTTATCCAATGATTGTAAAGAGAATTAGAAGTTTTCTGGGACATGTTGGATTCTACAGGTGTTACATTGAAGACTTTTCAAAAATTACAAAACCCTTTTGTTGTTTATTGGAAAAGAATGTAATTTTTGATTTTGATGATGAATGCCTAAAAGCTTTTGAAACATTAAAAGAAAAATTAATCACTGCACCTATTATAATTTCAGTAAATTGGAAAAAACCTTTTGAATTAATGAGTGATGCTAGTGATTATGCTATTGGTGCTGTTTTGGGTCAGAAACATGATAAAATTTTCAAAGTAATTTGCTATGCTAGTAAAACTCTGAATGAAGCTCTAATTAAATATACCACTACTGAGAAAGAGTTATTAGTTATAGTATTTACTTTTGATAAATTTTGGTCATATTTAATTAGAACTAAATGTGTGGTGCATACTGATCATTCTGCTATCAAATATTTAATGAATAATAAAGATGAAAAATCGAGATTGATTAGATGGATTCTTCTTCTACAAGAATTTGATTTTGAGATAGTAGATAGGAAGGGTGTTCATAATCAAATTGCTGATCATCTGTCCAAGCTTGAAACTGAAAAAATCTCTTAGTGATACTGAAGAAATTAATGAACATTTTCTGATGAAAAATTGTTCACTATTAATTAGTGGCGTGTTCTGTGGTATGCTGACATTGTAAACTTTATTGTAAGTGATGTTTTACCATATGGTTTGACATACCAGAAGAGGAAGAAACTTTTATCTGATGCTAAAACATACTTTTCGGATGATAAATTTTTATCAGATGCTAAAACGTACTTTTCGGATGACCAATTTTTATATAAACATGGAAAGGATCTGATTATTCGAAGATGTGTGCCTTCAGAAGAAACTTATGAAATTATTCAAAAATGTCATAATTCTGATTATGGGGAAAATTTTAGAGTTGATAGAACTGCTTATAGAATTTTACAGTCTGGATTTTATTGGCCTACACTTCTTAAAGATGTTAATGCATATATTAAAAATTGTGATCGATATCAGTGTGTAGGCAATATTTCTAGAAGAAACGTGATGCCCCTCAATTATATGTTGGAAGTTGAAATATTTGATATTTAGGGATTAGATTTCAAGGGACCATTTACACCATCTTTCGGAAAAATTTATATTTTGATAGCAGTAGACTATGTATCCAAATGGATTGAAGCATTGTTTTACCTCAATGCGATGCTCAAAGAGTTGCAAAGTTTGTAAGAAAGAATATATTTTGCAGATTTAGAATACCAAGAGTAATCATAACCGATGGAGGAAGTCATTTTAAAAATGTGATTATGTAGAAGTTAGTAAAGAAATATCATATTAACCATCACATTGCTACTGCTTATCATCCACAGACAAGTAGTTTGGTTGAATTATACAATCGTGAAATTAAAAGAATATTGGAAAAGACTGTTAATCCAAACAAAATGGATTGGTCAATCAAACTGGATTATGCTTTGTGGGCCTATAGGACTGCTTACAGAACTCCTATAGGGATGTAGCCATATAGGCTAATTTTTGGAAAAGTTTGTCATTTACCTGTTGAAATTAAGCATAAAGCATATTGGGCTATTAAAGAGTTTAATTATAATTTAAAGGATGTTGCTGAGAAGAGATTATTGGAATTAAATGAGCTTGAAGAGATAAAGAATGAATCTTATGAAAATGCTAAGATTTATAAAGAGAAGATGAAGTTATGGCATGATCGGAAGATTCTTACTAAAAATCTTGAGTCAGGACAAAAAGTTTTGTTGTATAATGCCAAATTGAGAATTTTTACTAGAAAACTTAAGTCCAAGTGGATCCATTTATTGTGATAAAATTTTATTCATATGAAGTTGTGGATATTCAAGATCCTAAGACTGGAAAAATATTCAAGGTTAATGGTCACAGACTTAAACCTTACTTTTTAGTCGATCAACTTAAACCTGATGAGAATCTGATGTTGAGTCACTCAGAATAAGTTCTGGGTATGTCAGACTGAAGAAATTAAACCAAGCACTTTGTAGGAGGAAACCCATAGTTATTGTGTGCTTTGCTTTATGTTTGGTTTGTTTTCATGTTTATGTGGTAGTATTTTGGAGAGATTCGTTATAATGGTGTTCATTTGACCTAAATTGATGACTTAAAAGAGTCAGAATGAAAATTTTGGACATTTGGCAGACCTGTGTTAAAATGAGCACTGATAGCAAAGCGTCGCTTGGTTGGCGCTTAAGCGTCGCAGTTATAAAAAAACATGATAAATGAACTTCAAGAAGCCAAAATCATGGGGAAGTGGTTTTGGACGTTATTTTGGAGTTTTAAAATGTTTAGTGTCAGTTTTAATACTTCTAATGTCTATAAAAAATCCCTGAATTAAGAGAAACACTTGCCTAAGTCCCTATTTTCATTCCTGAGTCTTAAAAAGAGTATTTTGAGTGCAATAATGTCTTTTGGGAGAGTGAAATTAAGAAGGAGGAAGCCAACAAGAATAAATTTATTAGTGAAAGTGTGCAAGAGTTATTCAGCGGATTCCTAGCAGTTAGTATTCAAGATATTGCAGAAAGGATTGTGAAGAATGAAGCCGATGTGAAATCAATTGAAGCAAAGGTAAATGAAACTAACGCTCATTTAGCGCAAATGGGATGACAACTTAAAATGCAATTCAGTCATACAATTCATGTGGAAGAAGCGGATAAGACGATGTTTTTGAAAAACAAATGGCTAGAAAAAGAAGATGTGAGAGTTTTCAACCATCACCCGTTTTATCAGATTTATATTCCAGATGGTTCAAATGGAACTAATGCTGGTTCTGGATATATTCCACCTAATCGAGATTGGAACTAGTGTTGTAGTTTTTATGTGTTAACTGTTTTGTGTCTAGTGTTTTATGTTTGTGTTTTGTTGAACTTTAATGTGTGTTTGTTACATCTTAATGATATAAATTTGTCTTTATTTTTATGTACTTGAATCTTTGTGTATTGGAAAATATCATCCAAAGTGTTTGGATAGAAATTTTTAGTTTGTTTTAAGTGTCGTTATTTTAATTAAATGTAAGTTTGTGTTTGTGTGAAATTTGTTTGGAATCGATAGACATTTATTTTCTATGGGGTATTAGAAACGTTTAAGGGGGAGAAATGATTATTTGAAGTGAAGGAAGGTGATTAATAAAGTGGTTTAGTACACTTTTAAATTAAATGTGAATATCAAGGTACTGGTGCCTAAGGTCCAGAACTTCGACGCTTAAGCGCTAGATTTCGTGGCTAAGCGCCTATGCTTCGCGCATAGGCGCCGATTAGCGAAAATCTGTTTTCTGCAGTTAAAAACACAAAATTTGACATTTTTAACACATCTCGTCACCTTCAACCTCTTAGAATTGTGAAAAAGGAATTAGGGCATCTTTAGTTTGGATCAATTAAGAGTTAATTTCAACGAGATTTGTCAGATTTGAATTCCTTGAGGTATGAGCACTATTCTTAAGTAAAACATTTTTTATTTTCATCATATATTTTGAGTACATTATTGAAAAATCTTAAAATCATTATTCTTGGTGAAATTTGAGGAAAGCATGAGAAATTTCTTGGATTTAGTGAAAATTACCTTTGAAAGTTAAATTAGCAAGTTTGGTTTGATTTTGGAATTTATGGCGAATTTTTGCGATTTGTTTTAGAGATGGCTCCAAAGTCAAAGCGTTATAAAGAGAAAGCAAGATTTGATTGCAACAATTTTGTTAGTGCGAGAGCAGAGGATCGATATGTCGATCGATGCATTATCATCACAAAAATTGATTCATGAGCGTGTGTTTAGTAAACCAAGAGAAGTTATTGAACAGATGATTACTAGAAGGAATTGGGAGAATTATTGTTACTTCTCCGCTATTGATGTTATTTCTGTGGTCAGAGAGTTTTATGCAAACTTGCCTGCAGCAGAAGAGAATTTGGTGATGGTTCGAGGTGAACAAGTGCATTTTTACCTGGGATAATCAATGTCTTCTACCACTTGCCTCCTGCATTGTTTTGTTTTTATGTTAATTATCATCCCACTGAAGGAGAATTAGATGAGATAATATCTTTTCTGACTGATGGAAGAGGTTTGTGGAAGATAACGATTGAAAGAACAGTAAATTTTTAGGTCTCTAAGTTGAATGCCATTTCAAAGGCATGTCATTATTTTATCTCATCTAAACTGTTGCCTTCAAGTCATATTAGTGAAGTTACGAAGGAAAGAGTTGTTCTGAACCACTGTATTTAGCAAGGAAAGCCTATTGACATAGGGGCTATTATTTTTTATTATGTGATGAACTGTGCCAGATTTTCTACTACTACAGGAATGGATTTCCTTCCTTAATTCATTCAATTTGTGAGCGATCTGATGTGAAGTTTGAAACATGGAAGGAAGTTCTTCAACCATTGAAACCTATTACCAGTGTAAATGTTTGTGCTTTCACTGTGCATTTATAGTTTTGCTGGAGAGGAGGATTTGTTAGAGCTTCCACTGCTTCTGCTTCTACTGCTTCTACTTCACATGCCTCATCTAGTGATTCACAGACTGAATTATTAAAGAAGATTTTGAAGAAGGTGAGTCTTAATCGAGAGCATGTTAGAGATATGGATGGTAAGATTGAAAATTTTGAAAGATATATTGTTAAACATGATGAATATGAGGAGAATTATCAGCAGTATATGGATAGAGTGATTAGAGGTGATCACAGTGCTGAGATGCTCCCTCATCTATATTATATACCTTATGTGTCATCCAGAGTCTGGAATGAAGAAGAAGGTGATGAGGATGTTGATTAGGATTGTTGTGTTGAGTTTGTTTTGTTTTTTGATTTCTTATGTGTTGTTATGTTTTTATTTGATATTTTTATATGTGATGAGATGTTTAATTTTGTGTCATGTATTTATGATATGAATCTGTTAATGTATAGAGCATAGTTGGACTATTTCTTTTTATGAACATTCAGATGTTTATGTGATAAATTAATGTTTTATGTTGTAATTTGTGATATGTGTGTGGTAGTAAATGTTTTAAATGAGTTCCAAATTTGTTAGGAAATGTAGAATACTATTAAAAACAACTACTTAAAAATTGCATGTTTAAAACTTTTCGAAATCTACTACCAGTTATTATCTAGTATTGTTGTGATTTTAGTTATGTTAAGTTGGTATATATTTTCTTTGAAAACCTCCACTACTGTAGATTTCTTTTGAAATTTTTATTTTATAAAAAATTGAATTTAGTTTCTTTTTACTCCTGTTTTTTTTAACTGTTATACTTGCATATTTCGGATATTGAAATTCCTGCAAGCATGTTATTTTAGTTTTTAATTCTCACTCATGTATCATTTCTTATGCTTAAATGTTTTTATCCTAACTAAAAATTAAAGTTTAGGGGGGGGGGGATTTTAAAAAACTAAAATTTTCAAAAACCTAATATTGTATTTGTTCTCAAGAATACTTAAAATAAATTGGGTTTTTGATTGAAGATAATTATGTATATGAAGTTTTATTAGGGAAACAAAATTTTTGAATATAGAAATGAATAAAAGAATTTAGTTAAAATTTATAGTAATAATGAAAAATTTATAGTTAAAATTTTCTTAATAAAGAAATGTTAAATATAGTTAAACTATCTTTAGTAAAAATTGTTGTATTTTTGGATGAATAGAAGATTTAACTTTTATTTTTCAAAGCTTAAATTTCTCTTATTGAGAAATAATATTCAACACTATTATTATTATTTTAAAGCGAAAGATACATATCAGACCTTTATTTTAAATGGAAGGGTGGAATTCAAAATCATTAAAGGCCTATCCAGATACAGTAATCCTTGCCTTATAAAAAAAAGAAAAGAAAACAAAAAAGAGAAAAAGTGAAAAATAGTATGTGGAAAGGAAGGAGAAGCTTGAGAATTTAAGGGCCTAATCAAAAATTGGTTCCATGCCTAAAGTTTAAAATGTAAGTATTAAGAAAATCTAAAACAAAAGGTTATAATATAGTAAGTAAAATTATTCTCAATTAAAATTTTTTAACTGAGAAAAATAAAATGTTTGAATCCTATATTTTGAAAAATCTACAAGTATTTCTGAATGAGATGGAAACTTATATTTTCATTATCCTTTATTTTAGAAATTTCTAAACTTTAAGTTGGTCTTATTTACTAAAATTTTTTCTAAATTGAATTATTTCATTTCTAGAACAAAATTTAGAAACCTTCCTAAGAAACTCATTTACATAATTTGCATGTTAAAATTTTTATGGTTAAGAGTCACTTGAGGACAAGTAAAATTTTATGTTTGGGAGATTTTGATACACTTAAAATATATAGTATTTTTATGCATATTTTTATACCTATTTTTGATGATATTACACTTTAATGGAAGTTATTTTATGTTTTTCTTACAGGTATGATGAAAATGATTAATTATGATGAAAGGAGCAAAAAAAATAAATTTGGAGCAAAATTATGATGTTTGAGAAATTTGGCTTTTGGCGCCTATGCGCCAAAGTGCCGGCGCTTAAGCGCCACGGTTAAAAATTGAATTTTAATCAAATTTGGTGTCATCTTCAGGGGGTGTTTGAAGCAACTTTTGGTGGTGACTTCTTAACTTCCTTTGGGCGGCAAATGTGATTGAAGGGATGCATCTTTTAGTGGATACATTGAATCTGGACATGATTTGAGAAGACACTAAGGCACCTTTTGAAAAATTATAAAAATGAAGCCTCTTAATTTGCAAATGGAGTTTTGAGTTTGAATTCGGGTTGGAGTTCTTCTGTTTTTAGAGTGTTTCTTAGAGAGAGTCTTTTGAAGTTTGGAGAGTGTAGTTTTATAGTTGTTAGTGCAGAGTAGAGAGTAAGAAATGAAAAAGAGTTTGTGTGAAGCCTTCTTCTCACCAAATTTCTTTCATCCTTGTATCTAGTTTTTATTGAAGTCTAATGTTTTTATTTGAGTCATCAGAGTTGGGCGCCAACCTCTGAAGAGTTGTATTGTGGAAAGCAAAATTTTAGAGGAACTTTCAGAGTCTTGTGGAGAGGATTTTCAGATAAGTATTTATCTTTGTTTTTACACTTTATTTTTAAGTAAGATTTGTTGCATTTTCATTATGGTTTATGCTTTCAAATCAAGTTGTGTTTGTGATTTCTCCACGAAATCTAAGTAGTTTACTTTATCTTTTCCTTTCTTAGACGATGAAGTAATTAAATTATGGAAGTATGTTGTGGAAAGTAAAATTGTTTAATGCTGGAAAAAATTGCGATGATTCAATTCCTTGTACTTAATTTACTTTTTGATTTAGCCAATTAAGATGTTAAAATTTGTTGTGAGATTATTTAAGATCCAATGGGTTATTCTCTCAATCAACAATAGGAAAGACTCACGTGCAATTATATGTGTTAGAATTGTAGTCCATATGATTGAATGCAAATATGTAGGGAGATATGTTTTATGGGGGACTAAAATTAGAGGACTTTAGAGTGACAGGCTAAAGCCCCCTAATTTGGTTTGTTATTTTAAATTTTGTTATGAAATGTTAGCCCCCAGGTGGAGGGAATTGAGGGAACTCTAGATTGAGCCGGTATCTTCCCTGCTTAACCCATCTACCAAATTTCAAAATTTCAAATTAACTAATTTTCTTTATAGAACCAAGTAAGGGTAAAGAATACAATTGCTCCTATTTGGCACAATACATTTAAATACTTCCACAACATAAATATCCATAATTATTACTGATTCATTGAAGAAGGAAAAAGATATTTGATTCTTATAGCTTTTAAATCATGTTTAGAGTCTTGATAATTTTTATTTCCTGCTTAACTTTTTATTAAAAATATCAAAAACAACTTTTTAAAATTTGTAGCTTAAAACTTACTTACAAAAATCAATTGAAAAAGTAAAAGTTTATTTTTTTATTTCTTTAAAGTTTTTAGACATTTCCCAGTGGGTTCGATATCTCGGGGCTTAATCAGAAAGTCCTATATTAGTTGATAAATGATATGTATACTTGCATAGTATCCCATATTATAAATCATAAATTTTCTATCTAAATCGTAAGCATAAATAATCGTGGATCAACTACAAAATCTTGTATTTCCATCTCCCAATTGTAAGTTTGAAGTGTCATAGAAACATTGGAATATAACTTGGTGTTCATCTTCGTCTTTCAACAACTTCTCTTGTCGTTATGTTTTATTTTTTTCATCATTTTCTTTTGCTGGCATTTTTTTTCAATCTTTTCTTCTGTTCTATTTTTTTTTTATTGTCATTTTCTATTCAATTTTTTTTTTCTTTTTCTTTCTTTTATTTTGCAATATCTTTTACTTGTTGCTTTTCTAATTTTTTAGCTACAGGTATTTCTCTAAAAAAATCACTGCTTCTTTGGCAGGTAGTATGTCGTGTCTTCGTAAATGCTGACTTCATTGATTAAAAAGAGTTGTAGTTCACCATTGACACAATACTCTATAACGTCTTTACATCACTTGATTCATTGATGGATGGAAGAAGGTACTATCCAATATTCATGTAGTCAGGGTCTCCCTGGAAAAGCATTGAAGGTAGTCTCTCAATCGTTGATATGGAACTTTTGTTTGGTTTGGAAATCCCAAATTTTGAGTAAAAGGGTTATGGATCCTAGGGCTTCCAATTTATGCATGAAATTTCAACCTTAATGCCCAAGTTTATGCAGATTGGGCAGGAAATCCCATCGACAGAAAATCAACTACTTGATATTGCACCTTTTTGGGTTTCGACTTCATCTCTTGGTCAACCAAAAAGCAGTCCATTGTTACAAGATGCTCAATGGAAATTGAATATTGAGCACTAGCAACAAAAACTATAGTTTGAGGCTTCATCATTTACTTTATGAGTTTGACATTCTTTCTATTCCACCAATGTCCATTTATTGTTATTGTGTATCGGTTATCGCCTTAGCCAATAACCCCAATTTTCTTTCTCGAACTAACACATAAAAGTTGATTATTATTTTGTTTGATTTCATCTAATGGAAGAGAAATCACAAGGCAACACATTATGAACGAAGTGCAAACATCCGATATATGCCAGTCCTCTTATAAGCAATTGGCATCAACTCCTCACCACCATGTTGACAATCCAAACTCTAGCTTCTCTAGAAGGTCAACTTAAGAGGTGATAATAGTAATCTCGGCTCCTCCGTCCTCTATACATAGGGGAAATAGTCTCAACAACCTCTTGCACTTCAGAACACACATACTTAGTAATAGAATTCATCTGCCATCGTTGAAGCAAAACACTTTCTGTTTATCAACCCCTCCGATATGTACCCTATTAATCCTCTCTACAGATGCTACTCATTCATGTATTACTGTTATGTGCTGTAATTAATCATATTTCTATAATGCCCATTAATGTTTTATTTCTACTCCCATTAGTAAAAGACATTATAATGATTTATTCATGGCTTATTTCAGATCATTTTTTATTTTTATTATTTTTAGTTTTCTCTAAAACAAATGATTAACATAAACATATTTGATTATTTTTTTTTTTAAATTCCATTGTATTTTTTTCTTCAAATGTGAATTCACTTTATTTTAAAAATAACTAAACTGTTTTTTAATAAATATATTTTCAAAACATGCCTCCACTTGCTAATTGCTTAGACCATGTCAAAAATATAAGCATTCTGGATAAACATATATAATATACTAAATAAAGAATGGCAGAGCCAAAAGAAGATACACTCATACAGACGAAGGAAAACATTAAGAGGAGAATGTTCTCTTACACTTAAAAGGCCCAACGAAAGTTAAACGGCTTCATACATTACACCCTTCATACTCCAAAAAGCTCCCAAAGCTTCTCATTTCATTTGCCCCCTCTAAAATTTGAACAAGAAAAACCGCACAACAAAACAAAAACATAAATTAAAAAAAGTACTAATTTGAAATCCCCTTGGAAAGTTTTCGTCTTATCGAAGACCCTCCTCCCTCACAATCCAGTCTTCGTTTACCAGCACTCAGCCTTCAGTCTCTGTTTTCGTCCCCTGTTTCTCTTCACAATTCTCCTCCAACTTGTCAGAAGTTTCCTCATTCGGGCTATCCAGCGCTCTCTTCTCTTGCTCCTCTTCTTCCTCCACCTCCTTCCTGAGCAAAGACACCCTCGAATCGCCGCCTCTCCTCCCCATCATCCTTCCCTTCAACACGCTGAGCAACTCCTCCATGGCCTTTCTCTTCCCATACCTCCTGTTTTTTATCAGCACTTCACTAACATCTGCTGGAGTTATCTCCGCCGCGTCCACCGATGCCTCAAGCTCTTTAACCAATAAACCGTCTTCCTTTTCATTCTCCAATTCATCATCGTCTATCTCCAAGTAATTCTTTATCAAAATTTTTAGCGCCGGAAATGAACAGTAGCTCATATGGATATGCATGTCCATCCTCCCAGATCGAAGCAGAGCAGAGTCGAGCTTCTCGACATGGTTCGTCGTGAACACAAAGATCCTCTCACTGCCACAGCAAGACCACAACCCGTCGGTGAAGTTCAATAACCCTGAAAGCGTCAGAGATTTTGCGGATGCCGCGGCTGAAGCCGGGGGAGATGACGGATCATCCACAGGCGGTGGCGGATGAACCGCCGCCTGTGGTGGGCTGCCGCGGTTGGTGAGAGAAACAGAGCAGTCGATGTCTTCGATAACAATTATAGATTTTGATGTGGTTTTCATGAGAAGTTTTCGGAGTTCGGAGTTGGTGTGAACCTCGGTGAGCTCGAGGTCGTAGATATCGTAGCAGAGAAAGTTGGCCATTGCCGCGATCATACTGGACTTGCCGGTGCCTGGAGGACCGTAGAGGAGATACCCGCGCTTCCACGCGCGGCCAGTTTTCTGATAAAAGCTTTGACCGGCAGTGAAGCTACGGAGATCGGAAATGATGTCTTCCTTCTGGATGGGATCCATGGCGAGTGTGTCAAAGGTGGAGGGGTGTTTGAAAGGAACAGACTCCCAAGGATGGCCACGAGTGTCCATAGAGCCGCCGCGCGAGTTTGTGTAAAGAAGTCGTTCTTGGTTTCGACGGCGAATGTCGGCGGCGACCTCCATGATGTGGTCGAGGTAGCAAGGGAGGATGAGGGACTTATCTTTTTTATAGATGCGGAGAGTGAAACCGCGCTTTTCGTCTGGAAGAGGACGCCATGAGAAAGAAGGTGAAGGGCGTTGGGTTACGACGTGCTCCCAAATGACAGTGGTGCCCGCAAAAGAGTCGACGAGCCGATCGTTATTAGATAAGCCGAAGGTGAAGGATGAAGAGTTGAGGGGACGAGAGAGTGAAAGCCGGGAGGCGGAGACTGAGGCGGAGGAGGATAGGTAGAGTTGAACAGCACCGTAGAGCTCGTTGGTGCTCACGCCGTCGATTTCAGTAATGTCGAAGTAGCAATAGATGGAGAAGAAGTTGAACGCGCGGTATAAGAACTTGGCGACGACTTGGCGGAGCTCTGGGGGGAAGACAGCATGGAGGACGCTCTGGAAGAAAGCAAAAGCACCCAGGAGTGATGCCACCGATGTCCAAACTTCCTTCATTCTCCTTGAAGAACCAAAGGTCGGATCTTTCTTGCTAGAAGCCGACTGGTTTTGAAGGTCTGTGAAAAAGGTTGAAGGAAGCCGGGGTTGCAGCGGTTTAATAAAAAAGATCGCGTCTTTCCGGGCTCTACTCTGTTTTAACGCGGGGATCAGAAGAAGGACAATTTCTTAGTGGGTCCGACGAAAGGGAAGGAGTGTGGGGGAAGGAAGGTGGAAGACATTAGCTCTTATGGGGCGACGAAGGTACATGGGGTGAGGTAGCTCATTTATAGAGAAGAGGTGATGGATTTGGTTTTTTGGTCTTTTTTTCCTCTTGAACTGATCTTAAATTACTTGGGAAAGAAGGCAATGGGTACGTTCGGGATTTTTTGGGCCATGCCATGTAAACAGAGGTTTTTCTTAAATTTCAACTAATGTAATAACAAACTCACAAAAAACATTATCTCATAATTTTATAAATTTAAATTAAGATAAAATACCATGACTAAAGCTATCATATTGCTCTTCACCTTAAAAGTTTTATTGTAGTCGGGGATATATATATATATATATATATATATATATATATATATAATCGATGTATGGGTAAAGGAGCCGAACTTGAGCCAGCTTAAGGTCTATTTGTGTACTGCTTGTTATTATGTTTTGTTCGTATTCCTTTCGTGCCCGAATTACTTAGGAAATAATTTGTTTGTATTCAACTAGATTCAAACTCAAGTTTGAATAAGCTCGCGTTCTGTTGGAATTTAATGCAAACAAATTCTAGCATTATCATTGTTACAAAAAAAAAAAAAAAAAAAAAATAGTTTACTAAAAATATGATGCGGATGTGGCACATCCACACGGCTCCGTTTATCTTTCCAAAAACTCCTCACAATAAATTTGAGAAACTCCATATGTGGGACTAAAGGTCCTCTTTCCGTCCTTCCAGTGGGCAGCAGCATGGTGGTGATGTGGTCCTGGATCTTTGCTCCTTCCGGGAGCAGCAGTCGTGCTTGTTTTATATTTATATTTACATAAGTAACAACTAACATGCTTATCACCCAAAATTAACCTTTTCTTCGGCCCAGTTTCATATATACCACCCAACTTTTACTTATTTATGTATCTAAAAACTAAACTTATATTATTTTTTACATGTATAACATCTATGCAAAATTTAAAAATAATAAAATTTAAAATTTTTTAATGCATATGAAAAAGTAAAACAAAATTATATAAATAAATATTATTATTTAATTTTTTAATTATTTTGAGAGAAAACGAGTCGAATATGAATGAATAAACATTTACTCCTATTCGGCTCATTTTCTTAATAAACGAATGGAACAAGAGTAATTTAGACAGCCAAACAAGACCTATTTAGGAACAATTAAGTTTTTTGACAGTCTAATATATGCATCATATAATTATTTATGCATTTATATATCTAACACCTAAAATCTAAAACTTTTTTATATGACACCTACATTTTTAACATTGCTTCCAAATAATTAAATCATATTAATAATATATGTATTAAAATTTGGATATTAAATATGTAAGCACATAAAAATTATTTGTTATAAATGAAACTTTTTCAAGTTTACTTAAGTGGTATAAAATAGATACAATGCATATTTTTTATTTATGAATTTAATTTATTATGCTAATTTGTATATTAATATTCAAAATGTAATAGTATAATATTATTGTGTGCAGATTAACGCTTTGCTTTTAGATAATAATGCAACATACATATTAAATAATAGAAAAGCTATAAAAGGAGTTAAAGAAAAAAAAATCAAAGATATCTCAGCAAGTAAAATTGGTTTTACTTCAATATATCAAATGTTACAAATGTTGCTCTTTACCTTAATTGGGGAATGATTTAACATATTATGCTAGGCATGATTTATGTGGAATGGATTCAACCAAAAGTTGGGAGTATATAGTGGATCTGAATTTGTATTCAAGAGGTCATATACATATGATCGATCATTCTTCTGTGAGCAGTGGAGCCAATGACTTATTTCAAACCATGGTGAATAAGTATTTGCATCAAATGGTTGAAGTTATGTGGCTACTGCTTGAGGGTGGGTTAGCTTGTGACATTCTAATAATGGTGGTGTATGGATAGTGGTCCAATAGAGAAAGATAGATAGAGGCACTCAAATAATGGTGAATAAGAGGGGGTGATTTAATGGTAGCGGATAGAGGGAGTGTGGGTTTGAATGTGGTTGCGTGGTGATAGAGGTCTAATGAAGATGGCCAGGTAGTGTTCCAATATATGTGGTTACTATAAGTGATTTGAGTGAATTGATTATTTATTAAAATTTGTTAAAGAATCAAATAATTTTGAAGTTTATTATCACAAACTTTGTTATTTTTTGGAAAATATTTCTTCATGATAAGAATTGGAAAAAAAGTAAATAATAGTTAAGATAGCGCTTATGCATTACATTTAATAGTGTTGCAGTGCCATATCTAATTGAAAATAACAATTGTAAATGTGAGCATAACACTAGAGTTCTAGAAAAATGGTACCACAAAGCTATGTGTAGTGTCTCAAAGATAACCTTATGGTCCCACAACATTATAAAGGTGCAAAATTTGTTTTAAAATTTGAGAACTTTGCACCTTAGAATCTGATTATAGTGTTGCATCACGAAAAACATATTGGAAAATAACTTCAAGATAAAGAGCTTTGTACTTCAACATTGATAGTTAACACTATGATGCTAGGACTTCTAAATTAATGGAATAATATTAGAGCAGGTAGCACTTCAGTATTGGTACATGCAAAGTGGAGGCATGACTGCCTCGACCATTAAAATTTGAAGTAGTTTCATAGATAGTGACAAAATTTTTTAGGGAATTTAGGAAGTTATTCATTTGGGCTCATTAACTGACAATATAGGGTGTGTAAGGAAAACGAAGTGACTCTAGTTACACTCAATGTTTTAACTAGTAGTGACTAAAAAAGTGGAAGAAAAATAAATGAGGATCTCCTAAATGTGCCTTATATTAGAAGATAAGATTTATATTTGGCTCTATGCTTGGGGCACTCAGTTTTTCATTTTTGTCTTTCCTTTCGGTTTGGTCTCACGATTGTGGACTGTCCGAAATAGCTCCTTCTGTTGTTCATTAGAGGATAAAGCTTTATATTTGGCTTTCTGTTTGGGGTACTGTGTTTTTCATTTCTGACTTTTGCTCCGATTGGGTATCACAGATCTGGATAGTTCAGAATACCTCTTTTATGCCATGTTTTTATTTCATGGATATGGTTGTTTTATGATCCCGATTCTTTTTACTACTAATCCACCGATAAGTATGCTTATGATATATATATATATTAATACTCCTTTTAATGATTTTATAATGTGGATACTACGCAAGTATACATATCGTTTATCAAGTAATATATGATTTTTTGATTAAGCCCCGATATATCGAACCTACAGGAAAAATGATCAATAAAGAAAATATTTTCTAATTTAGAAACAAAAAATTTAACTTTTTACTTTTATAAAAGATTTTACTCAAACTAAAGATAATATTTTAGGAAATATAATTTAATTCTTTTAGTTAATTTTATAATTTGAAATGGAAGTAAGCAACAACTTTAACTAAACTTTTGTAAGATGAAAATTTATGCAAATAAACTATCTTTTTCCTTTTTATGAATCAGTAACAAGTTATGGAGAATATTTGTTGTGGAAGTATCTAAAATATGTTGTGCCAAATAGGAGCAACTATATTCTTTACCATTACTAAAGATGCTATAAAGAATATAAGTTAATTCACTATTTAGGTAGGAAATATACTAGCTTTCACTCCAGAGTTTCCTCGATTCCCTCCACCTAAGGGCTAACATCTCATATTAAAACATAAAATAATAAATCAAATTTGGAGCTTTAGCTTGTCACTCTAAAGTTCTCTAATTCTATACTAATCAAAGTATATTTTTGTATTTATTTGCACTCAACCATATAGATTACATTCTCACCCTTACAGTCTTATGTGATTCTTTCCAATTGTTGACTGAGACAATACCAGACTGGATCTTACATGTTCTCACAAAAAATTTTAACATCTTGTTGACCTCATTTTTGATGAGGTCTTCTCTTTTTCTTTTTAGTACTTAGGATCTAGCCTTAGGCTTTTCCTTTGACTATCTTAGAGGACTAGAATTGGGATCCACCATCTAGAATTTCAAACCACTTTTTAACTCCCCGCAAACTCCACAAACTCGACCGTAGACCCCTAATCACCTAGAGGGTTGAAATCAAATGCGGAAGTTTAAAGGATGAGTTCCTATAGGACTCTTTGCCTTAGGACTACCCTGCAGGTGGCCCAGTCTCGGTGAAGGGGCCGACTTAAACACACACTACACTTATACACTACACTTTCACACACCTCCTAAAACCACACCCATACCTAACTTGACCTCCCGACTCATGTAGGTGATTCACATGGATGGTCCTTAACCCCTAAGCCCTTGGCTAAGAGGGTTAGGAACAACATAGTGAATGCCTCAAATGAGTCCCTTCTTGGCTCATGTGGGCTTGATGTGGCTTCATGGCTCAACCAAAATGATTTCAATCCACTCAAATTTACCCAATCTTCAAATTTTCAATTTTTGACCCCCGGGACCCTACACCCGCCTAACCTACCCAAAGCCCTTGAAATTACCCAAATTTTTCAAAATTTTCAAATCACCTAAAATTCCCCAAAATCAATCCCAAACATTTTTTACATCACTCAAATTGATCATCCATACCCAAAAATACCAAAAATTCCAAAAATACCTCCCAATACCCTCCAAATACCCAAAATACCCCTCTTGACCCAAAAATCCAAAAATTCAGAAAATTCCCATAAAATTCCAGAAAATCCCAAATATTCCGAATTTCATTTTGTTCAACTACACCATGGGCCAATTTTGTTAATGTACCCTACTTTTGTCAAAACCCCCAATTTGACCCATTTTAACCCTAAGTGAACCCAATGTCAAACCAAACCTACCCAATTGACCCAAATTTTGGTCCAATTCAATTCTAAAATTCAATTCAACATTCCCAACACCAATCTAGATCAAATCCAAGTCCAATTTGATTGACATTTAGATCCAATTTCACTTTTGGCCTTAAAGCCCAATTTGGACCCATGACCCAAACCTAACCCAAACTCACCCAATTCAACTCCAATTAACCCCAAATCTTTTCTAAACTTTCCTTAGCATCCCCACAAGCAAAACACTAACATGATTTGCCAAAAATTTGGACCCAAACCCCACTCAAATTCAACCCAAAGCAAAAAGGCCCAATTTTGACCTAAACCCAAACCTAACCCAAATGAGCCCAAACCCCAAAATCAAAGCCCAACCAAAGTCAAAACCTCTTTGAAACACTCCCATAAACATTTCTCAACATTAATTTTACATCAATTTCAACCCTAGCCCAACATTAGCCCAACTTGGCCCACTTTGACCTATATCGGCCCATTCACCAAAAGAGCCCAAATTCAACCCAATTCAAACCCAAATCACCCCCAATTTACTTCAAGTCACTCAAGACACATCCATGAGCTAAACCCAACAATTATTTGGCCCAACCTCTTTACAAAATTCCCATCCATAAATTCATTTTTTAAACTTAAAGGCCCATTCCTTAAAACATTTTAAAAGCCCATCTTTTACCACATCCAAAGGCCCAAAATTGGTCTCAAAGCCCATATGACATTTCCCCTCATCATACTTTCAATTAAACTCAATACCTAAGTCCTAAATTCATCATCAAATCATTCCAAATCAAGTTTCATACAAATTTCCATCAAATTACCAAAAATTCCTAAAATCCATTTTCATGAAATTGACCAAGCTTTCCCCAAGCCAAAGACAAGCCATGCAAGCCATGGACAAGCCACATGAAGCCATGGAGAGTTTGACATGTGATCAAGCCATTAATGGAAAAAGGAGGACCCCCTTTCCTAATCCTTCTTAAGCCTTTTTTTACCTTAAGCATGTCACACTCTAAACCATGCTTTACCACCTAATCCTTGATGGAGACTCCACCACACATGGGAGATTGACCCACCTGACCTCCTCCGCCCAAAACCAGGTCTTGGGGAGGTGCACCCAACCCATTTGCATGGGTTGATCAAAATAAGCTAAAATGGCCCCTTCCCCTTTCTACTTTGATTCAACCACTTTACACATGTCAAACCTCAATTGAATGCACCAAACCCCAGCCCTGACCCACCTGAACAAGATGGTGACCAATGCCTGGCCGGCCATCAACCAGGTCGCCGGAAAACACCATGGCCGAGAGCTCACATGTGAGCCAACTTTGGGATTCTACCTCGCCGAGCCGCCCCATGCCCAATGGCCACCATGGCCGTTCGCCCTCGACCTAAGCAGCTGATCCCAAGCCCTAACTCTCCCGGGAGGCCCTCCACCCTCTCCTATTTAAACACCACTCCTCTCGGCCATGAGAGGTGCCGAAACAAACCTTAAGGAAACTCGCCAAAATTGTTCCGTACTACTCCCCATACATAGAGCATTTGATCCCCACCGAAATCCCCCGTCATTTCCTCTCCGCGAGCTCAATTTCGCAGTCGAAATCCAAGCCCAAAACCGGGACACTTCTCCACAGTGAGCCAATCCCCAAATTGATTGGTCCTACACCTTCACTGCACCAAGAGAAGGTGTCCACCAACAAAAGCCCCATCTCCGAGCCACCCAGCTTGCTCCAGCCTCCAAGCTTTGTGATCGGCCGTGGTCGAAATCCTACCTGAGCAATTCACTGCACCTGGAGACTTCATCTGGAGCTTGCAGAGATCCAATCGAAGGTGAAACAACCCTCAGATCTAAGCTACACTTCTCTGAGCAAAGGTATGGCCTCACTCTTCTTCCCGAGCTTCTGAACATTCTCCATTTTTATTGAGTAAATTTCATCCCACATAAACCGTATGTATGTGTTCGTCTTCTCAAGACGAATCCATAGAGCATAAGAACACAAAAATCCATCGAGTATCGAGTGAGATATTAGGGATTTAGTGTGGACGGCTCTCGGTGAGGACGCTCGGGGACGATGAGCGGATGCCGTCCATTTAATACACGCGCAGACGGACGGCTCAGATGGCATCGGACCAGGAGATGGTACGTGAACCGTGGGACCCGGAGTGCTGAGTCAAATGGCGGCGTCGAATGGGGGCGCGACACGCGGCGTTTCGGAGTTGCCGAGGTTGACGCGGCGCCGCGTGGATAAATAGAAAATTTGAGTATTTTTCTATTTATTTAATTCCCTAAACTTCAAAAATTCATAACTTTGTGTAGGAAAATCATAAAAATAAAATAAAAATACCCTCTTGCTCATTGAACAGAGGAGAATAATGTGGAAAAGAAATCATTTAATTTCATTAAGTATTTTATTTTTAATAATTTATTTACTCTCTGCACATTTTCAATTCTCCATGCATGCATACAATTCACCAGTGGAATGAGACCATAGTGGCTTTTGAAGCCTCCGAATTTGGGAACATTCCCCGAATTTTCCAAAGTCGAGGCCATCCCTATGAGAAGTTATTGATTTTTCAAATTCATGTTACTGTTTTGAGTATTTTAATTCCAATAATTAGAATGTTGTGAAATAAATTCTAGAAAAATTTGGTGATGTTCCTTATGACCAGAGGACTCTAGGAAAAATAGGTTTTGAGTTAGTTCATTTAAAATAACCCTAATTGGCTTAAACACCCAAAATAGATCCCTAATTAATTAGAACTAACCATACATCAAATTGACTCGAAATCAATTCTCCATTGACCTTTAGGATCAGAGGAGCCCACCATAAAAATTTGAGGTCAATAGGACTTGGTTAGCCCTACTAAATGGGTTGATTAAGCCATTTAGTTAATTTGAACTTTAAAAATTCATAAATTTCAAAATATCTTTCAAAAATTCACCAAATTGGTTTTGGAGCCTCTCTCATATTAGGGGAATTTAAGAAAATTAAAATTTCAATTTTCTAAAAAAGTTGATTTTTAATATTATTTAATATTTTTAATAATTAAAAAATAATAAAAATCGCAAAAATAATAAAATTCACCAAAATGTCACATTTTGAATTTTAATCACTTAGGAACAAACCCCATATTTTTCTTAGGTCTATTTAATGAGATATTAAATTTTAAAGCCCTAGGGTAATTTTAAAATTAAAAAATGTATTTTCTAGCATTTTCACCAAAATAATTATAATAAATCATAGAAAAATCAGAAAATTGCAAAAATTGATTCTCTGATTTCCTTGATATCAGAGAGATTTTTAAAAAATATAAAATTCATTTTTCAACATTTATTTTATTTTTAAATTAATTAACACTCCAAAATTTAAAATAATTATAATAAAAATAATATAATTCAAAAAATCACTAAAATTGGTCTAAGTGGTCCTCTGGTCATTAGGAATGTCTCCTAATTTTCTTAAGGACAGAAACTTTCCCTTGGTCATGTTATTAAATTTTCCTTGGAAATTTCTATTTTCTACCAAAAATAATTATATAAATAAATTAAATACATAAAAATCACATTTTCTCCTCTCATGTCTTTATTGACATATGAGTGAAGTAACATAAAAATTTCAAGTTCATTTGAGCTCAATTTAGTGAGTTATGAAATTATTAAGCTTAAAGGGCAAAGTGGTAATTAAAATTTTAACCCTTAATTAAAACTTTAGGTTTAATAAAATTAACAAGTAAAATATTTGATCTTAATCTGATTTGGATGATTGAAATTTAAATAATTAAAGGGTAGAAACCCATTAAACAATTTAAAATAATTAAACCTTAATTAAATAATTGATTAAATTTGGGAAGAATAATAAAATCTGGAATTATTAAAATAGGGATATTGTTGGGAAGAGATTTATTCTTTAATTTAAAAATCCCTAAATTAATCATCTCATTAATATTTAATTCTTAATCAAAATGATAACTCAAATTTAAAATATTAAAAGACTTAATCATTAAACTAAAGATAAATTATTAAACTCTTTTAAAATTTCAATTAAAGTTAAAAATAAAATTAAATTAAAAATTAAATTAAATTAAGTAAATTAAATTAAATTAAATTAAATCAAATTAAATTAAATTAAAGATTAATTAAATTAAATTAAATTAAATTAAATTAAATTAAAAATTAAAAGTAAAATTAAATTAAAGATTAAATTAAATTAAATAAACAAATTAAATTAAATTAAATGAATAAATTAAATTAAATTAAATTAAATAAATAAAATCAATTTTAAATTAAATTAAGTTAAAACAAATTAAATTAAATTAAATTAAATTAAATTAAATTAAGTAAATTAAATTAAAATTAAAATAAAATTAAATTAAATTAAATTTAAAATTAAATTGAATTAAATAACATCACCTAAAACAGAAGGAAATTAAATATAAAGCAAATTGAACACTATTCCAAATTTAAACCCATTAATTGAATTTAAACTAAGTCACAAACAATTTGAACATCAATTTACCCTCGAAAGCTTTAGTTGTCATAACTCCTAAACAGAATATTAAATGAAATATTACTTCACTTATAGGACATGCAAACATCCTAGTTCACTGAGTAAGATAATAACAAAACTTAACTAAATCTCGGACGATTAATTCATTTGTGTAATTGAATTCATTTGGACTTAAAACAATCCTAGAAATATTGAAAAGAGGTTTAAGATTTGCCTTAAGCACTTCCTCGATATGATAGGATGTTCATAAGAACAATTGAACTTAATTGTTCTTTGATGAAGAAAATCGTCTTCAAATAAAAACACAAGGAACCTAGACGTCATAGGAAATGACTAGCTATAGGATTAGGAATTTGGTAGAAAACCATAACCCTTCCCTTATCTTTACCTAGGAACTTGCTTAAATATTCTAATTGTGTCTTAAGTGCGACTTGGGATGACGGGAAGACCCTCCAGAGTACGCTTTTATTTTATTGCAATTTAATTTCTTGCAATTTACATTATTGCAATTTATTTAACCGCATCGCACTTACTTTTCTTGCATGATAAACAACTGTTGCATGAAAACCCACACCTTTAGGATAGTCCCTAAAACTGAAACCAAAACTAAGTTAAAAGTTATTTCAAGATAAAATTCACCGCCACAATATTTCAAAATATAAAACAACTCAAAATTTAATCACAAACAGAACACAAAACTACAACTACAACTAAATTAAAACGTCCTGTTGGATGATCGGGAATACCGCGGATGATGTAACCTTCGTGTTGCTAATGGGATTTCCCACGGTCTAAATGAAAGTGTGGAACTCATTCAGTTGAGTTTAGCAAATTCATCTGGACTAAGTGAATCCGATAAAAATAACGATGCCGGAAGGATGGAACCGTGGGATCTTAACCGGTGTTGTTATGATCAACTTTAAGATTTGTTTTAATTAAAATATTGAAAACACTTGGAAATTAAGATTTTCTCTAAACCAAAACACTTTTCTCATCTCCTGATTTATGACTTCTAAAACTAAACCTCAGCAACAACAAGGAGTTCGGAGCATGGTGGGCAGCACGACTATCGTCATCAGCAAAACTCGGGTCTACTTCAGCAAAACTTCCTTAGAATTAAATAACCAAGCCATAGGACTTCGAGGTTGTTTGCCTAGTGCAACATAAATCCTCAACTCTTCGTTAGGCATTTGCATTGCAAATTAAGCCCTAACCGGTCTTAGGATTCCGAGGTAGTCGTCTGATACGACCTAAACCCTCACATCTTCGAGTCATTTAGTATGATTCTATCATATAAATATAAGCCCTAATTAATTAAAATTTGCAAGACTGAAATGTTAAATAGACATTAGGATTTTCCTAAATTCAAGCCAAACAATAGGATAGTCGGGAAATCACCGAAGTTCACTTCGAATCTGTGATTTCTCCTACTTTTCTTCCTTTGGATTCCCAAAACAAAATGTTCCAAACTTGATCCATTCCCTATTGAAATTCCAGAATTCAATCCTTTGAAAACTTAAACTTTGAAATCCTTGAGAGCAGAATTATTGATTATTATCGAGAGTTTTCTTAGGTGATTCCCGTCACTTAAGATGTAATTAACTATAGGGGCTTGCCCTTATAGGAATTTTAAAGAACCCAGGTAATATAAACCCTGTTTAATGCTTTCATATTAAGCAGGGGAATTTGTCGGCTTAAAAAATTGGTTCGCAGACCAAACGGATGTCACAAATCTTCTAGTTTATTTAATCAAGCCCCACCATCAAGCAGTGTGTCTATCCTTAGGGATAGATACACGGTTTGTGGTGTGGTGTTCATTTATATAAACTATTTGGGATGTGAGATCGATTTCATCTCATATCTTAAAATCTTCAAATTTAAAATTATTTTCAAAATCAAATTCTACTTTTCAAATTATTTATTTAAACTAAATTAAAAATTCACCGACAACTTCTATTAGGCGACCCCTTTTTAAAATAAAACACATAACCTAAAAATATGCCGACAACTTCTGGCGACTCCGCTGGGGAATAGTTCCTCTCTCCATTTTGATCAGATGGTTTTGCTTTCATAAATCGGTAGTGAGTCCATGCCCCTAGTGGACCAAACTACTATTCTTTCCGTTGGCATACCCCGCTCATTTCTGTCTTGAGTGAGTATAGTCAACTCCTTTTTGGATTCTGGAGCCACTGTTTAGACACCCCTAAACAGAGAGGTTCCGGAATCCTCCCACCTCCCTAAAGAGGCGAGGTAGACCCCCGATAGGTGTGTTAGAATAGGAGCGATCTTTTCATGTGATTTGAATGTGAATTCGACCTCCTCTAAATCTCAGACTGGGTCCGATACTTCATTCCTCTTTAGGTTTGACTTGTTGTAAACATGTCAAACTGAAATTCTGCTCTAACAACCTTCCAATAAACTCTAAAAAAAATAAAATTTTGTTAAAATTTCAATTCAAAATAAAATTCTGAAAACCCATCGAATACACAATAATAAAACAAAATGTAAAATTTTGAGATAAAAAAAAATTTCACATGAATAAATTTTAAAGGATGCCCAGTTTACAGGACAAGTGCGTTAACTTGAGTATTACAGCTGAAATTACAAGACACGGGACGTCACCGACTTCGGGAATTCTTCGAATGATGGGGACAATGTCTTCACCGAAGTTGATCTTTTCTTTCGCCTCCGGAGTAGAGTTCGCCGTCAGTAGGGATGAGCTGCCTAATCTGTCTGTCATCAAGTTTGGACAAGGGTTCAACGATGTTGAAGTTAAGTTTGGGGATGTGGCTATTGAAATAGTGAAGATCGAAATGTGCAAGTCCGTTAAGCTTATTGTAATGTTCAACCTGAAGTCTGTTGAGGAACTTCCCATGCCAAAGAAGGAATGAATTGAAAAGAACTCTGTTGTCATTACAAGCGTTGGGACGTCTCCTAAAGCTATTTCTGCTCCTACTGTCGAATTCATTACCGCTGTACCAGTCGCCCCGCTGATTAAAAGAAAAGATATTCTACATGAGGAAGAGTCAATTGATGCTTGTGTTTTACCATTTTCCAGATTCAATCTTGGGTCCAATTCAAAGCCCATACAACTGACAAAGGCACAGAAAATGAGACCATCTCTTACGGATAGAGCAACAATGAGTCAACGATTAAACAAGGTATACCCGTTCAAGGAAGAGTCAGTGTTGAAGATATTCCATGACTTACTTCTAAGTTCGGAAATCAGGCTACCTGAGCCAAAAAAGCCAGAGGAGGTTGGCAAGGAAGATCACCCGATGTCTCGCCCATACCACCGGTTGGTCGGCCATACTATAGAAAACTGCTTCAGCTTTAAGGATTGGCTTGAGGAGAATTTCAGAAGTGGAAAGGTGGTAATCCTGGAAGAATATTTAAAAGAATCTGAAAAAGGTTCTATAAATATGATTTCAGATGATTCAATTGACTTCTACGCGACGACACCAGTGCTCGGGAAATAAGTGATGTTTCTCGAAAATCTCCGAGTTGACCTTAAAGTCATCAAAGGAAAGTCAATTGAGGAGGCTGTGGAAAAGCTTCGAGCTAACATTGCACAACTGTCTAAAGATCAGAAAACAACATTGAAGAGGAAGATTACGAACTAGCAGATTTCATGGAAGGTGAATTCGCAGAAATCGACGTCGTCGAGACCCAATCAACATTATCTGCGAGCGACACTCCGCCTTTTGGTGAAGAGAACGCCACAGAGGATTGGCAAAGGGCCATTCAACAACAAGATGAACATATCAACCATTTGAAGAAGCAACTAGAAGAAGTGATGACTGCTATGGCCACAATTCAAGGAAAGTCACAATCACCGCGAATAACACCTCCAGAAACAAACCAACTAGAGACCATTAATGTTACGGATGAAAGAAGGGAGTTCACCGTCGATGTACAATAGAAGAGGGATTCGGTTCGGGGTCCGATGCCGGAACAAGACATTAAGCAAATGGTGGAACGACGGGTGAGAGAAGCCACAGCTCGGTCCCAAAGAACGAACATCGGTCTCGAAGGGTAGACCATACTCCGAAGAGTTTGATCGTCGTCCGATATCCCAGAGGTTTCATATCACCTCGATTCGAGATTTTTGATGAGTACTGGAAACCCCAGACATCATGTTGCACACTTTCGAGCAAGATTCGCTGCAACGCGGGGAGTAGCGATGCATTGTTGTGTCGTCAATTTGTGAATAGCCTTTCGGGGGTTGCATTCGACTGGTACACAGAGCTGCTAAATGGTTCGGTGAGAACGTTCGTAGAATTGGAAGACCTCTTTGTTAAGCGGTTCGCTGGAGCTAGACACCATATCACCATCGGTGATCTTGTGGTGGAGCGACAGAAGTCAACCGAAACATTGGTAGACTACATTTTGCGATGGAGAAATTTAAGCCCGAAGTGTGAGCCACGGCTCCGGGAGCAACATGCAATTGAAATTCTCTTAAAGAGCATCCATGGACCGGTTGCATTTCTCCTCAAAGGATTCACAATCAAAACGTTCGAGAAACTACTTTACAAAGCTTGGAAGTTTGCGAGAGGAAGCGAACGGTTGAGTTTTCCGGAAAATTCTGAAAAGCTAGAGCCGGTCGAGACATTTGAGGAGTACGAGACAATGGCGGTGGTGGATAAAGGCAAGCGACCAATGCGGATCCGGATTGAACGGCCTCTACAACGATGCTATCGGCGGTCATCTCGACGGTGGTCGCTTCGGATGGATGGAAGACGGGGTCCGTCTACGGCCAAGAAACTAAGCGAGTATATTCTTTCAAAGATGAGGCGAGTGGAAAAGATGTTTCGGAATTTGATTAAGAAGCCCGAGTTCGGATTGCACGAGGCAAAGAAACCGGTGGAAGTTAACAAGAAGAATCATCCCAACTATTGCCCATATCGCGGAATGCTTGGGCACACCATTGAAGGTTGTATCGAGTTTCAAAGAATGGCTGGAGAAAAACTTCAAGAATGGAAGCATAACAATCCCTGATGAATATTTGAAAGGAACTTGAAATAAGTTATATCAATATGATTTCAGGTGATTTGTTTGCTTCAATTGGTTCCTACGCAGCTGACAACGGACGTGGCACTTTTTGGTTGCTATTACTTCTGACACTGAAAGAAGATATTAGCACGATCGGTATTGGTGCGTGCCATCCTTCTTGCTATGGTGAATGAATGACAAGGAGTTTGTTTTTGTCCAGAACTGCTCAATGTTTGGAAAGCTTAAATTTGGATATTTTGCTAAGACTATGGTTTCAGGGAAGAATGAAATTAATGCTCTAATAACTGAGTCGTTTACTTTAAGGAATTTGGACTGGGTCCTAAATTGATTTCAAAATGAAGTAGTGTGGTTGAAATACGAGTAATTGATTCGGGATATCACGAGCCTTTTAATTTTCCGCCATGTGGTTGGGTCCGGACTTTCAAATAAGTTATAATATCCCAGGATTCATGTTAAGAAACATTTTGGAATTATTAATTAGGGGAGTTTCGACATTCAAAATCTTTAACAAAATATGCACTGCCAGATACAGTAATTCTTAGAAAACAAAGGAGCAAAAAAAAAAAAAAAGAAAAAAAAAGGTTCCTGAGGAGAAGCTTGAGGTGGGCACAATATCAAAAATTGGTGTCTCAATCAAGACATTCAAAATCTTTAACATGTGCTCCACCAGATATAGTAATCCTCAATAAAAAAGGAGAGCGAAAGGCTCAATGAAAAAAAAAAAGAAAAAAAAATGAGAAAGAAAAAGAGAAAGAATGCTCCATGAGAAGAAGCTTGAGGCAAGCATATAATCAAAAATTGGTGTCTTAATCCTCCCCTGATTAATAAAACTTGAAATACAACCTTAAGAAATTTCCTCTGATATTATGCTTTGAAAAGAGTCAAGTGATTTTATGTCTTTTGGACGGTCATTAACTGGCTCAGAAATATCTTTGGACGGTGAAAAATATTTTAATCACATGAACATAAATTTTGAAATCTACTTAAGCCCAGGAAGAAAGAATTAAACAAATGACAACGATATTAGCAGTTAATGTAAATTCAACCCCGAAGTCGTATCCTTCAGCGCCTAGCAAATACAACTTCAATGTCAGTTCAAAGAACGTCATAGTAATTTCTCGAAGACAGTGTGAACACCCTTTATGAAATCGGTGACAAAATCAAATGACAACTGCTACGAACAAAGCTACGGAGTTGCAGCCTCCTAAACTGCGACGTCCTTAGAGATAACACATATTTATAGGTGCTTGAAAGAATATAAATTACGATAGCAACTTAAAGAGTGAGTTATTATCTACAGTTGATTTCAATCAGTTGATGATACCCTCAGAAGTACTGCGCATCGTGATGCTTCAGAGACAAATTCTTGTCCTACGAAGCACTGATGTCGCACTTGTCTAAAACTGGGTCCAGCTCTTAAAACAAATGAAACTAAATAAAACTCTGCATCAAACAAAATAAAAGTCAACATTTGAACAAAACAAAAGAACTCTGCACCTTGTGAATTTTCAAAAATCTCTGCATAACATTTCGATAAAATTCAAGCACTCGCATGAACTTCTACAAACATTCTCTGCACTTTACAATATGTTTTCACAATCTCTGCATTCATAAATCTCAGCAATATGTTCAGTCTCCGCATTCATAAAACTCTGTATTCCCAAATATCAGCAAAATCTTTCTCAAATCTCAGCATAAGCCAAATCTCAGTAAAATTCTTCATAGTCATAGCATAAATCAAATATCAACAAAATTTTTCACAACCACTGCATAAACGGAATCTCAGCAAAAATTCCCCATGGACCTCAGCAAAATTTCCCTCAATCTCCACATAAATAAATTTCAACAAAATTCTTCAGTCTCAGCATAAGTCAGCAAAATTCTTCAATGTCTCTGCATTCACAGAATCTCTGCAATTCTCAATACTCGGGATAGGGTTCCTCCTGACTCCCTTCTAAGCAATTCTCAGCACCTCAGCAATCCTCAGCAATCTCAGCAATTCTCAGCATATCCTCAGCAATTCTCAGCATTCTCAGCATATCCTCAGCAATTCTCAGCATTCTCAGCATATCCTCAGCAATCTCAGCAATTCTCAGCATATTCTCAGCACTCGGGATAGGCTTCCGCCTGACTCCCTTCTCAGCAATTCTCAGTACTAGGGATAGGCACAGTCCTACTCCTTTCTCAGCAATCTCAAAATTTGATCCTCTCAGCAAGAATTTGAAATTAAAGCACTCTGCATTTCAGATAGGCTTTGTCCTATTCTTCGTCAGCATTTGGGATAGGCACAGTCCTACTCCTTTCTCAGCAATCTCAAAATTTGATCCTCTTAGCAAGAAATTGAAATTAAAGCACTCTGCATTTCGGATAAGCTTTGTCCTATTCTTCCTCGGCATTTGGGATAGGCTCAGTCTTAATCCATCTCAACATACACATATGGAATAGGTTCAGTTCTGCTTCCTTCTCAGCATACAAATGCATTCGGGTGGGCCTTAACCCTACTCTTTTCTCCGCATAAAACCAAAATTGAAACTCAAATCGAAATTCAAACTCAAAATTAAAACTTGAAATAAAAAATGAAATGAATCTAAGATCCAATCTCTTAAAATCTTGTGATGCGAAATTCACCTCCTTTTTTTCCCAGGCGAGATGCTGGAATCTTCAATCTTGGAGATTTACCTCGTACTCCCCAGCAGAAACTTTTCTACTTCGTCCTAAGTTTATCACTTGGACATCTGTGTTGGTTTTGCTGATCGCTTCGGTCGACACCGATACGCGCGGTGTGCTCCGTCAGCTCACCACACCTATTGGGGGTCCATTTGTTGACCTCATTTTTGATGAGGTCTTCTCTTCTTCTTTTTAGTACTTAGGATCTATCCTTAGGCTTTTCCTTTGACTATCTTAGAGGACTAGAATTGGGATCCACCATCTAGAATTTCAAACCACTTCTTAACTCCCTGCAAACTCCACAAACTTGACTGTAGACCCCTAATCACCTAGAGGGTTGAAATCAAATGTGGAAGTTTAAAGGATGAGTTCCAATAGGACTCTTTGGCCTTAGGACTACCCTGGGTGGCCTGGTCTGGTGAAGGGGCTGACTTAAACACACACTACACTTATACACTACACTTTCACACACCTCCTAAAACCACACCCATACCTAACTTGACCTCCTGACTCATGTAGGTGATTCACATGGATGGTCCTTAACCCCTAAGCCCTTGGCTAAGAGGGTTAGGAACAACATAGTGAATGCCTCAAATGAGTCCCTTCTTGGCTCATGTGGGCTTGATGTGGCTTCATGGCTCAACCAAAATGATTTCAATCCACTCAAATTTACCCATGACCCATGACCCAAACCTAACCCAAACTCACCCAATTCAACTCCAATTAACCCCAAATCTTTTCTAAACTTTCCTTAGCATCCCCACAAGCAAAACACTAACATGATTTGCCCAAAATTTGAACCCAAACACCACTCAAATTCAACCCAAAGCTAAAAGGCCCAATTTTGACCTAAACCCAAACCTAACCTAAATGTGCCCAAACCCCAAAATCAAAGCCCAACCAAAGTCAAAACCTCTTTGAAACACTCCCATAAACATTTCTTAACATTAATTTTACATCAATTTCAACCCTAGCCCAACATTAGCCCAACTTGGCCCACTTGGACCTATATTGGCCCATTCACCAAAGAGCTAAATTCGACCCGATTGAAACCCAAATCACCCCCAATTTGCTTCGAGTCACTCATGACACATCCATGAGCTAAACCCAACAATTATTTGGCCCAACCTCTTTACAAAATTCCCATCCATAAACTCATTTTTTAAACTTAAAGGCCCTTTCCTTAAAACATTTTAAAAGCCCATCTTTTACCACATCCAAAGGCCCAAAATTGGTCTCAAAGCCCATATGACATTTCCCCTCATCATACTTTCAATTAAACTCAATACCTAAGTCCTAAATTCATCATCAAATCATTCCAAATCAAGTTTCATACAAATTTCCATCAAATTACCAAAAATTCCTAAAATCCATTTTCATGAAATTGACCAAGCTTTCCCAAGCCAAAGACGAAGCCATGCGAAGCCATGGACGAGCCACATGAAGCCATGGAGAGTTTGACATGTGATCAAGCCATTAATGGAAAAAGGAGGACCCCCTTTCCTAATCCTTCTTAAGCCTTTTTTTACCTTAAGCATGTCACACTCTAAATACCATGCTTTGCCACCTAATCCTTGATGGAGACTCCACCACACATGGGAGATTGACCCACCTGACCTCCTCAGCCCAAAACCAGGTCTTGGGGAGGTGCACCCAACCCATTTGCATGGGTTGGCCAAAATAAGCTAAAATGGCTCCTTCCCCTTTCTACTTTGATTCAACCACTTTACACATGTCAAACCAAAATTGAATGCACCAAACCCCAGCCCTGACCCACCTGAACAAGATGGTGACCAAAGCTCGGCCGGCCGGCCACCGAGTCGCCGAAAAACACCATGGCCGAGAGCTCGCATGTGAGCCGACTTTGGGATTCTACCTTGCTGAGCTGCCCCATGCCCGATGGCCACCATGGCTGTTCTGCCCTTGACCTAAGCGGTGATCCCAAGCCCTAACTCTCCACGGGAGGTCCTCCACTCTCTCCTATTTAAACACCACCCCTCTCGGCCATGAGAGGTGCTGAAACAAACCTTAAGGAAACTCTGCCAAAATTGTTCCAGACTACTCCCCATACATAGAGCATTTGATCCCCACTGAAATCCCCCTGCCATTTCCTCTCTGTGAGCTTAATTTCAGAGTTGAAATCCAAGCCCAAAACCAGGACACTTCTCCACATTGAGCCAATCCCCAAATTGATTGGTCCTACACCTTCACCGGACCAGAGAAGGTGTCCACCAGCAAAAGCCCCATCTCCAGGGCCACCCGGTTGCTCCGGCCTCCAAGCTTTGTGATCGGTCGTGGTCGAAATCCTACCTAGGCGATTCACCGGACCGGGAGACTTCATGCGGAGCTTGCTGAGATCCAATCGAAGGTGAAACAACCCTCGGATCGAAGCCGCACTTCTCCGAGCAAAGGTATGGCCTCACTCTTCTTCCCGAAGCTTCGAACATTCTCCATTTTTATTGAGTAAATTTCATCCCACATAAACCATATGGATGTGTTCGTCTTCTCAAGATGAATCCATAGAGCATAAGAACATGAAAATCCATCGAGTATCGAGTGAGATATTAGGGATTTAGTGTGGACGGCTCTCGGGTGAGGACGCTCGGGGACGATGAACGGATGCCGTCCGTTTAATACACGCGCGGACGGACGGCTCGGATGGCGTCGGACCAGGAGATGGTACGTGAACCGCGGGACCCGGAGTGCTGAGTCAGATGGCGGCGTCGAATGGGGGCGCGACACGCGGCGTTTTGGAGCTGCCGAGGTTGACGCGGCGCCGCGTGGATAAATAGAAAATTAGGGTATTTTTCTATTTATTTAATTCCCTAAACTTAAAAAATTCATAACTTTGTGTAGGAAAATCATAAAAATAAAATAAAAATACCCTCTTGCTCAGTGAACAGAGGAGAATAATGTGGAAAAGAAATCATTTAATTTCATCAAGTATTTTATTTTTAATAATTTATTTACTCTCTGCACATTTTCAATTCTCCATGCATGCATACAATTCACCAGGGAATGAGACCATAGGGCTTTTGAAGCCTCTGAATTTGGGAACATTCCCTGAATTTTCCAAAGTCAGAGGCCATCCCTATAAGAAGTTATTGATTTTTCAAATTCATGTTACTGTTTTGAGTATTTTAATTCCAATAATTAGCATGTTGTGAAATAAATTCTAGGAAAATTTGGTGATGTTCCTTATGACCAGAGGACTCTAGGAAAAATAGGTTTTGAGTTAGTTCATTTAAAATAACCCTAATTGGCTTAAACACCCAAAATAGATCCCTAATTAATTAGAGCTAACCATACATCAAATTGACTCGAAATCAATTCTATATTGACCTTTAGGATCAGAGGAGCCCACCATAAAAATTTGAGGTCAATTGGACTTGGTTAGCCCTACTAAATGGGTTGATTAAGCCATTTAGTTAATTTGAACTTTAAAAATTCATAACTTTCAAAATATCTTTCAAAAATTCACCAAATTGGTTCTGGAGCCTCTCTGATATTAGGGGAATTTAAAAAAATTAAAATTTCAATTTTCTAAAAAAGTTGATTTTTAATATTATTTTAATATTTTTAATAATTAAAAAATAATAAAAATCACAAAAATAATAAAATTCACCAAAATGTCACATTTTGAATTTTAATCACTTAGGAACAAACCCCATATTTTTCTTAGGTCTATTTAATGAGATATTAAATTTTAAAGCCTCTAGGGTAATTTTAAAATTAAAAAATGTATTTTCTAGCATTTTCAAAAAAATTATTATAATAAATCATAGAAAAATCAGAAAATTGCAAAAATTGATTCTCTGATTTCCTTGATATCAGAGAGATTTTTAAAAAATATAAAATTCATTTTTCAACATTTATTTTATTTTAAATTAATTAACACTCCAAAATTAAAATAATTATAATAAAAATAATATAATTTAAAAAATCACTAAAATTGGGCCAAGTGGTCCTCTGGTCATTAGGAATGTCCCCTAATTTTCTTAAGGACAGAAACTCTCCCTTGGTCATGTTATTAAATTTTCCTTGGAAATTTCTATTTTCTACCAAAAATAATTATATAAATAAATTAAATACGAAAAAATCACATTTTATCCTCTCATGTCTTTATTGACATATGAGTGAAGTCACATAAAAATTTCAAGTTCATTTGAGCTCAATTTAGTGAGTTATGAAATTATTAAGCTTAAAGGGCAAAGTGGTAATTAAAATTTTAACCCTTAATTAAAACTTTCGGTTTAATAAAATTAACAAGTAAAATATTTGATCTTAATCTGATTTGGATGATTGAAATTTAAATAATTAAAGGGTAGAAACCCATTAAACAATTTAAAATAACTAAACCTTAATTAAATAATTGATTAAATTTGGGAAGAATAATAAAATTGGAATTATTAAAATAGGGATATTGTTGGGAAGAGATTTATTCTTTAATTTAAAAATCCCTAAATTAATCATCTCATTAATATTTAATTCTTAATCAAAATGATAACTCAAATTTAAAATATTAAAAGACTTAATCATTAAACTAAAGATAAATTATTAAACTCTTTTAAAATTTCAATTAAAGTTAAAAATAAAATTAAATTAAAAATTAAATTAAATTAAGTAAATTAAATTAAATTAAATTAAATTAAATCAAATTAAATTAAATTAAAGATTAATTAAATTAAATTAAATTAAATTAAATTAAATTAAAATTAAAAGTAAAATTAAATTAAAGATTAAATTAAATTAAATAAACAAATTAAATTAAATTAAATGAATAAATTAAATTAAATTAAATTAAATAAATAAAATCAAATTTAAATTAAATTAAGTTAAAACAAATTAAATTAAATTAAATTAAATTAAATTAAATTAAGTAAATTAAATTAAAATTAAAATTAAATTAAATTAAATTAAATTTAAAATTAAATTGAATTAAATAACATCACCTAAAACAGAAGGAAATTAAATATAAAGCAAATTGAACACTATTCCAAATTTAAACCCATTAATTGAATTTAAACTAAATCACAAACCATTTGAACATCAATTTACCCTCGAAAGCTTTAGTTGTCATAACTCCTAAACAGAATATTAAATGAAATGTTACTTCACTTATAGGACATGCAAACATCCTAGTTCACCGAGTAAGATAATAACAAAACTTAACTAAATCTCGGACGATTAATTCATTTGTGTAATTGAATTCATTTGAACTTAAAACAATCCTAGAAATATTGAAAAGATGTTTAAGATTTGCCTTAAGCACTTCCTCGATATGATAGGATGTTCATAAGAACAATTGAACTTAATTGTTCTTTGATGAAGAAAATCGTCTTCGAAACAAAAACACAAGGAACCTAGACGTCATAGGAAATGACTAGCTATAGGATTAGGAATTTGGTAGAAAACCATAACCCTTCCCTTAGCTTTACCTAGGAACTTGCTTAAATATTCTAATTGTGTCTTAAGTGCAGCTTGGGATGACGGGAAGACCCTCCATGTAAGCTTTTATTTTATTGCAATTTAATTTCTTGCAATTTACATTATTGCAATTTATTTAACCGCATCGCACTTACTTTTCTTGCATGATAAACAACTGTTGCATGAAAACTCACACCTTTAGGATAGTCCCTAAAAGCTGAAACCAAAACTAAGTTAAAAGTTATTGCAAGATAAAATTCACCGCCACAACATTTCAAAATATAAAACAACTCAAAATTTAATCACAAATAGAACACAAAACTACAATTACTAACTAAATTAAAACGTCTTATTGGATGATCGGGAATACCTCGGATGATGTAACCTACGTGTTGCTAACGGGATTTCCCACGGTCTAAATGAAAGTGTGGAACTCATTCGGTTGAGTTTAGCAAATTCATACGGACTAAGTGAATCCGATAAAAATAACGATGCCGGAAGGATGGAACCGTGGGATCTTAACCGGTGTTGTTATAATCAACTTTAAGATTTGTTTTAATTAAAATATTGAAAACACTTGGAAATTAAGATTTTCTCTAAACCAAAACACTTTTCTCATCTCCTGATTTATGACTTCTAAAACTAAACCTCGCGAAACAACAAGGAGCTCGGAGCATGGTGGGCGGCACGGCTATCGTCATCGACAAAACTCGGGTCTACTTCAGCAAAACTTCCTTAGAATTAAATAACCGAAGCCATAGGACTTCGAGGTTGTTTGCACAGTGCAACATAAATCCTCGACTCTTCGTTAGGCATTTGCATTGCAAATTAAGCCCTAACCTAGGTCTTAGGATTCCGAGGTAGTCGTACGATACGACATAAACCCTCACGTCTTCGAGGTCTGTTTGTATGATTCTATCATATAAATATAAGCCCTAATTAATTAAAATTGGCAAGACTGAAATGTTAAATAGACATTAGGACTTTCCTAAATTCAAGCCAAATAATAGGATAGTCGGGAAATCACTGAAGTTCACTTCGAATCTGTGATTTCTCCTACTTTTCTTCCTTTGGATTCCCAAAACAAAATGTTCCAAACTTGATCCATTCCCTATTGAAATTCCAGAATTCAATCCTTTGAGAACTTAAACTTTGAAATCCTTGAGAGCAGAATTATTGATTATTATCGAGAGTTTTCTTTGGTGATTCCCGTCACTTAAGATGTAATTAACTATAGGGGCTTGCCCTTATAGAGAATTTTAAAGAACCCAGGTAATATAAACCCTGTTTAATGCTTTTATATTAAGCAGGGGAATTTGTCGGCTTAAAAAATTGGTTTGCAGACCAAACGGATGTCACAAATCTTCTAGTTTATTTAATCGAGCCCCACCATCAAGCAGTGTGTCTATCCTTAGGGATAGATACACGGTTTGTGGTGTGGTGTTCGTTTATATAAACTATTTGGGATGTGAGATCGGTTTCATCTCATATCTTAAAATCTTCAAATTTGAAATTATTTTCAAAATCAAATACTACTTTTCAATTTATTTATTTAAACTAAATTAAAAATTCGCCGACAACTTCTGTTAGGCGACCCCTTTTCAAAATAAAACACATAACCTAAAAATATGCCGACACATCTTAATTAGCTAAATCAAGAAGTAAATAAAAAGCAAGGTTTTGAATCATCACAACTTCTTCCAAATTTTAAATCCTATACTTCACACAACATACTTCCATAATTTAATTACTTCATCACTTAAAGAAAAAGATAAAGAAAACTACTCAGAATTCATGGAGAAAATACAATCACAACTTGGTTTAAAATTAGTAACCATGTTGAAAACACAAGAAGTCTTAATTAGAAACTAAATGTAATACAAAGATAAAGACTTATCTATAAATCCTCTCCACAAAACTCTTAAAGTTCCTTTGAAAACTTTGCTTTTCCTTACAATACTATTTAGAGGTTGGCGCCCAACTCAGTGGACTCCAAATCTTAATTTTACTCCTAATACAAACTATATAAAATGAAGTAAAGATGGTGAATTGTAGAGTTGTGTTTTAAATAACTCTCTAACATAAACCTCGCTTTTAAACACAAACCACACCCTCCAACAATAACCTTTTTTTGATATTTAAGTCCTCTTTTTATATTTCTCCAAAAGGTGTCTTCGTATCTCCTGAAATTGTGTCTAGATTTAATGTATCTTCCAAGAGATGCATCCATTCAAGAGTATTTTGAATTGAATTTTATGCCAATAAGAAGTTGCGCGCGTTCTCACAAAGTGCTACTTCAAAACCTCTTCAAAATGGCACCTAAATTAAAATAACTCATCTTTTTTAATTGCTGTGCGTAAGCGCGGGGTACCGACACTTAACCGCGAGCCTGCGGCGCGTATGCTCCAGATCTGGGCTCCTTGGCACATAAGTGTGGGTTCTGGCGCTTAGCCGCCACACATCACTTTTTCAATTTTCTTCATTTTTGCTCCAAATTTGATCATTTTTCACTCTTTTCATCACAATCATCCATTTAATCATACCTGTAAAAAAACACACAAAATACCTTCCATTAAAGTGCAATATCATCAAAAATAGGTATAAAAATGTGTATAAAAACACTATATATTTTAGGTGTATCAAAATCCCCGAAACTTGAAATGTTACTTGTGCTCAAGTGACACATTAATCATATAAAATCATACAACTAAATTATGTGATAAGTTTCTTTAGGAGTTTTAAAAATTTTGTCTAAAAATGTAGCAGTCTAATTTAGAAAATATTTTTGTAAATGAGTCCAATTTAATGTTTAGAAATCTCTTAGGTAAAGGTTAATAAAAAATATTAGTTCCTATCTTATTCAGAAATATTTATAAATTCTTCAAAATATAGGGCATAAGAACTTTATTTTCTTTACATAAAAATCTTTACTAAAAAATAATTATATTCACTATGTTATATTTTTAAGCTTCAAGATTTTCATCAAATCTTATACTCTAAAAAGATCAGGTGTGGAGCCAATTTTTGGTTAGGCCCTTCAATCCTCAAGCTTCTCCTTCCTTTTCACATACTCCTTTTTTTTACTTTTCTTTTCTTTTTTTCTTTTTCTTCTTTTTCTTCTTTTTCTTCTTTTTTTTTCTTATTATTATAAGGTAATGATTACTGTATCTGGATAGGCCTTTAATGATTTTGAATTCCACCATTCCTTTCCTAAAGCATAAGGTAGATTAATATATATATCTTTGACTTAGAAAACTATAATAAATGTTTTGAAAATTATATTTAATAAAAGAAGCTTAAGTATTAAAAATAAAAGTGTAATCCTTTCATTTTTCCAAAAAAATAACTTTTCCTAATAAAGATAGCTTTAAAATATTCATCATTTCTTTACAAAGAAATTTTTAACTTTAAAGTTTTCATCCTTACCATAGATTTTAACTAAATTATCTTACTCATTTCTATATTCAAAATTTTATTTCCCTAATATAACCTCATACATGTAATTATTTTTTCATTCAAAATTAAATTTTTAGTTCAATTGAGAATAAACAATTTTTTTTGAATATTTTTTCTCATTCCCCCTAAACTTTAAATTTTCATTATAACGAAACATTTAAGTATAGTAGAAAAATACATGGGTAGGCACAGAAAACTATAAATATTAAACTTGCAGGAATTTTTAATATCCTAAATATGCAGGTATTAAAAACATGAATGAAAATGACTAGATTCAAAATTTTAAAATCTTTTCAATTTATATAAAAAAATTCAAAAGATATATAAAGTAGTGGAGGACATAAAAGTAAATTCACACACTTAAACAGCTATTCATAACTAAGACATATATATGGCAGTAAATTAAAAAGTTAAGTATGAAATTTTAATTAGTGGATTTTAATAACATTTTAAAACCTTCCTAAATAGTTTCTAGAAAAAGTTCTAAACTAACAAACAAAATACACTAACAAATCACTAACACATTTACATCCACAAGCATTCATATCACATATCACAAACACACAACATCCATAACTAAAATAAACACAAACTAAGGTGTTTCAACAACTATTATAACAAATTGAAAGACATAGAGTAGTCCTCTTTAACATCCATAATATATAATAAACCACACAACAACAATAAAAATTTAAATAGTCCATCACATATTACATCATAAAACATAACTCAAAATAAAATATCAATCCTAATCATCTTCTTCCTTTTTCTCATCATCCCCTTCGTTCCAGGTACGGGTAGGCACATATGGGCTATAATTTGGATGAGTAGGTAGCACAACACTAACATCACTTTTAGTCAGTCTATCCATATAACTGTGATAACTCCCTCATACTCAATATGTTTTTGAAGATACTACCCCAAATAGTCTACTTTTTCCTCTAAATCATGCACTCGATCTGCAGTATAGTTAACATTATCTCTTATCCTACTCAAAAACTCAGTCTACGAATCAGAAAACTGACCTGAAGATGACTGGGAAGCTAAAGCACGAGATGTAGATGCAGTTGAAGAAAATGCACTGGAACCCTTAGAAAATCCTCCTCTCCAGCCAAAAATTGAATGCTCAGGATAAGTCTTCAAATTTGAACTCATAATAGGTTTAAGAGGCTGAAGAACCTCTTCCCAATTTATAGATCTAACTCTACCCTGCTCACACAATAAATGTATAAGAGAGGCAAATCCCATGCTATAGTGATGCAGATTTGGCAGTATCCCAGATACAATCATAAATAATCTTTCTAATTTCTATCGACTTCCTCTGTTGAATACAACAGTTCAAAGTGGTTCTTTTTCTAGTCACTTCACTTAGATGATTTGTAGGAAGCAGCTTGGATGATATGAAATAATGCCATGCTTTGGAGTTGGCATTCAACTTTGCTGCAAGGAAGTTAACTCTTCTCTCATTTGTAATTTTCCATAACCCCCTCCCATCAGTCAAAGTAGAGATAATCTCATCCAATTCTTCATCAGTAGGATTTTAATTTGAATGAAAACAAAGCATTCTAGGCGGTAGTAGGTAAAATCTGGTAAAAGTAAAATGTATTAGCTGTCCTCGGACGCAAACAAAGTTCTCATATGACCCCAGGAGATTTGCATAGAACTCTCGAACAACACAAGTAACAATTATTGCAGTAAAACAGTAGAAGTTATCGCATAGGCGATTCACAATCATATCTTCAATTTCTCCGCTTGGTTTATCAAATCGTCGCTCCTGGATCAATTTATGTGAATGTAATGCTTGCACATAAAGATCTTGAGTTTTCGAACTGACAAACTTGTCAGAATCGAACGTGGCTCTAGCTTTCCTCCTCATTAGTGTCATTTCTAAAATTTGAATAAAAAACACTATAAATTCCACCATCAACTTAAAATCACTAAACTCAACTCCTAAAGCCTTAAACTATTAAATCCAAGTAATTTCTCAAGCTTTTTCTCAAATTTTCACCATAAATAGTGATTTTCATATTTCTCCAAATTACACTAAAATTATATGGTGAAAATTAAAAAATTTTTACTTAGGAGTAGTGCTCCTACCTAAAAAAGATCGAATCTAACAATTTTTACTTGAAACAACTCAGGATTTGCAAATGTGGTGATGCCTTAGCCTCTAAAATAGCAAAATTATGAAAGAGGAAGATGATGGTGGGGTGTAAAAATGGAAATTTTTGGGTTTTTTAATCTAAAAATCATTTTTCACGAACCGGCGCCTAAGCGTAAATGTAAGGCGCTTAGCCGCAGAGCTTTGATGCATAAGCGTGGGGTCACGACATATAGCCGCCAAATCGTAGTTTTTGATTTTTTCGTTAAATACATATTCTCGCTTCGTTAATCAACCCTAAATTGATTTTATAAGTATCTCATCACCTTATAATCTTCTTATCTCTAGAATTAGACTTCTTTTAGATTTAAAAAGATTCAACAACACAAAATTTTACTTAATTAAACTCATATAAATTACAAGTATAAACTACAAGTCTTTAATCCAAGATACTTAGATAAGATCTCATCTTTTCTACTTACAATAAAACACTAAAAAAAAACACTAAACACTAACATAAAACATAAAAAAAATAACACACAAAATACATAAACATCAAACACTTAACACAATTAATTAAACTCAAAACATAAATAAGTAACACTTAACACACTATAGAACTTAATTTCAGTCTCCATTAGGTGGAACATATCTAGTACCTTTATTAGTTCCATCTGAACCATTTGGTTGTAGATTTGATATAACGGACAATGATGAAGAACTCTGATAGAATCTTCTTCAATCCACTTGTTTTTCAGATACATCGCCTTGTCCTCTTCTTTAACATAACTTATATGACTAAATTGCATTTTGAATTGCCAACCAATATGTGCTAAATGTGCATTAGTTTCATTTACCTTTGATTCAATTCATGTAACATTAGCCTCGATATTTGCAATCTTCTAAGCTATTCCTTGAATACTAACGGCCAGAAATCCATTATTTTACTCTTGTGCACTCTCAATAAAAAACTTCATCTTATTGGTATCCTCCTTCTTCTTAACTTCATTCTTCCAAGATGACATTTTCAACTCTTAAACTCTCTGTAAAGCTCTTAGGATAGAAATTTGGAATGGGATGAATTTCCTTTAATCCGATCTCTATTTATTTACTTTTAGATGGCTTAAAACTGTCCTCCCACGTTCACAAATCTTTAAATAACGTGCCATGCAACTTCTCCATGATAATGGCTTCTAGAAACTCATTTTTCACATTTCACATAACTCCGGCACCTAAGCGCCAAGTACTAGCGCTTAGCAGCCAGTGCTCTTTTTAGCACAGGTTTGCTAAATGTCCAAAAACTCATTTTAACTCATCCAAATAGTCTAATAAGGACTTATAAATCTCTACTAACATAATATAAGTAAAATACTACCATATAACTCTTATATCAAACTAAATAAACACACAAAACAAATTTAAAGCATAACACACCGATAACTATGGGTTGTCTCCCACAAAGCGTTTGGTTTAACGTCGTCAGCCCGACATACCCAATACTTAATTCATCAAATTCTCATCATGTTTAAGTTGATCTACTGAGAAATAAGGTTTCAAGCTATGACCATTTACTATAAGTATTTTTCCATTTTTAGAATCTTTAATGTTCATAGCTCCATAGGGATAAACGTTTATTACAATAAATGGGCCCATCCGCCCGGACTTAAGAATTTCAGCAAATAATCTTAATCTGGCATTATATAGAAAAAATTGTTGTCTTGGTTCAATTTTTTTATTCAGAATCTTACAGTAATGCCACATCTTCATCATGTCTTTATGTATCTTAGCACTTTCATATAATTCATTCCTTATCTCTTGAAGCTCATTTAATTGCAATAATCTTTTCTCACCAACATCCTTCAAATTATAATTGAACTCTTTAATAGCGCAATATGCTTTATGCTCAAGTTTAACTAGTAAATGAAAAGCTTTCCAAAAAATTAGTCGATATGGTGACATGCCTATATGAGTCCTGTAAGCAGTCCTATAAGACCACAAAGCCTAATCCAAATTGATTGACCAATCATTTTTGTTTGGATTAACAGATTTTTCTAAATTTCATTTAATTTTACAAAAGGATAATTCAACTAAGGCACTTGTCTGAGGATGATAAGCTGTAACAATTTTATGGATGATATGATATTTCCTTACTAATTTCTCCATAATTGCATTTTTAAAATGACTTCCCCCATCAGTTATGATTACTCTTGGCATTCCAAATCTACAAAATATATTCTTTCTTAAAAACTTTGCAACACTTCGAGCATCACATCAAGATAAAGCAACAACTTCTATCCATTTAGATATATAGTCTACTGTTAACAAAGTGTATAAATTTTCAAAAGATGGTATAAATGGTCCCATTAAATCTAATCCCCAAACGTTAAATATTTCAACTTCCAACATGTAATTAAGGGGCATCTTAATCCTTCCAGAAATATTGCCTACATGCTGACGTCAATCACAATGTTTAATATAAGAATTAACATCCTTAAAAATAGTAGGCCAATAGAATCTAAATTGTAGAATTTTATATGCAGTTTTATCAAAACCAAAATGTCTACCAAAATCAGAATCATGATATTTATGAATAATTTCATAAGTTTTTTCTAATGGCACACAACTTCGAATAATAAGATCATTTTATTGTTTATATAAAAATGGGTCGTCCCAAAAATAAGTCTTAGCTTCGGACAAAAATTTCTTCCTCTGATGGTATATGATCCACTAAAATATTGATAGATTTTTACTATTCTTTTCATACCTATTTTTGATGATATTGCACTTTAAAGAAATGTATTTTTCATGATTTCATGCAAGTACAATGATTTTAGGCCTTGGAGCAAAAGGAAGCAAAAATGAGCAAATTTGGAGCAAGAAGGGATAAAAGTGCATTTTATTGAACTAGCGCCGAACGACGCTGTCACCAGCACCGGACTGCACTATTTTACAGAGAAGTGCAACCAAATTGGATGATTAATGTGCCGAACGGTGCCCTATCTAATGTCAGACTGTGCCCTATCTCGATTTAAAACTAGATTCAATATATTTGGCCAGATTTTGGAGGGTTGCTTGAGGAAAATATTGTGAAATTAGTTTTGGCTAAATTTAAACTCCTTTGGAGCCAAGTTTAAAAAAGAGAGAAGAGTATACAGTGTAGAGAGAGTTTAGAGAGAGTGTCTTTTCATTTAGTTTAGGAAATCTAGGTTTTGTGTTTTCTCTTATAAGGAGTGTAAGAAAAGAGGGAAAGTGTGAGATTTCTTCTTCCTTGCTTATTTAAAAAGAGAATTGTGTGTTGTTGCGAAAAAAGAAGAGGAGTTAAAGGAATTCCTTGAGATTCGCTTGGGGAATAGTTTGAGATAAGTTGTCTTTACTTTACTCTGTTTGTATGACATTGTATATATATATATATATAATCCATGTTTTATTATCTTTTCCTCATAAGTCTTGAGTGGTTTCTAGTCTTTCTCCTTTTCACGTGATGTGTCGATGTTTTGATATGGAAATGATGTGTGATTTATTATTGAGAATTTGTGATGACCTTTTCACTTCAAACTTCATTTACTTTTTTATCTGGCCAATTGAATTGTTAAAACTTGTTGGGAAACATATGTTTTGAAAGGATTATGAGTTACACAACAAAAGTGAAGGTCACATTCAATGTCCATGAATGAGAGACGTAGTTCAAGGGGATTGAGTACAAATAAAAAAGGAAATATACTTTGATAGGCGTAGAATTGGAGATTTTAGAGTGACAGACTGAAATCCTCAATTTGGTCCTAGTGTTTGAAAACTAAAGCAAGAGTTAGCCTTCAGGAGAAGGGAAGTGGGAGCTCTGGAGTGAGAGCCAGTTTCCTCCTAGCCTAACTGATGCAGGTGGAATTTATATATTGCAAGAACTTATGAACTCAAATTTATATATTTAATAATGATTTTATAAAGTCCAAACCTTCAATGCAAGTATATGTATCGTATCAAGTAATACAGGGTTCTAATGATGTCCTGGTTATCGATTCCACAGGGAAGGCACGATTCTTATAATAGATAACATAATAATGAAATTCAATACTGAATTTACAATTAAAGTTTAAGTTTACTTTTACTAACAAGATGAAGAAAATAGTAACAGTTCAGTAAACTAAAATTACTTCTAATATCTTTAAAACAAAATTGACTAACACACACACTAAGCTTGGTATTTGAAAGATTATGATATATATGAAAAATATATTTCCTCTTGCAATGAGTATATGATGTGTGAATGATGTAGAATGATTATTTATTTTATTGTGCCAAATAGGAGCATAAATATTTTTTTACCCTCAAAAGAGTACCCCCTCTTCCAAGCATGAAAAGAATATTAACATATCCTAAGCTTAGTCACTAAATCTAAGGCTAGGCTAGGAGGATACCGACTGTCACTACGGAGCTCCCACTCACCCTTCACCTGAAGGCTAACCTTCGAGATTAGTTACTAATCTTAGGACCAAATTGAGGATCTCGGCCTGACACCCTGAAACCTCCAACTTGAAGTCCATCAAAACACATTTCCTTATTTATTTGCACTCAATTCCCAAGAAGTAGACAATTCATCCATGGACATTGAATGGATTCTTCATTATTGTTGTAGGACACTAAATCCTTTCAGAGTTAATGTTTAACAATGGATTTTAATAATTCAATTGGACAGATCAAAAAGTAAGTTAAGTTCGAAATGAAAAAACATCACAATCTCTTCATTACTTTAAAAGCACTTCAAATCCACATCACATCATCACATCTCTATGCAAGAAGAAAGAAAAAAGCTTCTACTCAAAATTCATGGAGAAGACACAATAAAACATGGATTTTATATATAAAAGAAAAGTCATACAAACTGCAAAAGCAAATACAACTTATCTCTTTCTCTTCCCCAATGTAAATCCCTTGAAGTTCCTTTGAATCCTTTTCTCTCTTCTAAATTCCCTCTTTAGAATGGAATGAAAGAAGTAATCTCTCACTTTACTCCTTCTCCTTCACTCCTTATAGAAGAATCCCTCTCAAATTCTCACTTCTAAACTCACTCTTTAAAACCTTAACACTCAACACACACTCTCCCTCTCTAGAGCCACACTAGAACTCCAAAACTCTCCCTAATTTTTGTCCAAAAATAGTTACTTATAAGTTAGAAATGAAATCCAAAGAGGTTCCTTAAGAATCCCTTCAAAAATCTCCAAAACTCTTCAAATTTGAATTGCACCGAGATTGGTCATCAACAGTGCCCGATAGGGTGCCAGCGGCGCTCTATCGTCCGAATATTTTCTGAAATTTGAAATTTGAAGAGTTTTGGACCGAAATTTGAATTAAACAAAAATTAAGGGTGCCACTAGCGCTATATCGTCCAAATATTTTCTTGGCTCTCAGGAGAAAGGCACAGGCATCGCCCATTCTGGCGCCGGCAGCGCCAGAAGCTATTTTCCTCCATTTTGCTCCATTTTGCTTCAAATTTATTCCTTTTCGCTTCCTTTCGCTCCAATCACCTAAAATCATCATACCTACAAAAAATAATAAAAAATACCTTTCTTTAAAGTGCAATTTCACCAAAAATGGGTAAAATTATATAACAAAAATAGTATATATTTTTGGTACATCAAAATCCCCCAAACTTAACTATTACTTGTCCTCAAGTAATCCTTTTACTACATAAAAATATAACTTAAGGCAATATACTTTTCACCTGTAAGACACTAAAAGTTTTTTATTTAAAATAATATATTGGTTAGACTTTTAGAATGAAATTCAATAACTTAGGTTAACACTACAGGTATAAGAATATTCAACAATCAAGTCTAAGGGTTCTAGTCTTCTATTTATTTCAAGATAAACCATAATTTGTTACATTAAGAGTGCCTTCAAAGATTATGTGAAAAAGGAGTTCATGCAAACTTCATCAGAATGTAGGCCAAAACTTTAAATATAAATTCAGAAGTGAGTTCAACTTCTCCTTTTAGGGTGACTCAAGTGAAGCTAATTTTTGATTAGGCATCCCCTCAAGCTTCTCCTCATACATATTTTTCTTTCCTTTTCTTTTTCTTTTCTTTTCGGGATTGTTTTTCAATCCTTCTTTTATTTTCTTTCTCCTTTTTTTAATGAGGATTATTATATCTGGATAGCCTGTAATGATTTTGAACTTCACTCTCCTCTTTCTAAAGTTCAAACTTGAAACACACCCTTACTTTATAATTATGTATGAGCTTTATTATTCATCATAAAGTCACAATCTCTTCCTAACACACAATACTTTAAGTCTCTTAACATTTCAAAAATATAGTTTTCTTTACTTTAAATAGTTAACTATAATCAAATCCTTTCATACCAAATATCTTACCCTTATAAAATTAACCTTTATTACTAAAAAATTTCATCCAATCCTTCCATAATATTCAACCGAAATAAAAAAGTTTTAGTTATCTCAAGCGAGGTTCAACTACCAGAAGTTATGCTAATAATTTTTGAAAATATAATAATTGAGAACAAATAAGAGCTAATATTTTTCTACCCTCCCCCAAACTTAAATTTTTTAATAAATTTGAAACAACAAAGAGTAAAAGAAACTAACCTTTTTTTGTTGTGCTGGGATCTTGAAATCTTTAACAGCTGTCTAGTATTAGTCAAAATTTATAGCTAGCAGGCAAGAAACAGTTAGCAACAGTGATATAAAATTTTTAAATATTTGCTGGGTAAAGAGATATTAACTTTAAACATCTAAACATTCAACAAAACACTACAACTACTAAACAAACTATCACAGTACTAGACAGTCCTTTTAACAATTTCAATTTTTCATTACAACATAGTAATACATTAACAGGTTTACACTTCACATGGAAAAGTAAATAACTACCACATCACAACAATACAACACAATACATAACAAGAAAAACATAACATAAACAAACAAACTACCAATCTTCATCACCAGGTTCATCAGCAGGGTCAGTAGGATGAGGTATATATGGTGTATAGCTAGGGCAAGTAGGAAATATCACAGTAGTCTTTCCCCTCAAGAATCTGACCCTAGCATCATGATAGGCAATATCGAACTTAACTCTTCTCCTCATATAATCTTCATTCACATCACTTCTAGCCTCAAACACATCCATCCTACCATGGAGTCTGTCCATACTAGCACTCTGTAATCTCAGCTGCTCCATATATTAGACAATGTAGGGGGCTCAGATGTAGATGGAATGTCATAGCTTGTAGTAGGAATATCAGTACTCCTACTCTCATCTCGTGCTCCCACATGAGACTCATAAGTACGAATAATAGTCTTTGTAATGGGTCTCAGTGGTATAGCTACTTCTTCGGAACTGTTGAACTCTACTCCAGATGCGAACACAGGGCATGAACTAGGGCAGGATGTCCTAATCCTCCAGTGGTCTCGCCTTTAGCAATAGACTGAATGTTCTTGTAGACAATAGCTCCAATATCAATATTCTTCATATCCTGAATACAATAGTTCAGAATTGATCTATCCCTTGTAACTTCACTGTGGTGATAAGAAGGTAACAGTTTTGCAGAGATAAAATAGTGCAAAGCTTTAGATGCAACATTTAACTTGGAAGCAGGGAAGTTAATCATCTATTTTTGACTTATTTTCCATTCCCCTCTTCCATCTGTTAGAAAAGAAATCACTTGTTTCATATTTTCCTCTCAGGTATCAAAATTTTCATATTCACAAACAAAAGGTTCCCACGTGTGATAAAATGCATTAATGCGCTTTGGGGTGAATTAAACCATTTTTCCTCTAACAAGCACATACTCAGTCTCAGTCCAAGGCACATTTGCATATAACTCTCTAATAACACCCATAACAACATTTACAGTAAAATAACAAAATCTCTGCCAATTTTGCTCAGCAATTAACTGCTCAACAGATCCACCAGGATTATCAAAAGCTTGATTCTGAATACACTTCTTATTGTAAAGGAATGAGTTAAAATGAAACTATGCATTGACATTGACAAATCTTTCTTCATCAAAAATCTAATTTTCTCTTCCCTTTACTCATCCTCGAAGCCATGTGGATTTCTAAAAATTGCAAGAAAATTTTAATAAATTCCAAATCCACAATGAAACAAACTCCAAATACTATTTTAAACATGTAAGAGAAAATTTCATCATAGGAAATCTCAAAATTTCTTCAAAAATCCCAAAATTCCAATCTAAGGAAAGTGAGAGATTCCTATGGTGAAAATAAAAAAATTTTAACTTAAAGTGAAGCTCTTACCAAGAGAAGTGTAGATCCGGTCTCGAAAAGCCTTGAAATTTCCTCAAATCCAAGATCAAGCAAGCCCTAAGTCTTCAAAATCGTAAAAATAGAGGAGGAAGATGAAAGCAATGGGAAAAACTGCAGGTCCCAGGGTTAAAATCTCAAAATAAATGGTTTTTAGCCTTTTTCTGCATTTGGGCGTCGGCGCTCGATTTTTTAAAATAGGCCAAACTCTATATTTGGGTGCCGGCGATGCTAATCAAAAAATTTTTCTGGGCCTAAAAATTTTTTCATACTTTCAATCGTTTTGTCATCCACAATGACATTTAACACTTCATTAAGCATCTATTTTGTTACACAAGCACTAACTAACACAATTTTTACACAAACAACCCAAAACATACTTCTCCATATAAAATCCACATTACAATATAAACACTAATATGTTCATCAAATTAAACCAACAGCTCTTAGATTCTTAGTGCTGCAAATACACTACGATAAGCAAACTCAATGAAATTGAGCATAGAAAATCCAAATACAGACTACAAAGCAAAGCAAAGAAAATACTAAACACACCAAATAAAATTAAGTAAAGTAAAAAAAACACACATCAAACATAAGCAGAATCCAGTAATCACTCCTCATCGGTCTCAGAACATTCTTCCTCTCTAATATCTCCAATAGATTGCTGATGCATGAAAAAATTCTAGAAGGGATGAAATGGGAATTCATCAGATGAATCCTATGCAATCACAACATTCTTCTTCATCAGATTAATCAGGCCCATCTCAGTCCGACCAGTGTGATCAAATTTTTCCTTCATCCTTCAGTCTATATGATCAAATAAATCAGAAATATTATTAATGAAATTCATAACATTCTGTACCTCTTTTTCCAACTGCTTGATTATCTTCAGTATCATTCTGGAACTTTCAGGAAAGTAAGGCTGAATAGGTTGTGAAGTTTGTGGTGGTTGATTAGCAAGCATATCCATATCTCCTTCATCTCCTAATGTTTGGTAGTCATAAAGATTAGTTGGATCAATAGGCCTGCATGGAAGAAGAACCTTTTCCCAACTCTCATATGGAACTTGTGATTGACTACATAACAGAAATATGGTGGACGGATGTCCATGCCCATATTTTGATCCATGAACTATCAAATCCAACTCTAATTTCACAATTATATTTCCAATATCAATCGGCCTTCTAGTTTGAATACAGAAATTTGAAATAGCATTTTCCTTGGTTACTTTACTAATTTTCAAAGTTGGAAATAATTTTGCCGAAATAAAATAATGCCACTGCTTTGATATCGAATTTTAAGATGCAGAAGGGAAACTAATTATCCATTTTCTCTTACTTCCCAGTCTTCATTTTCATCCGTCAAGTAGCGATAAACATCAATTATATTATCAATAGTCGCATTAAAATTGGAATTGTGGAAAATAGGTACATTCTCAATCATAAAGAGATCATTAATTCTCACAGGAGTAAATTGCACAAACCTACCTCGCACAAAGATGAATCCTTGGTTGATCCCGTGAAGATTTGCATAGAATTCCTTCACAACCGGAACAACAATAGCAGCGGCATAGCACTTCCCAATGTCTTTCCTTTATTATCTCTTCAACTTTTTTAGTAGGATTATCCATACCTCGATTAATAAAGCCACATTCCTTGATAATCCTCCTCTTCATCATCACCTTGTTGAATAATCGCTATGATTCGAAACTGATAAACTTTTGTCGGTTGAAAATGCGAGGTCGAGGGGTCTTTATGGAGTAGAAATCCATGGGATGCGAATTGGGAAAAGAAGTTTTCATTTTTCTAGAGTTTGGAAGTTTAAAATGGAGTTAGGGAGTTATAAGCAAGAAGATCCCTCTCAAAACCGCAAAAAATTGCATTTTGAAATTCCAAAAATCGTTAAGGTGCTCTAACCTGGAAATTTAGCATATTCTCTATAATTGGGTGCCGGCGGCGCTAGTGTTCAAAAATCTCACTGAACTTTTTTTGGCCCAAAATATTCCAATATCTCAATTCTATCAAATATTTATCAAATTTTAAAAGTATTTAGGAGCGATTAGGATTCTAAAATAACTATCTAAAAGTAGAACTATAACAAACAAGCAAACACACCATAAAGAAACATATGGGTTTCCTCCCATAAAGCGCATGGTTTAACATCGTTAGCCCGACAGACCATTCAGTTAATCTAGATGACTCAACATTAAAACCTCTTTGAAGTCATATTGAAACCCTTCAAAGTAAGGCTTTAATCGATGCCCATTAACCTTGAAAATCTTTCCAATATCAGGATCCTCACTATCAACATCTCCAAAAGAATGAAATTTTACAACTATAAAAGGTCCCAACCATCTAGACTTGAGCTTTCTAGGAAATAATTTTAATCTTGTATTGTATAACAAAACATTCTATCCATGTTCAAGTTTCTTTTTCAATATCTTCTGAACATGCCACAATTTCATTCTCTCTTTATAGATTCTGTCATCGTGATAAGATGCATTTCTAATTTCTTCCAATTCTTTCAATTGCATAAATCTCTTCTCTCCAACATTTTTTAAATTAAAATTCAACTCTTTTATTTCCAAATATGCTTTATGCTCTAATTCAACAGGTAAATGACAAGTCTTACCAAACACTAGTCTATAAGGAGACATTCCAATAGGGGTCTTAAAAGAAGTTCTATAAGCCCATAATGCAGTATCTAATCGAGCAGACCAATTTAATTTATGATTATCCATAGTTTTCTCCAAAATTCTTTTAATTTCATGATTAGAAACTTCTGCTAAACTACTAGATTTGGGATGATAAGCAGTAGAGATTCTATGAATAATATTATATTTCTCAATTAATCTCTTAATTTGATTATTCTTGAAATGGGATCCACCATCAGTTATAATCATTGTCGGCATTCTATATCTCAAAAATATATTTTTCTTTAAAAATTTTGAAACACTCTGAGCATCACATCTAGGTAAAGCAATAGCTTCAATCCATTTTGAGACATAATTAATGACAACCAATATATATAAATTTTCAAATGAAGGAGTAAATGGTACCATAAAATCTAGTCCCCATACATAAAAAATTTCAACTTCCAAATTATAATTTAGAGGCATTTCATTTCTTCTAGAGATATTATCTACTCTCTGACATTGATCACATGATTTAATATATTTGTATACATCCTTAAAAAGAGTAGGCCAATAAAATCCAGATTGTAAAATCTTAAAAGCAGTTTTATCAACACTGAAATGACCTCCAAATTCAGAATCATGACATTGATGACTATAAATTAGTTTCTTCCAGTGGCACACATCTCCTAATAATCAGATCCTTACACTGTTTATATAGATAGGGCTCATCCCAAAAATAAACTCTTGCATCATATTTAAACTTCTTTCGTTGTTGCCTTGTTAAATCAGGTGATACAATATCACTCACAAAATAATTCACAATATTAGCATACCAAGACAAATTTCTTTCCATAATAGTATAAAGTTGTTCATCAGGAAAGTTTTTGTAACTTGATTCTCAAATTCAGATAATTTATCAAACTCTAATCTCGTTAAATGATCAGTTATTTGATTATCAGATCCCTTCCTATCAACTATCACAAAATTAAATTCTTACAGAAGAAGTATTCATCTAATCAGTCTAGGTTTAGCAACCTTCTTTCGCATTAAATATTTGATAGTTGAATGGTCTGTATGCACAATACTTTTAGCTCTAATTAAATAAGGTCTAAAATTTTAAAAACAAATACTATAGCTAATAACTCTCTTTTAGTAGTGGTATAAATAATTTGAGCTTCATTAAGAGTTTTACTAGCATAGTAAATGACTTTAAAAACTTTATTATGCCTCTGCAACAACGCTACTCTTATCGCATAATCACTAGCATCACACATAAGTTCAAATGGTTTCTCCCAATAAGGTGAAACATTTATAGGTGGAGTGATTAATTTCTCTTTTAATAATTCAAATGTATGCAAACATTCATCATGAAAATCAAATTTTCTATCATTTTCTAGAAGTCGACACAAAGGTTTGGTAATTTTAGAAAAATCTTTAATATATTGCCTGTAAAATCCAGCGTGTCCTAAGAAACTCCTCACCTCTCTCACGATAGTGGGTGGTGGCAATCTCTCAATCACTCTAATTTTAGTAGGGTCGGCCTCCATACCATATTCAGAAAATTTATGTCCAAGCAAAATTCCTCCTGCAACCATAAATTGACATTTCTCCCAATTTAGAATTAAATTTATTTTTTTGCAAAGCTCCAAAACTTTTGCTAACTTTTCTAAATAGATTTCAAATGAAGTACCAGATATAAAGAAATCGTCCATGAAAACTTCTATTCCATTATCTATCATACTGCTGAAGATAGACATCATACATCTCTGAAATGTAGCAGGTGCATTACACAGTCTTAAAGGCATTCTTCGAAAAGCAAAGGTTCCATAAGGGCTTGTAAATGTTGTCTTTTCTTGATCCTCAAGAGCAATAGGTAATTTTTGGTAACCAATATATCCATCCAAAAAGTAGTAGTACTTGTGTCCAGCTAGTTTATCCAGCATTTGATTGAGAAAAGGAAGAGGAAAGTGATCTTTTCGGGTGGCAGCATTTAATTTCTTATAGTCAATACAAATTCACCATCTCTTAATTTGTATTGTGGGTATAGTTTCATTCCATTCATTCACTTCAACAGTCACTCCTCCATTTTTTGGTAAATAATGTATTAGACTCACCCAAGCACTTTCCGAAAAGGAATAAATAATTCCACCATCCAGCCATTTTAAAATATACTTCTTAATCACTTATTTCATTATTGGATTCAATCTCCTCTGCGGATCAACTCTTGGTTTTTTTTTTCTTCATTTAATAAAATTCTGTGCATACAAATCGAAGGACTGATTTCTTCAATATCTGCTAAAGTCCATCCGAAAGCCTTTCTGTCTCTTTTTAAAATTTCCAACAATTTTTGTTCTTCATATTCATTTAACTCCGAAGATACAATAACTGGTAGGGTAGATGATTCTCCTAAAAACATGTACTTCAAATGATTAGAGAGGATTTTCATCTCAAGTTTAGGAGGTTTTATTATATATGGAATTAAGCTTTTATCTCCACCTTCCATAATGTCTAATATTTCAAATCTCTCCTAAACATTCCCCAAATCTTCATTCTTCTTACTATCTAAATTTTCTTCATTTTCAATTCCTTTTTCAAACATATTTTCATACTCTGCTTCTTTTTCAATTATATTTTGCAAATGATCGTTTATCAAATATTAAGAAACCTCGATCCTAAAATATTCATTATCTTTTTCCATTAAGGGATACTTCATAGATTTCAAAATATTAAAGGTCACCTCTTGATCATTAACTCTCATAATTAATTCTCCTTTTTGAACATCAATCATTGCTCTCCCAGTAGTAAGGAATGGTCCTCCCAAAATGATTGAAATTTATTTATCTTCCTCCATATAAAGTACAATAAAGGCCATAGGAAAGATAAATTTATCCACTTTCACTAACACACCTTCCACCACTCCTTTAGGGTAAGTAAAGGAAAGATCGGTCAACTGAAGTGTCACAGACATAGGAGAAATTTCTCCTATTCCCAACATTTTGAGCTGATAAAGGCATAAGATTAATACTAGCTCCCAGATCACATAAGACTCTTCCCAAAAATTTTTCGCGTATAGCACACGGGATAGTGAAACTACCAGGATCTTTAAGTTTTTCTGGAAGATTTTTTTGAATAATTGCACTACACTTTTCGCTAAGTGCAACAGTGATCTGTGAACTTTCTTTTCTTTTTGAGAATATGCTTCATAAACTTAACATAATAAGGCATCTGTTCTAATTCTTCAACAAAATGAATATTTATCGTCAATTTCTTAAGGATCTCAAAAAATTTTCTAAATCTGTTATCCCTATTTTTTTTCTTCAATCTTTGAGGAAATAGAGTCGGTGGTTTTTCAACTGTAATTTTCATTGGTTTAAGAGGATATTCCAAGTCTGGATAAATCTTGTTAGAACCTTTTTCAATATCCAACTTCTCCTTTTCTAATTCAACTTCTTTTTATACTCTTGTCTCCAATTCCTTTCCACTCCTTAACTGAATAGCCTTAAGTTGTTGCTTGTTTTGATATTTTGGATTGATCTCAACATTACTTGGAAGTATTCAAGAAGGTGTATTATTAAACGCAGTGAAAATATGCCCCATTGATTTTCAATATTTTCCATCACAACACCTTAAGCTTGTAATTGATTTCCCATATTTAGAATCATTTCTTCAGTAGACAACTTCTTATCCTTAAATTGCGGGTTACTATTGAATCCAAGAGGATAAGGGGTCAAAAATTGGTATTTCCTTGATTGTTCGAATTTCCAACTGGATATATAGAATTGTTCCCCCAATGTGGGTTAACATTGGCATTGCTATTATTCCAGTTAAAATTGGGGTGATTCTTCCAACCAGGATTATAATAATTCGAATAAAGATTGTTAGGTCTATTAATAGCTTTCAATGTCTTATAAGGAATTTGAGATTCTGTTATCTGTCCAAATGAATTTTCCTCTAACACTTGGGTTGGTTGAGAATAATTCATTCCATACTGATTTATTTTATTAGAAAGGGCTGCAATTTGAGAAACTATCATAGTCTTCATATCTGAATCATGAACACTAGCTACTCTCTTAGGATTTACCCGTTCAGAGGGCCATTGAAAACTATTAGTAGCCATTTCTTTTATTAATGCGTATGCTTTATCAAAAGATTCTGACATTAATGATCCACCAGCAGCACCATCTTTAATCGATCTTAATGATCCTACTAATCCATTGTAAAATATTTGGATTATTAACCAATCTCGTAACGCAAGACATGGGCACTTCTTAAGAAGATCTTTAAATTTTTCCCAAGCTTCATATATTGATTCCCCTTCAATCTGACTAAAAGATGTGATATTATTTTTTAACCTAGTATTCTTTGATGGAGGGAAATATTTTGATAGAAACTTTTGAAAAAGTTCTCCCCAAGTTATAATAGATCCAGGTGGTAATGAATTTAACCACGCCTTAGCTTTATCCCTTAATGAAAAAGGAAAAAGTCTAAGTCTGACAGCATCATTTGACACTTCGTCATAATTAAAAGTAACACACAGTTCTAGAAAAATAGCGAGATGTAAATTTGGATCCTCATTAGGTGTTCCTCTAAATTGATTATTTTGTACAATTTGGATAATAGCAGGTTTAAGTTCAAATGAATTAGCATCAACATCAGGATTTTGTTGTTGGGTTAGCATAATCTCTTATAGGTCTTGGCAAATTTCCAATATCTTTTCTCTGATTATCTTGATTATTCGCTATTTCACAAGGATTTTTAGTTTATTTTTGTTGTTTTCTAATTTTTCTAATAGTACGCTCCAACTCCAAATCGTAAGGTACTAAACCTATAAATCCACTACTAAGCATAGAAAATCACACAAATACTATAAAAGGTAAACAAACAGACAATTACACACTATAAAGTAAAGGTTTTCAGTTACTTTATTATCAATAGATACCATTTATACCTTCCCCGGCCACGGCGCCAAAAACTTGATGCGGGCGGACTTTATATATTGCAAAAACTTATGAACTCAAATTTATATATTTAATAATGATTTTATAAAGTCCAAACATTCAACATAAGTATACGTATCGTACCAAGTAATACATGACTCTAATGGAGTCCTGGTTATCGATCCCATAGGGAAGGCACAATTCTTACAATAGATAATGTAATAATGAAATCCAATACTCAGTTTGCAAATAAAGTTTAAGTTTACTTCTACTAACGAGATGCAGAAAACAGTAATAGTTAAGTAAACTACAATTACTTCTAATATCTTTAAAACCTAATTAACTAACACTTACATTAAGCTTGGTCTTTGAAAGGTTTTGATATATATGAAAAGTATCTTTCCTCTTGCAAAGAGTATATGATGTGTGAATGATGTAGAATGATTCTTTATTTTATTATGCCAAATAGGAGCATAAATGTTTCTTTACCCTCAAAAGAGTACCCCCTCTTCCAAGCTTGAGAAGAACATTGACATATCCTAAGTTTAGTCACTCAATCTAAGGCTAGGCTGGGAGGAAACCGGCTGTCACTATAGAGCTCCCTCTAACCCTTCACTCGAAGGCTAACCTTCAAGTTTAGTTACTAATCTTAGGACCAAATTGGGGATCTCAGCCTGTACCCTGAATCCTCCAATTTGAAGTCCATCAAAACACATTTTTCTATTTATTTGCACTTTATTCCCATGAAATATGCAAGACACTAAATCCATTCAGAGTTAATGTTCAACAACAGATTTTAAGAATTCAATTGGCCTGATCGAAAAGTAAATTAAGTTCAAAATGAAAAACCATCACAATTTCTTCATTACTTTAAAAGCACTTCAAATCCATATCATCACATCACCACATCTCTATGCAAGAAGAAAGACAAAAGAGACTACTCAGAATTCATGGAGAAGACACAATAAAACCTGGATTTTATATATAAAAGAAAAGTCATACAAACCACAAAAGCAAATACAACTTATCTTTTCCTTTGAATCCTTTTCTCTCTTCTTTGCAACACTCAATTCCCTCTTTAGAATGGAAAGGAAGAAACAATCTCTCACTTTACACCTCCTTCACTCTTTAGAGAAGAATCCTTCTCAAATTCTCACTTCTATAATCACTCTTCTAAACCCTAACACTCAACACACACTCTCCCTCTCTAGAACCACACTAGAACTCCAGAACTCTCCCTATTTTTCATCCAACAATAGTTACTTATAAGTTAGAAACAAAATCCCAAGAATTTCCTTAAGCATCCCTTCAAAAAGTCTCCAAAATTCTTAAAATTTGAATTGCATCGAAATTTAGAGTGCCGCCAGCGCTTTATCATCCGAATATTTTTCGGGCTCTCGGGAAGATGACACCGGCGGCGCTAGAAGCTGTTTTCCTCCATTTTGCTCCTTTTAGCTCCGAATTCGTTCCTTTTTTACTTCTTTTCACTCCAATCACCTAAAATCATCATACTTGCAACAAATCATGAAAAATATCTTTCTTTAAAGTGCAATATCACCAAAAATGGGCAAAATTATATAGCAAAAACAGTATATATTTTTGGTGCAACACTAACCACGGATTTGAGGACTAAACTTAGGATTAGCCAATGTTCTTTATATGCTGAAAAATGGGTAAAGAATATGAATTCTCCTATTTGGCACAATACATTTGCATCACTGATCTATGTTACAATAATCATCATATTATAATTGAAAAGGAGGAAGACTCTTTCTTATTACTGAACAAGAAAAATAGTGTCAGAGTATTTCTTGCAAAAGAAATAATGTCAATTTTATTGATTTAGTTAGTTGAATTTTTAGAGAACCTCGTCAAGATGTCCATGGCTTCGTCATCTCAGGGTCATCGGATGCCTTGATTTACTTAGTCCGAAAGGTTTTTAAATCAAGACCGAAAAACTCCTGTCAACAACCAGGATTGCATCGTCCAAGAAATCTTCGTAAATGAAGAATAGTAGGGTTCAAGTGGCATTTGGTGATCTTATGGTTTCATTTATGTCTTAATTTTTTCTTTTTATTTTAGTTTGAAAAATTTTAAGTTTTTTATGTCTTATTAACCAATTAAAACTTTTCATGTGTCATTTTGATTAAATTTTATATGTCAGTTTTGATTTGTTTATTTAAGTCTAATGTATTTTAGACCTAGAGAAATGAGTCAAGTTTATTTAGATCTAATTTTTGTAATATCTAATTAGACTTGATAACTTTAGATTCAGTGTCATTTAAATCTAGTGTTTTAGAGTTAAATCTAATATGAATTAGATTTAGGAATATTGATTCAATGTCTTTTGAATCTAATGGTTTTGGATTAAGTTTAAAATTAATTAGACTTGGGAATATTGATTCAGTGTCGTTTGAATCTTAGTATTTTTGAGTGAAATGTAATATGAATTTGATTTAGGAAGTTAGATTCAATGTCTTTTGAATCTAAAGGTTTTGAATTAATTTAACTATGTCAAAATGTATATTAGACTTAATGTTTATGTCCTAATGTTTGTTGGACCTAAAGATAGTTTGTTTAAGTCTAATGTGAGTTAGACTTAAGCTTTTAGGTCCTGATGTCAATTGGCCCTAAATACTTGGTTGGATTTGACTTAATTTGGATTGAATATTTAGTTTAAGTTTAATGTAGGTTGAACCTAAGGTTGACTTAAGTTTAACTTTGGGTAGATCTTAAGTTAAAGGTTTTATTTTAGGTCCAATATGGACTGAATCCTAAATTTAGTGTTTTGACTCAAGTTTAACTTTGGGTTGATCTTAAATTAAAGCTTTGGTTTAGGTTCAATGTGGTACGAAACTAAGGTTAAAGATTATTTTAATTCCAATTTAGGTAGGACCTAAAGTTGATTGAGGATCAATATGGATTGAAATGAAGGGTTTGAAATGGTTCTAAGTCCAATGTAGATAGGACTTAAAATTAGTTTAGGATTGATCCCAAGGAGTTGAAATGGTTCTAAGTCCAATGTGGGTAGGACTTAAGGTTGATTTAGATCCAATGTAAGTAGAATCTAAAATTGGTTTAGGTTTAATATGAATCAAACCTAAAGTTTGATAAGGTGATAATTCCAATATATTTTGATCCAATTTATGTAGGGTCTAAAGTTGGCTTAGGTTTAATATGAATTGAACCAAATGATTGAAATTATTATAAGTCTAATGTTGGTAGGAATTAAGATTAATTTAGGTTTTAAAGATTTGATTTGATTTAGGTACAAGTTGGGTTAAACCTAAGAGTTTGATTTGATTTATGTTTAAGTTGGGTTAAGCCTAAGAGTTCGATTTGACTTAGGTTCAAGTTGGGTTGAACCTAAGAGTTGGTTTTGATTTTGGTTCAAGTTGGGTTGAACCTAAGAGTTTAATTTGATTTAAATTTTAATTATGGGTAAGGTTTAATTAGCTTTATTAGGATCAGTTAGAGTTAGACCTAATTGGAGTTTAACTTGAATTAATCCTAATGTAAGTAATGTTTAAGGAGATTAATTAGGTCTAATTAGGGTTAGACCTAATTAGGGTTTAGGCTTACTTAAATCCAATGTAAGCAAGGCTTAAGGATATTTATTAGGTCTAGTTAAGGTTATACCTATTTAGGTTTTAGATCTGGTTTAGTTTCAATGTGTTGAGCCCAAGGAATTTAGATTTGTCTTATGTTCATAAGGTTGAACCTAAGGTTTAAGTTGGTTTAGGTTGACTTAGATTCAATTTATGTTGAACTTCTAGTTTAGGTTGACTTAGTTTCAATTTGGGTAGAACCTAAAGTTTATGTGAAGTCAGATTCAATTTGGATTGAATCTAAAGTTTATGTTGAGTTAGATTCAATTTAGGTTTAAGTTAGGTTGGACCTAAGTTATAAGATTGACTTAAGTTCAATGTAGGTTGATCCTAAAACTTTGTTAACTTGGGTTCACGGTAGGTTAAACCTAAGTTATATGTTTGATTTAGGTTCAATGTATGTTAAACATAAATTTTGGTTAACTTAGGTTCAGGTAAGGTTGAATTTAGGTTCCATATATGTTGAACCTAAAGTTTGGTTTGATTCAATTTGGGTTGAACCTGAAGTTTGGTTGAGTTAGGTTCAGTGTAGGTTTAACCTAGAGCTTTGGTTAGCTTCAATGTAGGTTAAACTTAAGGCTAAGTTAAGTTAGGTTCAATGTAAGTTGAACCTAAAGGTTTGGTTAACTTGGGTTCAAGTTAAACCCAAGTTAAACTGAACCTGAGTTATGATTTTGGTTTAAGTCTAATTAAAGATAGACTTAATTAGGGTTTAAGGTTTCTTAAGCCTAATGACAGTAATGCTTAAGAGTTAATTAAGCCTAATTAAGGTTAGAATTATTTAGGGCTTAAGGTTACTTAAAACTAATTTAGTTAAGGTTTACGTATTAATTAAGTCTAATGACGGTTTGCCTTAATTAAGATTTAGGGTTACTTAAGCCTAATGTAAGTAAAGCTTAAAGGATTAAGCAAGTCTAATTAGGTTTAAACTTAATTAAAATTTATGGTTGTTTAATCCTAAAGTAAATAAGGCTTAAAGGTTAATTATGTTTAATGAGGGTTATACTTAATTAACATTTAAGGTTATTTAAGCCTAATGTAAGTAAGACATAAAGATTAATTAAGTCTAATTATGGTTAAACTTCATAAGGATTTAAGGTTCTTTAAGCCTAATGTAAGTAAGACTTAAAGGTGAATTAAGTCTAATTAGGGTTAGACTTAATTAGGATTTAAGGTTATTTAAGCCTAATGTAAGGTTTAAAGGAAAATGAAGTCTAATTAGAGATAGACTTAATTATTATTTAAGGTTGTTTAAGCCTAATGTAAGTAAGGCTTAAAGGTCAATTAAGTCTACTTAGGGTTAGACTTCTTAGGATTTAATGTTGTTTAAGCCTAATGTAAGTAAGGCTTAAACATTAATTATGTATAATTAGGGTTAGCCTTAATTAGGAATTAAGGTTGTTTAAGCCTAATGTAAGTAAGGCTTGGAGGTTAATTAAGTCTAATTAGGGTTAGACTAAATTAGGATTTTAGGTTATTTAAGCCTAATGTAAGTAAGGCTTGAAGGTAATTAAGTCTAATTAGGGTTATACTTAATTAGGTTTTAAGGTTGTTTAAGCCTAATGTAAGTATGGCTTGAAGGTTAATTAAGTCTAATTAGGGTTAGCCATACTTAAGATATAAAGTTTCTTAAGCTTAATGTAAGTAAGGCTTAAAGTTTAATTATGTCTAATGAGGGTTAGGCATAAATAGGATTTAAGGTTGTTTAAGCCTAATGTAAGTAAGGCTTAATGGTTAATTAAGTCTAATTAACGTTAGACTTAATTAGGATTTAAGGTTGTTTAAGCCTAATGTAAGTAAAGCTTATAGGTTAATTAAGTTTAATTAGGGTTAGTCTTAATTAGGATTTAAGGTTGTTTAAGCCTAATTTAAGTAAGGATTAAGGGTTTAATTAGGCCTAATAATTAAGACTTAATTAGGGTTTATAATATTAAGTCTAATGTAGTTAAGGCTTAATGAATTAATTAGGTCTAATGCGTTAGACCTAATTAGGTTTTAAGTCTAATTTAAGTAAGACTTAAAGGTTAATTAGGTCTAATAAGTAGGATCTATGTAGTTTTAAGGTATTAATCCTATTGTCGTTAAGGCTTAATTAATTAATTAGGTCTATTGGTTTAGACCTAATTAGGTTTTAACTTAAATTTAAGTAAGACCTAAAGGTTAATTAGGTCTAATAAGTAGGATCTAATTAGGGTTTAAGGTATTAAGCCGAAAGTAGTTAAGGCTTAATGAATTAATTAGGTCTAATAGTTTAGACCTATTTAGCTTTTAAGTCTAATTTAAGTAAGACTTAAAAGTTACTTTGGTCTAATAAGTAGGACCTAAGTAGAGTTTAAGGTATTAAAACTAATGTAGTTATGACTTAATGAATTAATTAGGTCTAATGGTTTCGACTTAATTAGGTTTAAAGTGTAATTTAAGACTTAAAGGTTAATTAGGTCTAATAAGTATGACCTAACTAAGGTTTAACGTATTAAACTTAATAGAGTTAAGGCTTAATGAATTAATTAGGTCTAATTGTTTAGACCTAATTAGGGTTTAAGGTATTAAGCCTAATGTTGTTAAGGCTTAACGAATTAATTTGGTCTAATGGTTTACACCTAAATAAGGTTTGAGGTATTAAACTTAATGTAGTTAAGGCTTAATGAATTAATTAAGTCTAATAGGTTAGACTTAATTAGTGTTTAAAGTATTAAGCCTAATTTAGTTAAGGATTAATGGATTAATTAGGTGTGATGGGTTAGATCTAATTATATTTAATTTGTCTTAAACTTAATTTAATTAAGGTTTAAGGTGTTTAATCAGGCCTAATGAGGGATTAGACCTAATTAGGGTTTGATTTGTCTTAAACCTAATCTAATTAGTGTTTAAGGAGTTTAAATTTAATTAGGATTTTTAAAGGTTTATACGTCTTTAAACCTAACTTAATAAACTTAAGAGTTCATCCTATGTTTAAAATAGTTTAAACTTAGATATTAATATTTTATTAATCTTAATTATGTCTTTCAAGAATTATAGAAGTTTTTAGGATTTAGTTTGTAAATTTCAATTTTATAAAATTCATCCTAAAAGTCAAAAGTGTCTTTCCAAGTTTTCACGAGTTACAGAATATAATTTTTAGGATCCAAATTCTTCATCCTAATGTTTTTGAGGATTTTCCAATTTATTTTCAAATTCTTAATTAATGTAATTATTTTTGAAAATAATCACACATGGGGTTGAAAATTGTATTTTATCCTAGGGACTCTCCCGAGACATTGAAAAATCATAGAATGTTCCTTAGAATGAAAGGATCATTCTATCAAAAGTTCGTAAATTTTTGAATTATATTTAATTTTAAATAATTAAAATACTCGAGAGAGTGTTTAATTAATTAAAAATTAAATATAACTCCTTAATTCATCATGATTTTGCTTCCACATTATTCCTTCATTACCCTGATTTTAGTGGTATTTTTGTCATATTTTTATGATTTTTATGTTTCATGATATGAAATTCTGATTATTTTAAGGTTATTCTAATATAATTAAATCATTAAATAAACTAGAAAAGCTAGGGGAGGACGCGTGCCCTCGTACGCGTCTGATCCCGTGTGGAGATCAGAGTAGCGGAGCCAGAGAGATTTAATCAAACCGTCCATTTCCAAACACGAAAATGAACGACATCAGTGTGTCTCCCTCATCTCCTATGAATCTGCAAGCCGTCCACATTCTAGGAACAATTTCTGACTCAATTCTTGATGGAAATGAATGAATTTGTTCCTAAAGCTTCATCTGGAGATAGAGAAGCCATCTATACGGTGATGATAGGGTTGTGAAATGGTTCATTTCATAATGTGTTAAACCCGAACGCCATTAAATAAAGAAAAAACATATCTTGGCCTCAATCAATGTAAGCTTAAACTGAATGGTTCTGAAGCTTCGTCTTGACTTCAAAATGCTTAACCCCAACTCAATTTGAGGTTAAATCAAGCCTCAGTATGATTTTGATTTCAAGGTGTGTCGGTTTGAGAGGAAGATGTTGAACAGTGGGTTTAAACCTATGGGGATGGCCTATTTTAATTGGGCTCATCTTAATAGGGTTCTAGAAAGCTTTTAGAATGATCAATTTGAGGTTTTGAAGAGTTTCATTTCAGGCTTAGATTTTGTCCTAGTTTTGGGTAGGGAAATTAGGGCAAATCAGTTAACGTTTTGGGCTGATTTAATGGGGGATCAATTGATTATGGTATGGGGAGGAACTTTGATGGTCAAAGTTTTATGATTTAGGCATTGTATGGGTGTCTCCAATTTTTTGTCTCTTTTCTTAGATGCTCTTAGGTTTGGCTTATTTATAGCCATGGGAGGCTATGGGCAAGCTTGGGCTTGCCTAGGGGAGATGATATCAGTATTATGATGGATTGGGGATAAGTTTTTGGCTGAAGGATAAGTGTTATTCACTTCCCCAAGAGTAACCCATGTTGGGTTCATCCATGGTGAAGGATGAGTTTACGTCTTGGCTTCCCGCCATTGGAAAGTTTAGGAGGTGGATAAGGCTTGACAAACTTTGCTGGAATTACCTCACCTACATGAGATCTCTGTATCATCTAATGAATTTGAAGAGGAGATGACACATAAGCCACGTATTCATCCTTTACATGGCTTGGTTATGATTATATTTAGTCATGGTGGAAGGTTTGTTTAAGCCATGTTCCTCTCCCATTGGATTGTCTATAATATGGTTGTGGTGTCACATATGTTGATCAACCTCCTCACTTCATGGGAAGAGGTGAATCATGGCTTAAGTTTAAGTGGAAACGACACAATTTTTTTTATCATTTTTAAAATTTGGTAAATATAGGGTCACCTCATGATGTGGAAATGGTTTAAGCCAACATTTTCTCCATTGGATGGATTGTGAGGTGAGTGATGACTCAGACATGTCTTTCTCTTAAGCCTCTCATGAAGGAATGACACCTATTTGATTTTTCATGATGGTGTCATGATGATGTTTTTAGCCATGGCTAAATGATGTGTCATGGGTTATTTAATGTGTTTACTCATATGTAATTGGTCTCATGGGTCATGTGTAACCCATATGATGTCAATTCTGAGGTCATTGTTGGGTTTTAAAATTTAAAGACATTTATTGTGTGAAGTCACGTCCAAATTTATTTCATTGCTATTTAATTATAATTCCATTTTTAATTAATTATTTATTTAATTAAAATAATTAGGAATTATAATATTAACCAAAAATTGATTAAAATAATTTTTGTAATTAATTATTTAATCAATTTTATCAATTGTGGTTCAAAATAAGGTATTTTGACCAAATTTGGTTAATGTTTACTAGAGTTGACCAATGTTGACCCAGGTTAACCCAAATTGACCAACTCCTAGTCTGAGGATGACCAATGTAACTTTTACAACTTTTTCATGGTTGGGTGAGTCATAGGATACATGGGTTTTATCATTTTGGGTTTGATTTGGTCATATTGACCAATTTTAGGGTTTAGGTTTACCCAATGGTTAATATGATGACTTTGGGTTCGAAATTGGTCATCTTAACTAATGTTTTCTTAATTAGGTCAATGTTTGACCATAAGTCCGTTATGGTGGTTATGGGGTCAAAGGTTGACTAGTTTGGCCAAAGTGGTGGTCATTGGATCAAGGGTTGACCAATTTGAACAAAGTTGACTATTTGGATCAAGGATTGACTAGTTTGGTCAATGTTTGGGTCGAGAATTGACTAGTTTGGTCAAAGTTGATCATTTGGGTCAAAGGTTGACCGGTTTAGTCAATGTGGTGGTCATTGGATCAAGAATTGACAAGTTTGACCAAAATTGACCATTTGGGTCAAATGTTGACTAATTTGGTCAATTTTAATCAGATCAGGTTTTGTCATTACTGATTTGATCATTTTTAAGATGTCATTAAATTTGGATTAAAAAGGATTTTTAGTGTCTTACCCTAGACATTAAGGTTTAGTGTCCATCAGTAAGATTTATGAAGTCAATATTGGTATATTTTCTGTCTCAAGCTGATTTTGGAATAATCCTCACAAAAGTGTGGTCAACAAATGGGCCCCCAATATGTGTGGAATATTTTATGAGTATGCCTCACATATTGGCGTTGACTGAAATAGTCTTGATAACCCATTAAAATCGTCAATTTGTCTGGGGTTATGAAATGGATATGGTTATGTCATGTCAGGTATTTCTCACTTAAATTTATTGGATAAAAGGTTGATATGACTATAGGAAAGGTATGATTCTATGTCAAATAAGGCTTATTTTAGTAGCCATAAGCATGATGGATGCCATATTCCATTAAAGGGGGTCATATATTATCTTTATGAGTACTAGGTAGAGGGATGATATGACTATAAGAAAGCCATGATCCCTATATCAAGAAAGGCTTACATCCAACAACCAAAAGAAAGTTAGATGCTATATTCCATTAAAGGCAGTCTTATATCATCTCTAAAAAATGTCAATGTCAGTATTTCGATATTGAGAATGAATGCTATGAGACTTTCATTTTATCTCAAAAGAGAGAGAGTGAGTAGATGTCAAATGTCGGTATTGAGAAGGTGTGTCATGAAACTTAGATCTTATCTCAAAAGGAAGAGAATGGATGTCGTATTCCATGAAGAAGGTCTTATACTACTTAGAATATGTCAAATGTCGATATGTCAGTCTTGAGAAGGAATGCTTTGAGTCTTATATCCTATCTCAATGAAAAGTAAGTAGATGTCGTATTCCATGAATGAGGTCTTATACTACTTCTTAGAAGATGTCAAATGTCGATATGTCAGTCTTCAGAGGGAAAGTTATGAGACTTATATCATATCTAAATGAAAAGTGAGTAGATGTTGTATTCCATGAATGAGGTCTAATAATACTACTTAAAAGATGTCAAATGTTGATATGTCAGTCTTGAGAAGGAATGCTATGAGACTAATATCCTATCTCAAAGAAAGAGATAAAGGAATGGCATATTTCTGTGTCAGAAAATTCTTATATTCAATAACTGGAGAGGGACTGGGTGCCATACCATCTCTTGGAAATGTGAGACGTCGATATGTCGATTTTTAGATGGAATGTTATACGACTTGTATCCTTTCTCAAAGAAAGAGCTAAATGAATGTCATATTTCCATGTCAGGAAAGGGTATTATATGCAATAGCTGAAGAGAGAGTGGACGTCATACCATCTCTCGGAAATGTCAGATGTCGATATGTCAATTTGAGAAGGAATGCTATGCGACTTATATCCATTCTCAAAGAAAGAGCTAAAGGAATGCCATATTTCCTTATCAAGAGTGGGTCTTATATCCAATAGCTTGGGAGGGAGTGGATGTTATACCATCTCTTGGAAATGTCAGATGTCGATATGTCAATTTTGAGAAGGACTGTTATGCGACTTATATCCTTTCACAAAGAAAGAGCTAAAGGAATGTCATATTACCTGGTCAAGAAAGGGTCTTATATCCAATAGCTAGGGAAAGAGTGGATGTCATACATCTCTTGGAAATTTCAGATGTCAATATGTCGATTTTAAGAAGGAATTCTATACGACTTCGATCCTTTCTTAAAGAGAGAGCTAAAAGTTCCTTATTTTCGTGTCAGGAAGGGTCTTATATCCAATAACGAGGGAGAGAGTGGATGTCATACCATCTCTCGGAAATTTCAGATGTCGATATGTCAATTTTTAGAAGGAATGATATGCGACTATATTCTTTATCAAAGAAAGAGCTAAAGGAATGCCATATTTTCGTGTCAAGAAGCATCTTATATCCAGTAGCAAGAAAGAAAATGTATGCCATATTCCACTAAAGGAGGTTTTATACCATTTCTCCGAAATGTCAAATTTCAGGATTGTCGGTTTTGGAAATGAACGCTAGGAGAATGATATCCTTTTCCAAAGAAGGGTTAAAGGAAAGCCATAATTCCATGTCAGGAAGGTCTTATATCCAGTAGCAAGAAAAAAAATGGATGATATTTTCCATTAAAGGAGGTCTTATACCATTTCTCTGAAATGTCAAATGTCGATTTTGTCGATTTTGGGAAGGAATGCTTGGAGACTTACATCCAATCCCAAAGAAAGAGACTAAAGAAATTCCATAGCTTCATGTCAGGAGGGTCTTACATCCCATAGTGAAAGAGAATGTGTGAAAAACACCTAGAGTTGACTGAATTGTTTTGAATTCTTAATGTTTGTTAGGCTTAAGTCTCCCGAAAGAAAATTGCTTTTTGCCAATATTTATCATTTTAGTTTGTGAGAGGATTGAGAATTAATTTTATGTCGTTTCATGAGGTTGAGATGATGTCATTTTTGTTTTGGTTATTTTTTCCCTAGTTTACAAAACAAGTCATTCATTTTTATTCATTTTGCATAATTTTTATTTTAATACCACCCGGTGATTGGGGGTATTATTTTTTTCTCTTTAGCCATCGACTATGTAGTAACATCCCATGAATATGTCTTTTTAACAGCATATGGGCCCTCTCATTCTGGTTCAAATTTTTTGCCTATTTTGCGATGAGCAAGGATAAGTCTTCAGAGTGTCAAGAATAGGTTTCCAATTTTAAACATTCTTGGAAGAACTAATTTGTCGTGGGCCTGTACCATTTTTTTCTGGTAAAATTCCTGATTTTGTTAAACTTGTAAGCATTTGTTTTATAAACTCTCGAGCTCTTCATGTTACATTTTCGCATTTTCTTTTTCTGTTATTTTGTCTGCTAGTGCCATTAAGAGTGAAGGTCGTTGTACTTCAAGTGGGAACACAACCTCGTACCTGTATACCAGAGTAGATGGTGTCAACTGTATCGGTATGTGGTACGGTAGGCCCATAAGGCTTCTGTTAAAAACTCATGTCATTGTCTTGGACCGTTGTTTGACATTTTCTTGATCACCGGCTCTGTCAAGATTGTTCAGAATGTCTATGAGAAATCATTTTGAATTGACATTGGATTTGGATCTTCTAACCATTGGAAGATATGACTTTAGGGTAGAATTTCCAGTAATTGCTAATAAGATAGCTCTTTTACCTGAGCTCCTCTTTATGAGTCTAGGCAGTTTCCAAAATTTTGATGCGATCAAACTATTTTTTATTTTCTATAGATATTTCTGAGCCAATTAGTAGATGACCAAAATACAAGATCACTTAATTTCTCTTGAATATAATATTGGAAGAATTTTCTTAAGACGGATTTTCAAGTTTTATCAATTAGAGGAGAATTTGGACACCAATTTTAGATTTCATGCTCACCTCAAGTTTCTTCCCAGAGAATTACTATATCTTATGGAGCATATTTTAATAATTTTAAATGTTTGAATTCAAACACTATTTTTTGATCTCATGCTCACCTCAAGATTCTTCTCAAGGAATTATTATATTTGGTGAAGCATAATTCTTTTAAAAATTTTTAATGTCTGAATTTAAACACCAATTTTTGAGTTCATGTCACCTCAAGCTTCTTCTTAGAGAATTACTATATCTGGTGGAGCATATTTTAAGGATTTTGAATATCCAAAATCCCCTAATTAAGAATTCTTAAATATTTCTTAAGATAAATTTTGGGATATTATAACTCATTCAAAAGCTAGGGCCCAATCACATTGCAGAAGCTTGTGATATCCCGAATCAATTACTCGTATTTTGATCACACTATTTTTTTAAAAATTTAATTAGGGCCCAGTTCGATGATTAAGGTAAAGGTCCCTGTTCCTAAGGAATTAATTTCATTTCCTCTTGAAATCATAGGTTCTTTTGTCAAAATGCTCGAATTTTTATCTTGGATTACTTCTTTCTGGATTTTCTTCTTGTTAATGATTATTTGACGTCGGTTCTTATCTTAGCAGATATTTCATTTTCTTTTGAAAGTACCTCGATATGTATTGCTAGATGTTGTCTCATTCTTGCATTTGTAATGACAGTGTTTGCTATTTTAGGCTCTAAGCTTAAGCTTAGCCGTTTCCCAAGTTGTTGCAACATGTTGATTTCTAAAATGAGACTTGTCAGGTCACCTAGGTAAGTCTACCTTACTTTGTTTAAGAAGTCCTCCTTTCATTGATAGAGGAGACTACACATCTCATCATGTCCAAAAAGTTGTGAGATTGAATATCATTCTTTTTGTGCAAGTCTACAAAATAGACTACTTAAGCTGACAAACACCTCTCTCTTTTTAAGTGGGAAGAAGGCTCTTTCCATTATATTCAGAAGATGTCGGAAAGAATTTATTTCCTTTTAGAAGGTGATCATTCCCAAAATTACACTCCTCATATTCAAAGGTTTCAACTCTATTTGTAGTTTTTATTTTGTCCTTCTTTTTTTTTTCTCAGAGCAGAGCGATTTCTATTTCTCTGCTGAGTGTGGGTCAACTGACCAGTCTTAGAACTGGACCCAACCTTGAACTCGGATGATAGTGGAACATCATCCTTTTGTTCAACGTAGATCTTGTTTCCACTACGGTCGATTTCTTCCTTTCTTTTAGTAGTAGGATAGACAATAATGAACTCCAGAACTGCTTGCTTTGCGGAAGCTCCCACCGATGGAGCTATCTAGAGAGGAAGGAAATCTTTGTTGGTGTTCAGATCAAATTCTTGTAAAGGTTCTATGACCTCAGAAGTAGCTATCTTCACCATGGAATTTAGCAGGCCATTAAAAACTAGTTTAATATGTCTTGTCAACTGATAAAACAGAACCTTGAGAGTAGAAAAGATCAAGTTCCTAGGGATCCTTTACAGTGGATCTTTAATCAAAATGTCATCATTTTCATTTCAGATTCATTATGTAAACTAGGAGTTTATTATATTATGTCGATTTGTTAAATCAAAATTTGTCAAGGGTAACTCTTAAAAGAGTTAGATTTGAAGAAGATGATCCAATCTGTCAAAAGATGGAACATCTAGAGAAAAAATGATTTAACGAGAGATGAGGAGAGAGAAAATACCCAGCGGAGTCGCCAAACACTCTTGATGGCATTCCAGGTGCTCGGCTAGTCGTTGCCACTGCCGTCAATTCTCTCTTGTCATTGTGGATATTGGAATGTCCGTCGATGTCATTGTTGAGGAGTCGTCACTCTGTTTATCTATCATATTGCCCTAATTTTCAAATAATCATATTCTTTTGAATCATGTGAAGGATCCTTAGATGTTAAGAAACTTGAATAAGAAAAATAAGAGCTAATAAACTAGAAAATAGTAGAAAAAGGAAATATCAGTGGTAGTTCTTACAGAGAAGATTCCAGAATGCCTTATTCTAGATATCTCTATATAAGGATGACCACATGGAAATTCTAATAACCAGAGATTTTAGATGTGATACTTATTTTGAGTTCTTTAATTCTCTTATAGGAGCAAGCTCCTATTGTTAATTACATCTTCGACAACTAGGATTGTCTAAGAAAAATTTTGATTAACATTAACATTCCTTCTCTAAGAAATATTCAAGATGAAGGAAGTAAATGTCAATGTTTAACCTAAGGGTAATAAGTATCACATACTACCCTAAAGGTTTAGTTTTGTCATCGTTGATGTTTTATTTTGTTTTGTCCATGTCATTTTGTTTCGTTGTTTGTTTAGTTTTGTTAATATCATTTTATTTTTGTTTTGCTAATGTCATTGATTTTTTTAGTTTTGTCTAGTCAATGTTGTTTTGTTGTTATTTTGTTAATGTCGTTATTTTGTTTTGTTATGTTTTGTCACTGTCGTTTTATTGTTGATTTCGATTTTGTGGCGATCCTAAAAGTTTTGGCTTTGTTTCATTTTGATGTCTTTGTTTTGTTATCATTTTTGTTTTTATTTTGTTTGTTGTGGTTTTGTTTTAATGTCATTTTTGTCCCGTATTTAGAATGTTTCCCTGCAAAATAGAGTTAACACACCCTAATAACATGCAAAGTAAATCTAAAAAAAAACTTATCTTCAACCAGTAAAAAAATAATGTTAGAGTTATTGTTGCAAAAGAAATAATGTCTACTTTATTAATGTAGTTGGTTGAATTTTTAGACAACCTGGTCAAGATGTCCATGACTCCATCGTCCCTTAGTCCTTTGAAGCATTGATTTACTTAGTCTGAAAGGTTTTTAAATCAGGACCGGAAGACTTCTGTCAATAACCAGGATTGCATCATCCAAGTTCAAGTTCCATTTCGTGATCATTTTTTATTAAGGTTTCATTTAAGTCTTAATATTTTTTTTTGATTTTAGGTTGAAAATTTTGAAGTTGTTTATGATTTATTAACCAATTAAAATTTTCCATCTGTCATTTTGATTGATTTTTATATGTCAGTTTTGATTTGTTTATTTAAGTCTAATATATTTTAAACATAGAGAAATGAGCCGAGTTTATTTTGATCTAATTTTTGTAAGATCTAATTAGACTTGAGAATTATAGGTTCAGTGTTATTTGAATCTAATGTTTTTGAGTTAAATCTAATATAAATTAGATTTTGGAATTTTGATTCAATGTCTTTTGAATCTAAAGGTTTTGGATTAAGTCTAATATTAATTAGACTTGGGAATTTAGATTCATTGTCATTTAAATGTTAATATTTTTGAGTTAAATCTTATATGAATTAAATTTAGAATTTTAGATTCAACGTCTTTTGAATCTAAAGGTTTTGAATTAATTTGAGTAAGCTTAAATAAAAATTAGACTTAATGTTTAAGTCCTAATGTTGGTTGGACCTAAAGAAATTTTGGTTAAGTCTATTGTAGGTTAGACTTAGGGTTTTAGGTCTTCATGTCAGTTGGGCCTAAAGATTTAGTTGTGTATGATTAAATTTGGATTGAATGTTGAGTTTATGTTCAATGTAGATTGAACATAAGGTTGACTTAAGTTTAACTTTGGGTAGATCTTAAGTTAAAGGTTTTATTTTAGGTCTAATGTGGATTAAATCCTAAGTTAAGGTTTTTGGCTTAAGTTTAACTTTGGGTTGATCTTAAGTTAATGGTTTGGTTTAGGTTCAGTGTGGTATGAACCTAAGGTTAAAGATTATTTTACGTCCAATTTAGGTAGGACCTAAAGTTGATTTAGGTTCAATATCGATTGAACTGAAGGGTTTAAAATGGTTGTAAGTCCAATGTAGATAGGACTTAAAATTATTTTAGGATTGATCCCAAGGAGATGAAATGGTTCTAAGTTCAATGTGGGTAGGACTTAAGGTTGATTTAGATCCAATGTAAGTATAATCTATAATCGGTTTATGTTTACTATGAAACAAACCTAAAGTTTGATATGGTGATATATTCCAATATATTTTGATCCAATGTAAGTAGGGTCTAAAGTTGTCTTAGGTTTAATATGAATTGAACCTAAGGTTTCAAATTATTCTAAGTCTAATGTAGGTAGGACTTGAGATTAGTTTTAGTTTTAAAGGTTTGATTTAATTTAGGTTCAAGTTGGGTTGAATCTAAGACTTGATTTACTTTAGGTTCAAGTAGGATTGAACCTAAGAGTTTAATTTGATTTAGGTTCAAATTGGGTTAAACCTAGGAGTTTGATTTGATTTTGGTTTAAGTTGGGTTGAACCTAAGAGTTTGATTTGATTTAGGTTCAAGTTGGTTTGAACTTAAGAGTTTAATTTGATTTAAAGTTTAATTAAACCTAACATGGGAAAGGTTTAATTAGCTTTATGTTATCCAATTAGAGTTAGACCTATTTAGGGTTTAAGTTGAATTAAGCCTAATTTATGTAAGACATAAGGATATTAGTTAGGTCTAATTAGGGTTAGACCTAATTAGGGTTTAGTTTTACTTAAGCATTATGTAACTAAGGCTTAAGGAGTTTAATTAGGTCTAATTAAGATTAGACTTATTTAGGTTTTAGATTCGGTTTGGGTTCAATGTGTTGAATCCAAGGAATTTAGATTTAACTCAAAGTTCATTTGGTTGAACCTAAGGTTTAAGTTGGTTTAGGTTGACTTAGATTCAATTTTGGTTAAACCTAAGGTTTAGGTAGACTTAGGTTCAATCTGGGTTGAACATAAAGTTTTTGTCGAGTTAGATTCAATTTGGGTTGAATCTAAAGTTTATGTTGAGTAAGATTCAATTTGGGTTAAATCTAAAGTTTAAGTTGAGTTAGATTCAATTTGTGTTGAATCTAATGTTTTGGTTAACTTGGGTTTAAGTTTGGTTGGATCTAATTTATAATATTGACTTAAGTTCAATGTCAGTTGATCCTAAATTTTGGTTAATTTGGGTTCAAGTTTGGTTGAACCTAAGTTATATGTTTGATTTAGGTTCATTGTATGTTGAACCTAAAGTTTGGTTAACTTGGGTTTAAGTTAAATTGAATTTAGGTTCAATGTATATTGAACCTAAAGTTTGGTTTGATTCAAATTGGGTTGAGCTTGAAGTTTAGTTGAGTTAGGTTCAGTGTAGGTTGAACCTAGTGCTTTGGTTAGGTTCAATGTAGGTTGAACTTAAGGTTAGGTTAAGTTAGGTTCAATGTAAGTTGAACCTAGAGGTTTGGTTAACTTGGGTTCAAGTTGAACTGACATGAGTTATGGTTTTGATTTAAGTCTAAATAAAAATAGACTTAATTAGGGTTTACAGTTACTTAAGCCTAATGTATGTAAGGCTTAAAGGATTAATTAAGTCTAGTTCGGTTTAGACTTAATTAGGATTTAAGGTTGTTTAAGCCTAATGTAAGTAAGGCTTAAAGATTAATTAAGTCTAATTAGGGTTAGACTTAATTAGGATTTAAGTTTGTTTAAGTGTAATGTAAGTACGTTTTAAAGGTAAATTAAGTCTAATTAGGGTTAGACAATAAGGATTTAAGGTTATTTAAGCCTAATGTAAGTAATGCTTAAAGGTTAATTAAGTCTAATTAGGTTAGGCTTATTTAAGATTTAAGGTTGTTTAAGACTAATGTAAGTCAGGCTTGAGGTTAATTAAGTTTAATTACGGTTAGATTTAATTAAGATTTAAAGTTGTTTAAGCCTAATGTAAGTAATGCTTGAAGGTTAATTAATTCTAATTAGGGTTAGACTTAATTAGGAGTTAAGGTTATTTTAGCCTAATGTAAGTAAGGCTTAAGGATTAATTAAGTCTAATTAGGGTTAGACAAAATTAGGATTTAATGTTATTTAAACCTAATGTAAGTAAGGCTTGAAGGTTAATTAAGACTAATTAGGGTTAGACATAATTAAGATTTAAGGTTGTTTAAGCCCAATGTAAGTAAGGCTTGAAGGTTAATTAAGTCTAATTAGGGTTAGACTTAATTAGGATATAAGGTTGTGTAAGCCTAATGTAAGTAAGGTTAAAAGGTTAATTAAGTCAAATTAGGGTTAGACTTAATTAGGATTTAAGGTTTTTTAAGCCTAATTTAAGTAAGGTTTAAGGGTTTAATTAGGCCTAATAATTAATACCTAATTAGGTTTTAAGATATTAAGTCTAATGTAGTTAAGGCTTAATGATTTAATTAGGTCTAATGGGTTAGAACTAATTAGGTTTTAAATGTAATTTAAGTAAGAGTTAAAATTTAATTAGGTCTAATAAGAAGGATGTAATTAGGGTTTAAGGTATTAAGCCTAATGTAGTTAAGGCTTAATGAATTTTATAGGTCTAATGGTTTAGACCAAAATAGGTTTTAAGTCTAATTTAAGTAAGATTTAATGGTTAATTTGGTCTAATAATGAGGTCCTAATTAGGATTTATGGTATTAAGCCTCATGTAGTTAAGGCTTAATGAATTAATTAGGTCTAATGGTTTAGACCTATTTAGGTTTTAAATCTAATTTAATTAAGATGTAAAGGTTAATTAGGTCTAATAAGTAGAACCTAACGATGTTTTAAGGTATTAAGACTAACGTAGTAAAGGCTTAATGAATTAATTAGGTCTAATGGTTTAGACCTAATTAGGTTTTAAGTCTAAGCGAAGTAACACTTAAAAGTTAAATAGGTATAATAAGTAGGACCTAACTAGGGTTTAAGGTATTAAGCCTAATGTAGTTATTGCTTAAAAAATTAATTAGGTCTAATGGTTTAAGGTATTATGCCTAATGTAGTTAAGGCTTAATGAATTAATTAGGTCTAATGGTTTAGACCTAATTAGGGTTTAAGGTATTAAGCCTAATGTAGTTAAGGCTTAATGAATTAAATAAGTCTAATAGGTTAGAACTAATTAGCGTTTAAAGTATTAAGCCTAATTTAGTTAAGGCATAATGGATTAATTAGGTTTGATGGGTTAAACCTAATTAAGGTTTAATTTGTCTTAAACCTATGTAATTAAGGTTTAAGGTGTCTAATGAGACCTAATGAGGGATTAGACTAATCAGGTTTTGATTTGTCTTAAACCTAATGTAAATAAGGTTTAAGCTGTTTAAGTTTAATTAGGATTTTTAAAGGTTTGTATTGTCTTTAAACCTAAACTAATTAGAACTTAAGGGTTCATCCTAAGTATAAAATAGTTTAAACTTAGATATTATGATTTTATTAATCTTAATTATATCTTTCAAGAATTATAGAAGTTTTTAGGATTTAATTTATAATTTTCAATTTTATAAATTTCATCCTAAAAGTCGAAAGTGTCTTTCTAAGTTTTCAAGTGTTATAAAATGTCATTTTTAGGATCCAAATTCATCATCCTAATGTTTGTAAGGATTTTCAAAATTATCTTTCAAATTCCTAATTATTGTAATTATTTTTGAAAATAATCACAATGTAGGGTTGAAAATTGTATCTCTTATCCTAGGGACTCCCCCTAGACTTAGAGAAATCGTAGAATGCTCCTAAGACTGAAGGGCTTTTTCTGTGGAAATTTGATAATTTTTTTAATAATTAATTTTTAATAATTAAAATACTCGAGAGTGTATTTAATTAATTAAAAATTAAATATAACTTCTTAATTCATGATTTTATTTTCACATTATTCCTCTCATTACCCTAAGATATGAGGTATTTTTGTCATATTTTTATGACTTTTGTGTGTCAAGATATGAAATTTTGATTATTTTAAGGTTATTCTGATTTAATAAAATCATTAATTACACCAGAAAAGCCGCAGGGCGCCGCGTATCCTCATACTCATGAAAACACATAGGATGTCGTGTGGAGATCAGAATAGCGGAGCCAGAGAGATTTAATCATAGTCGTCTATTTCCAAACACTTAAACGAACAACATCAATGCATCTCCCTCATCTCTTCTGAACCTGCAAGCCTTCCACATTCTAGGAACAATTTCTCACTCGATTCTAAATAAAATTTAGTGAAATTTGTTCCTAAAGCTTCATCTGGAGATAGAGAAGCCATATATATGGTGATGATAGGGTTGTGAAATAGTTCGTTTCACAATGTGCCAAACTCGAACACCATTAAAGCTAGAGAAACCATACCTTGGCCTCAGTCGATGTAAGCTTAAATTGAATGGTTATTAAGCTTTTTCTTGACTTCAGAAAGCTTAACCCCAACTCAATTTGAGGTTAAATCTAGACTAGGTATGAGTTTGATCTCAAGGTGTGTCGGCTTGAGAGGAAGATGTTGAACAATGTGTTGGAACCTATGGGGATGGCCAATGTTGATTGTGCTCATCTTCATAGGGTTTTAGAAAGCTTCTGGAAGGATAAATTTGAAGTTTTGAAGATTTTCATTTCAGGCTTGGATTGTGTCCTGGTTTCAGGTAGGGAAATTAGGGCAGATCAGTGAACTTTTTAGGCAAATTCAATGAGGGATCAATTGCTTAGGGTATGGGGATGACCATTGATGTTCAAAGTTTTATGATTTAGGTAATGTATAGGTGTCTCCAATTTTTGGTATCTCCTCTTAGATGATCTTGGGTTTTGCTTATTTATAGCCATGGGAGGCTATGGGCAAGCTTGGGCTTTCCTAGGGGAGGTGATATCAATATTTTGATGGCGTGGGAATAAGTTTTTGGTTGAAGGATAAGTGGAATTCACTTCGCCAATAGTAACCCATGTTGGGTTCATCCATGGTGAAGGATGAGTTTAAGTCATGGCTTCCCTCCATTGGAAGGTTTAGGAGGTGGATAAGGCTTGACAAACTTTACTGGAATTACCTCCCCTACATGAGATCTATGTATCATTTAATGATTTTGAAGAGGGTATGACAGATAAGCCAGTTATTAATCCTTTACATGGATTGGTTATGATTATGTTTAGCCATGGTGGAAGGTTGGTTTAAGCTATATTCCCCTCCCATTGGATAGTCTATAGTATGGTTGTGGTGTCACATATGTTAGCCGACCATCTCACTTCAAGGGAAGAGGTGAATCACGGCTTAAGTTTAAGAGGAAATGACACATAATTTCCTTATTTTATAATTTTTAAAATTTGGTAAATATGGGTCAATTCATGATGTGGACATGGTTTAAGCCAAGATTTTTCTATTGGATGGCTTGTGAGGTGAGTGATGACTCACCCTTGTCATTCTCTTAAGCCTCTCATGAAGGAATGACACCTCCTTGATTTTTCATGGTGTCTTTAAACATGGTTAAATGATGTGTCATGGGTCATTTAATGTGTTTACTCATATTTAATGGGTCTCATGGGTCATGTGTAACCCATATGATGTCAATTATGAGGTCATTGTTGGGTTTTAAAATTTAAGGCCATTTATTGTGTCACGTGTGATGTCACATGTCCAAATTTATTTCTTGGCTATTTAATTATAATTCCATTTTTAATTAATTATTTAATTGATTAAAAATATTGGGAATTATAATATTAACAAAAAATTGATTAAAATAGTTTTTGAAATTAATTGTTTAATCAATTTTATCAATTTTGGTTCAAAATAATGTATTTTGACCAAATTTGGTTAATGTTAACTAGGGTTGACCAATGTTGTCCCAGGTTGATCCAAGTTGACCCAAATTGACCAATCCTAGTCTAAGGATGACTAATATAACTTTTCCAACTTTTTCATGGTTGTGTTAGTCATATGATCCAAGGGTTTTATCATTTTGAGTTTGATTTGGTTATGTTGTCCAATTTTACGGTTTAGGTTGACCCAACGGTCAATATGGTGACTTTTGGTTTCTACATTGGTTATCTTGAGGAATGTTGTCTTGATTAGGTCACAGACCATAAGTCTATTATGGTGGTTATGGGGTCAAAAATTGACTAGTTTCGTCAATGTGGTGGTCATTGGATCAAGGTTTGACCAGGTTGACTATTGACTTTTTGGATCAAGTGCTGACCAGTTTGGTCAATGTGATGGTCATTGGGTCAAGAATTAACTAGTCTGACCAAAGTTGACCATTTGGGTCAAAGTTTGACCATTATGGTCAACGTGGTGGTCATTGGGTCAAGGATTGATAAGTTTGACGAAAGTTGACCATTTGGGTCAAAGGTTGACTGGTTTGGTCAATGTTGATCAGATCAGGGTCTGTCATTACTGATTTGATCATTTTAAGATGTCATTAAGATTTGGATTAAAAAGGAATTATTGGGTCTTACCCTAGACATTAGGGTTTAGTGTCCATCAGTGAGATTTACAAAGTTAATATTAGTATATTTCCTATCTCAAGCTGATTTTTAAATAATCCTCACAAAAGTGAGGTCAACAGAGACGCGTAGCACTTTGGAGCTGTTAAGGATGGCATGACACTGAGTCAGATAAATAGAATATCAAGGATTTTTTTCAATTAATTAAATCAATCCACATTTAAAAATGCATAACTCGGTATAAAAAATTAAAAAAATAAAATAAAATTTCCCTCATGCTCAGCGAACAAAGGAGAACAACGTGCAATAAAAATAAAAATTATTTGTCATATAATTTATTTTTAATAAATTAAATACTCTCTATGGTATTTTAATTGTTTTTAGGTAAATATAATTCACCACGGCATGAGGTTTGAAGGGCCTATAGGCTCTGTCTTTAGGGAACTTCTATCGTTTTTGCAAGGTCAGTAGGCATCTCTAGCCAGAGATCTCAAATTTTCAAATTTATCCTCTCTATTTTGGTATAAAAATTATAATAATTAAACTATTGATTAGAAAAAAATACAAAACTTGTTTTTTGTAGGTTCAATGTGATCAGAGGACCCTAGGAAAAAGATAAAATTGATTTAACTCATTAATAATAACCCTAATTGTAATTAAACCCCTAAAATGAAAGAAAATTAAATGGTTAAAATTTAAATGAAAAAGCACAAAAATAACTCTCCACGACAAATATTGGTCAGTGAAACTCCCCATAAAAATTAAAGCAATCGAAATTCCTAAGTGAAATGAAAATTTTGGAATTAAAATAATTACAATAATAAAAATATATGTTAAAATGTTATGAAATTTGTTTTGGGAGTTTTCTATAACCAGAGGACCCAAGGAAAAATAAAATTGTAACTAAAATAAATATTCCATTTTCAAGCTATATTTTAATATTTAAACAGTTTAAAAATAATTAAAAATTTTTAAAAATCACAAAAATATTAAAACACACTAAAATGTCACATTGGCTCTATTGATCACTTGAGATTAATTAATATAGTTTTTCTAGTTTTCTAAGTGAAGATATTAAATTTTAAAAGCTTAAAATAATTTTTAAAAGGCGATAAATGAATTTCCCTAATATTTCATTAAATAATTAAAATAATTAAAATATAAATAAAAAAATATGAGATTTATTTGTTTGGATTTCCTGGACTTAGCGGGAATTAAGAAAAGTATAAAACTTAATTAATATTTTATTTTTAATTAATACTCAAAATAAACAAAAAATTTTAGTAATTAAATTAAAACTCAAAAAACCATAAAAATTGGTCTAACTGGTCCTTTGATATATGAGGACCTGCAATAATCTTATTAAGGATATACTCTTTGCTCTGGCTAATTTAAAGCATTTATTTTGAAGATCCCCCCTTTTGCATTAAAATAATTATAAAAATTAAATTAAAATAAAAAAAATTCACATTTTTCACCTTTGATGTTTTAATTTACCCATGAGTGGGATAACATAATTTTTTTAAATTAATTTGAGCTATATTAAATGAATTTTGAAGTGATAAGCTTTATAGGGGCAAAATTGTAATTTGGAGATTTTAGCATTAATTAAACATTTAGGCCTAATCAAAGGGAAACGGGAAAAAGTTGATCATAATTGACATATCTAGATTATTGAGATATAAGAGACTTTATGGTAGAAACCAATCTCAAACTTTTCAACATTAAGGATAAATTTGTAATTTCTTAAATTATGGAAATTTGGAAGGTAATTAAAATTAAATGATACTAAGGGGAGGGGTTGACTTTAGAAGATAACAATTCTGTAATTTTGAAACTATTATGTAATTTTGAACCCTAGTTAATAGTTTATTGATACTTCAATATTTTGACAAGATTTAAGATCACATAACTCAACATTTTCTGAAATTGCAAATAAACCCATTAAGTCTTAAGGGCTTAGTAGTGAATTAGGCTTATTCAAGATTTAACTTAATGAGGTTTTGAAAATTAAATATAATCAACTTTGAACATCTTTGAAACACTACAAGCTCAAATTTAAGTTAAAATTGGCTAAATATCATATTCAAGTCACTTTGCCTCCTAGGCCTTCACCCACAAAATTCATAAATGAAATATCAAGTGATGGTTACCCCACTCATTGGGATAAGTAAAACATCAATACTCGTTGAACATAAGGGTATGAAATGGATGAATTATTTAGCAACAAAATAAGTTCAAATGAACTCGAGACGATTCAAATTGTTGTGAAATGTCCAGGGTTTTACCCCATACCTCCTCATAATCTTTTGGATATCTTGGAGGACGAGTGAACCTATTATGCTTTCCTTAAGAAAAACCATCCTCATAAATGAACAAATAGGAACCCACCAAGTTATGAAATAGTAATTTGGTATGTACCTTTTAAACCTGTTTTTCCTATTTTTTGGCATGCAATTTTAAATTCTCTGCAAAATTATATTTGTTGCAAAAAAATTTAATCTCTCGATTGGACTGCAAGAAAATGACCGGTACGCTTTTACAGTTTAAAAAACTTTTCTTGCATTTACTTTACCATATTTTCCTCCTTTTAAAGCTTGCATGTCAAACTGAAACTTTTAGGATAGCCACAAAAATAGAACAAATCAAAAATCAAATTCACCGCCACAACAAAGCAAAATATAAGACAACTTAAAATTTAATCAACAACAAAACAAAGCTATAATTGCAACAAAATTATGATAACTCTTTGGATAATAGGGAATACCTCTAAGTAGGAAACCTACAGCTGGTAACGAGGTCTCCCCGGTCTGAATGAATTTATGAAACTCATTTAGTTGAGTTTAGTAATTTCAATTGGACTAAGTAAATCTAAAGAAAATAATGGTGCCAGAATGAGGGAATCGTGGGACCATAACTAGTTTCTCTTAATCAACTTATACATTTTTCCCTTAATAGGAAGTTAAGAAACCTCAGTTTAAAATATCTCCAAAACATGACACTTCTCCCTTCTTTACAATTTAACATTTCTAAAATTAAACTTGCTGCAAGGAGTAGCTTGGAGCATACATAGTGGGAAGCTCGACCATCTTTAGCAACAAATATCCTTTCTTAGAAATAAATAAACAAGCATGTATGACTTATTTATGGTGTTAATGTGTTTTGAAAAGGGGGTTGCCTACATAAATTGTCGGCGAATTTTTAGATTTTAAGTTTATTTAAATATATATTTATAATTTAGAAATTAGCATTTAATTTTTAAAAATATGAGATCAAACTGATCTCACATTTATTAATAGTTCAATTAAACGAGCATTCCATCACAAGTGACATATCTGTTCCAAAGAGTTGACATATCACTTGAAAATGAAACTCAATTAAATAAACTAGTAATTTTATGACATCTGTTTGGTCTGCAAACCAATTTTATAAGCCGACAAGTTCCCTTGCTTAATACAAAGGAATTAAGCAGGGTTTATATTACCTGGGTTCTTAAAGTTCTCTATATGGGCAAGCCCCTATAGTTAATTACATCGTAAATGTCTGAAGACACTTAAGAAAACTCTCGATAAAGATCAGTGGTTTTGCTATCAAGAATTTCAATGTTTAAGCATTCAAAGGATTCGATTTTGGAATTTCAAAAGGGATTGGATCAAGTTTAGAACGTTTTATTTTTGGAGTCAAGTGGAAGAAAGGTAGGAGAAGCTGAGGATCCAAAAGGAATCTTAGCAACTTCCCAAACTATCTTATGATTTGGTTTTGATTTGAGGGAATTATTTAATGTTTCAATTTTGCTAATTTTAATTAATTAGGACTTATATTTTTATGACACAATCATACAAATAGCCTGGAAAATGTGAGGGTTTATGTCGTTCCAAACGGGTACCTCAGAGTCCTAAAATGAGTTTAGAGCTTAAATTGCATAACATAATTATGCAAATGCCTAAAGAGATGTTGAGGATTTATTTTGCACTAGGTAAACTACCTCAAAATCCTATGATTTGGTAATTTAATTACTAAAGAAGTAAAGCTGACGAAGTCCACCATGCTGCATGCCGCTCTTGCTCTGAGCTCCTTATTGTTGCAGAAGGTTTAGTTTAAGAAGGTGACAATCAAAAGATGAGAGAAGTGTCATGGTTTAGAAGTTGATTTTCAAATTCAATGTCTTATGTTTTATTAAAGGAAATCTTAAAGTTGATTAAGTAAAACCGGTTAAGATCCCACGGTTCCATCATCCCGGCACCACTATTTTTATCAGATTCACTTAGTCCAAATGAATTTGCTAAACTCAACTGAATGAGTTCCACATTTTCATTTAGACCGTGGGACATCTCGTTAGCAACACATGGGTTACATAATCCGAGGGATTCTCGATCATCCAACGAGACATTTTAATTTAGTTGTAATTGTAGTTTTGTTGTTTTGTTTGTGAATAAATTTTGAGTTGTTTAATATTTTGAATGTTCTGGCGGTGAATTTTATCTTGTGTTGATTTTAATTTAGTTTTGATTTCATTTTTGCAGCTATCCTATGGGTTTCAGTTTTCATGCAGGGTGACATTGTTGTTTAACATGCAAGCTTGCAGTAAAGAAAAGTAAAGTACAACGCATGTAAATAAATTGCAATAAAATAAAAGCGTACTTGGTGGGTCTTCTCGTCATTTCCAACTACACTTGAAACACATGTTAGAGAATTTATATATTTAATGGAAAACACCTAGGTAAAGCTAAGGGAAGGTTCTGGTTGTCTACCAAATCCTATTCCTATCACTAGTCAATTCCTAAGGTGTGTTTTGTGGATGATTTTCTTCGTCAAAGAACAATGAAGTTCAATTGTTCTTCTAAAACATCCCTTTAGGTTGAGAGAGTGCTTACGATGAGTCCTAAACATCTTTTCAATGCTTCTGGGATCGTTTTGAGTTCAAGTGAATTTTGTTATGTGAATAAATGGATCATCTGGGGTTTAAATGAATTTTGACTCTTGCTCAGTGAACTAGAATGTTTGATTATCCTATAAGTAAGGTGACATTTCATTTGATACTTCATTTAAGAGGTATAATAGTGAAAGCCTTTAAGGGCATGTTAGTTCATCTAAGAACTTAACCGTTTTAATTAAAGTTGAATTGATAACTTAAGAATGATTCAATTTAGTTGTAAGTTTTCAGGCGGGTTTTCAACTGTTTTAAATGATTTATATTAAAAAGGTTTTTTGAATTATTTGATTCAGTTAAGTTTTAGCGCTTTAACTTAATCATAATATTTTAGATTAATTTTAATTGGTTTAATTTAATTATAACGTTTTAGTTATAAATTGTTTTGAATTGATCTTAATATTTCAAATTTATTTTAACTTTAGTTTTAAGTGATTTTTAGTTTGGTTTTAATATGTTAAGTTTATTTTAATTTGATTTTTAAATTATTTCAAATTAATTTTAATTTGATTATAATATTCCAAGATTATTCCCTTTAGTTTCATTAATTATTTTTATTGTTTCATTTTCTTAACTGATATTTGGTCAATCTATTGGTTAGGGATTCAATTCAAAGAATTAGAATCTTCTTATATCCCCTAACCTTAATAATTCATGCCTTAATTAACTTCCAAAGTTTAATGATTTAATTAATTAAGATTTCTTCTTTAAGGTTTAGGGTGATTAGTGGGTTTCTACCCCATAACTCCCTAAGTTTCAATCATCCAAAAAGAAAATTAAGATCAAATGATTACCCTTCCCTTTGGTTAAGCCTGAATATTAATTAAGGTTACCTTTATTCCCTCTTAAGCTTATTCCTTTCATAATTCATTAAATTAAGCTCAAATGAATTTGGAATTTTTATGTCACCTCACTCACATGTCAATTAAGACATTAAAGAAGAAAATGTGATTTTTCCATTTTTAATTTAATTTAAATAATTATTTTTGTGAAAAATAAGGATTTTCAATGAAAATTTAACAACATGACCAAGATGAGGTTTCTGTACTTAAGAAAGTTTTGGGAGGTTCCTATTGACCATAGGACCACTTGGACCAATTTTGGTGATTTTTTGAAATTTTATTTTATTTATTATAATTATTTTAATTTTTGGAGTATTAATTAATTATAAAATAAAATTAAAGTAGAAAAATAGGTTTTATATTTTTATTAAATCTCTCTATCCACAAGGAACTAAGAGAAATAAATTTTATATTTTTCTAATTTTTCATTGAATTTTTAGATTTATTTTGGTGAAGAGGTTGGAAAATCTATTTTTTAGTATTGAATATTACCCTAAGCCTTTAAAATTCAATATCTTTACTTAGAGACTTATGAAAATTATTTGGTTGATTCCTAAGTGATTACGGACCAAATATGAAATTTTTATGATTTTTATAATTTTTTAATTTTTATAATATTCAAAATTATGTTAGAAATGGAAAAATATAAAAAAATCTAATTTTAATTTTCTTAGATTCCTCTAATCTCAGAGAGTCCTCAAAATTGATTTGATGAATTTTTGAGTTATATTTTAGGTTTTATGAATTTTTTAATTGTAAAAATGGCCATGTAACTTAGATAATGCATTTAGTGGGTTAAATCATTTTCAATTGACTTGAAATGTTTATGTGGGGATCCCCTGATCTTAAAGATCAGTGAAGAATTGATTTCATATCATTTTGATGTGTGGTTGTTCCAAATTAGTTTAATTTTGGTTTTAAATATTTATCCAAATTACGGTTTGTTTAAGTGAATTAGATCAAGCCATAATCATCCTAGGGTCCTCCGGTCTAGAGATACTTCCCCTAATTTTTCTAAAATTTTATGAGCAATATGCTAAATTTCATAATTAATTTTCAATAAAATGACTCTGAACTTAGAAAATAAATAACTTCCCATAGACATAGCCTATGGCCTTAGAAAATTCAGGGAATGTTCATAAGACCAGAGGCTACAAAAGCTTTATGGTCTCATGCCATGATGAATTAAGCATGCTCATGGAGAATTAAAATACTTGGAACAGTGTTTAATTAATTAAAAAATAAAGACTCAACAAAATAACTCAATTCTTTTTCCACTTTATTCTCCTATGTTCACTGAGCAAGAGGGTTTTTTCTTTTAATTTTTGGAGTTTTCTATGCAATGATATGCATTTTCAATGTTTCTGGTATTTAAATAAATCAGAAAATCCCTAATTTCCTGCTTAAGTGACGCAACGCCACCTCATCCTAGGCGGATACGAAGTCAGATGCGGCACACTCCCATTTGACGTCGCCATCTACGTCAGCATGCTCTTTTCGTTCCACTGCTCCGTCCAACTCTACCTCCGCCGTCCATTCGATACATGCGCCATCCAACGGTCGCTGCTCATCGTGCTTGCCTGGTTTAAGCCGAGAGCCGTCCACACTAAAACCTTAAAATCTAGAGCTATACACAATCAAATCGAGTGTGGTTTGTTTCTACATGCTCATCTAGCCTAAACGAACACATCCATACGACTAACATGCATTGAAATTAAGCCAAATAAAATAGAGAATCGCTGGAAGCTCAGAAGGAAGAAAAGTTCAATAACTTTGCTCTGAGAGGTGAGGCCCCGATCAGAGTTGCTCGGCACGTTCATTGGAGTTCTAGAAGCCTACGGATTGAGCCTCTGATCGTGGTGAATTTCCTAGAACCAAGTTCGTCCAAACCCAATTTGGAGCTCTGGCCGATAGAACAACTGGGTGGCCTAGTGAGTGGGCTTTCACTGGGGAACTTTTCCTCTTGGTGTGGGGATGGTGTGGGTGAGTTTAATTTGATTTTAGTGAAGTTTTTGGGGATGTCCTGTTTCTAGCCTGAATTTTAGCTGAGAAATTAGGCTCGAATGGTGGGATTCAGGGGTGGAGGACAGTAGGGATCAAGTTCTCTTGGCTAGGAGAAGGTCTATGAGCAATTTGAGGGGGTTTGGTGAGGAAAAATTCAGCACCTGAAACTTGGCCGAGAGGGGGTGATTTATAGCCATGGCCGAAGAGGGGAGCTCAAGGCTAGGCAATGAGTGTCCTGGGCCACTTAGGGTGAGGACTCAGCAGGTGAGGTAGCTAGTGAGGGGATTGTTCTCTGCCAAGGCTCAATTTTAAGTTTTAAGCTCATGGAGGCGCTCAGGCGTGCCTGTTCTGGTGGCTGGCAAGGATGGGCAGGAGGCTTGCCAGGCTGAGGAGGAGTGGAGGAGAAGTTTAGCTTAATTAATTTGGGCAGAGAGGTTGCTTATGGGGAGTTTGGAGATGGGACTTAGCCTTAGTCAAGTGGCTAAACCCATTGGTCCAATGTGGTGGATCCTTGGTCCATGGCTTATGGGGCATGAGTTGGGTCAGGTCAAACCCATCCTAGGAGGTCTAGGTTGGCTGCCATGGGGTTGGTTTGATCAAATTTGGTTTAGTTTGTTTTAATTTGGATCACATGTTCGTATGTGTTAATTTGGGTTTAGGTTATGCTAACTTGAGTTTGGGTTGGATTTAAATCAAATTTATTAATAAAAAAATGTGTAAATGATTGCCATAAAGCTTTTGGAAGAGGTTTGGGGTAATAGTGAATTGATTTGGTAAGTGAATTTGGTCGATTATGGTGGTTTGGTTAATTTGGGTCTCCATGGGCTAGGTTGGATTTAGTTTTGGCTAGAGCTCGGTTAGGACTCAATTAATGGTTCAAAATTATGTAGGTGATTGTTATGAAAGGTTTAAGAAAGAAATTGGATGGAAATTTTGGGTTTAGGGGATTCAATTTGGGGATTTAGGCCATGAGGCAATTTTAGGGAAAATTTTGGGCTATTGGTTTAAAGTGATTTTGAATGGAATTTAGGTAAAATATGGGGTATTGGATTTAAGTTGAAATTGAATTCAAATGTGAACCAAATTGGGCTTGGTTTTAATTTAAATTAGTATTGGGAATGTTTAATTGAAGTTTAGATTTGAATTTGATCAAAATTGGGGTCAATTGGGTTGATTTGGTTTGATATTGGGTCCATTTTGGGCTAAGTGAGCCATGTTGAGATTTTGGGTTGAAAGTGGGTTAATTTGGCAAAACTAGTCATGGTGTAGTTTAAAAAAATGAATTTAACAATTTTTAGGATTTTTTGGTATTTTTTGGGAATTTTTGGAATTTTTGGAATTTTGGGCAAAAATGGTATTTAGGGTATATGGAGGTTATTTGCAGTGTATTGGGGTATTTTGGTGGTTTTAAGAGGTGGGAACTATTTTGAAATGATTTTTAGCAATTTTGAGAATTTTGGGTAATTTTTTGGGAATTTTTGGGGAGTTTTGGTTGATTTTGTGGCTATAGGGGAAATTTTGATAATTTTGGGTAAGTTTAGGGACCCGAGGTCGAAATTTGAAATTTTAGAAAAATGGAGGGGGTATCAAATAGGGAAGATGGAACCATTTTAGTGGGGTCAAAATTGATTAAAAGTGATTTGATATAGAATTAGGGTTTAGAAGCATGAGCCATGGACTTAGCCAAGTCCAACCACATTGGGACTAAGTGTAGGCAAATGGTAACCACTTTATGACCCTTCACATATTGAGCCTAGCCATCTTAATAGTGGCTTTGGTTCAATCATGTGAGTTTCACAAAGGGTAGAAGGTAAGGGTTCAAGGTTTGGGTTAAGTGACTTAGGGGTGTGTGTGTGTGCAAGAGAAGCTCAAGTCACCCAAGGTTACCCTAAGTCCAAGCATTCCTATAGGAACTCACTTCTGGTTTTCCATATAGTGGTTTTAACCTTATAAGGTGATTTCGAGTTTTGTAACCATCCAAGTGGGGTCCCAAGAGGAGTCAAGAAGTGGCTAAGAATTGCTCAATGGTGGGTCCCAACTCTAGTCTTCTAGGATAGTCAAGGAGAAGTCCTATGGCTAGATGCTAAGCACTAAGAGGAAAAAACAGACCTCACCAAAAATGAGGTTAACAAAGCCATAGGACTTCGAGATAGTTTACCTACTGTAGCATAAACCCTCACTTTATCTCCTCAGGTCTTTGCACCTCGTGCAATATAAGCCCTAAACTTGTCTTAAGATTTCATGGTTGTCATCGGATATGACATAAATCCTCCTATCATTTAGGTTATTCAAATTATCGGTATCAAGTGAATACAAGCCCTAAAAAATAAAATTGGCAGGATGAAACATCAAATAATTACCTTAAATTGAAGCCAAATGATAGGATAGTTTGGGAAATCAGCAAGATTCTTCCTAGAGCTGTATTTTCCCTTAGCTTTTTTTCATTTGTATTCCTATAATAACAGTTCCAAGGTTGAGTCACTCAGCTATTGGATTTCCTTTTACCACATTTTTCTTGAAGATACATGTTAGAAGTCATGAAAACAATATTTTTTGTTCTAAATCGAGAGTTTTCTTAGTTGACTTTGGTCATATAAGATGTAATTAACTATATGGGTTTGCCCTTATAAGAAATTTTAAGACACCAGATTAATATAAACCATATCGAGTTGCTTCATACTAGGTAGAGAAAATTGTCAGTCAACAAAAATGGTTCACAGACCAAATGAATGTCATGGATTCTTTAGTTTATTTGATCAAGCCACACCACCAAGTAATGTAGTAATTCTTCGGGATAGATATATGGCTTATGGTGTAATGCTTGATTATTTAAACTATTGCATATATAAGATCGGCTTGATTTCATATTTTAAAATTAAATGAAATTTTCCAAATTATATATATATATACATAAATTAAATCACGACCTTGAAACTTTAGCGACTGACAATTTTCTGGCGACTCTGTTGGGGACTAGTTTCTCTCTCCATTAAGATCATGAAAATTTGTTTTCATACATTTTCGTGTCCCCCATAAACCGGATTACCATTCTTCCATTGACATACTTTACCCATTTCTTTCTTGGGAAATTACGGTCAACTCTCCTCAATTCCAGGACCGTTTGTTTAACCACAATTAAAATAGAGGGTTTTAAGAGTCTTTAGGATTCTTCTTGATTTTGTGGGGTCTGATACCTGATAGGCGTGTTAGTGAACAAGTTTGACCAAAGCAATGTGCATTGTGAAGAGGGTCCCAGACAGGATCCTACACTTCACTTTCTCTTTATGTCTTTCGGGTTCTATTTTGCTATTAGCAAGTCGAGCCAATCCTTTTTAAATCATTAATTTAATTTTAATTAATACTTGCAAATCAAATCTAAAGTTCTTTAAATCGATAATAAGACAACAAGATTAAAAACTTGTTACAAAAAAATATGACATAAAACAAAATACTCAAAAATCAGCTGAAATAAAATAAAAATGTAATTCTGCCCAATCCATAGACCGGTCTTTTTTTCTTAGTGTTTGCACTATGATTCTAAGGTATTGGCCTTCGCTAACTTTTGGAACTTTTCATTTGACAGTAGTAATATCGGCCCCTATGCTTACCTTCTTCTACAACTTACCCAAAACTCGTGAGGCCCGTCTTGCATATCCAATGACCTAGTTTAGGACCGGCTTTAGTGAGTTCGAAGTCCTGCTTGGAAAAGCCCTATTCATCATCATGAAAGTTGCTGTTGTTTGACTAAACTTCCACCATGACTTCCCTTCTACTAGGAAGGTGAAGGTTGTTCCAGCCCTTGTCAAGTCAGTTGTTTTCATGCCCTGGAGTATTGTCACCCCCACAGCGACCTCTTTCCAGTCTGCCAAAGGGAAGGAGGTTTTGCGTGAATAAAGTTTTGATGATTTTTTTCTCACTTAGCCATCCTTATTTGAGATTGGTTCCTGCACCAGAGTTTCCTTGCCGACTAGATCTCGAAAAAGAAACCATAGTCGCAAGTTTCTCAGAGTAACCAGAGCACAAGCTACAAGTCTGTCAGTGATTAATGAGACTCGTTCCTAGGAGGAATTCAATTTACCGGAAACCACTCCGCTCCTTCGAGGGAGTCAATTCCACCCATTGGTTGATACTACTAGAGATGAAAGCCTCCATAAGATTGCTGCTATTTACCAACACAACTTGGTTGTGATGAAGTGAAGGAGAGCCCCACACTTATCACTCGAGTCCGCACAATATTTTGGAGATTAGTCGATAAAGAAGGATGTTCCATTGTTGAGCTCTTTAAGAGAATGGGATGTGCAATATCCCCAAGAATGAAGAATGAGATTATGAGAAAGGAAAGACCAGTCCATCCAACATAAAAATTTTTTTACACCTCATCACACATGTTTCTGTTAGACACCATTTGGGGAAGTGTGTTGATGCCACCACCATCGCTCTGACATCCGTAAGTGTAGATCGGTTAAGTCTCGGCTGGGCCTGAGAGTACCATATGTTGTAGTTCATGAAGAGTTCCCACAGAAGGACAGTAAGAGAGGTTTACCTTTCTTGGTACATGGTCTACATCCTAGGGAGCACACCTCTCCTCAACACTCTGGTGTCCCCTCTGATACATTCAGTCTCAAGGCGCTGACTTTTAAGACGAAGGTGTGGATACCGAATGTTGTTGCAACGATACAATCTGAAAAGTTTGTGAATCATAAGATGAATCATGAGTTTGATGTTCCCGTTACCACTACTATCGTTTCCTCAGAGTCAGTTGGAAAGAGGAGTGACAGTCAAGAATGACCTACGGACCTCAAGTTAATGAAAGGAAAAATGGTTGAAGATAAAGTCTAAAAGCTCCAATCAGAGATTTTAGAGTTAGCAAAAGAACAATAATTTTTCATTGATGATGAAGATTACTATTGTTCGGACTACATGGAGGAAGAATTCATGGAAGTTAATGTTGTCGAAATAAGGGCCACATCTTCTGTGCGAGATGCTCCTTCGTCTAAGAAGAACACCATGGAGGAATTCCAGTGGGCCATTTTGTTAAGAGATGAACAGATAAGTAAGAAGGAGAATAAGATGGAAGAGATGGCCGCTGCCATGAGCACCATGGCCATAGTACATGGACAGTCATAGTCTCGAGCAACAGCATATTCAGAAGTCAATCAACCTGAAATAATACATATCATAAATAAAAGAAGAGAGGTCGCTTCTGCTAATGAAGATGAGCCGCCAAAAAAGATTCAGCTTCAAGTCTACCAGAGAAATAGATCAAACAAATGGTTGAATAACAGGTTTGTAAGGACTTGACTCAGTATAAAGTTGGGGCATCAGTTTCAAGGGGTAGACCCTACTCAGATGAGTTCTATGTAGTGCCTTAACACAAAGGCTTTGTGTCCCCTAATTTAAAGACATTTGATGGGACAAGAAACCCTCATAGCATATAGCACACTTCAATGCCAGTTGTTTCGACACAGGAGGAAGCGAAGCATTGTTATTCTGACAGTTTGTCAGTTGTTTGTCAGGGATAGTGTTTGATTTGTATGCTGAGTTTTCCAATGGATCAGTGAAGACCTTTGCTGAGATGGAAAACATGTTCATGAAAAGATTTACCGGTGCACAACATCACGTCACTATAGGAGATCTCCTAGTGGAACGACAAAAGCCTAACGAGACCTTGGTGAATTATACTTTGAGATGGAGGAACTTAAGCATGAAGTGTGAGCCTTAGCTGCAGGAACAACATCTGATCAAGATACTACTCAAGAGTATCCATGGTTTAATGGCTTTCATGCTTGAAGATTTTACTATTAAATCCTTCCGGAACATACTCAGTAAGGCCAGCAGTTTACAAGAGGAAGTCAGGCATATGGAGTATGCAAAAAAGACAAAAAAAATCTAGATCAACTAAAACTTATGATAAGAGTTATGGTGTAGTGGCAATTGTCGACAAAGGAAAATAGCTGACGAGGATTCAGACTGAGTAGCCACCACAGCAGCACAGTCAGCCACCTCAGCACATTTAACCTCTATAATAATGTCAGTGCCAGTAATATGGTCAACCTCATCCACAACAGAATAATCGGGCTGGTCAGTAATCTTTCCAGCAGAAGTTGTACCGGATAGATGGAAGATAGGGTCCAACGATGTCAGAGCGGCTACACAGGAACTACTCCTTCAAAGATGATGTCGTAGCAAAGATGTTAAGAAATTTGCTGAAGAAGCCCGAGTTCAGACTGCCTTTGCCGAAGAAGCTGGAGAGATGAATAAGAAAGACGATCACAACTTTTTTCTATACTGCAGGCTACTCAGACACATGATAGAGGGATGCTGTTGTTTCAAAGATTGACTCAAAAAGAACTATAAAGATGGAAACATAACAATCCTGAAAGAATATTTTACAGAACATGGAAGAGGTTCCTTAAATATGATGTCGACAGCGTCATTCTTTCTGATAGATCCATATTCTAGTAGAGATGGATGAAGCACAATTTGAACTAAGTCTTCTAAGAAGATACTGGATCAGATATAGACCGCTTCGTAACAAGCTGCTGCACGGAGTCTGCCACCTCCCAAACCAAAGATGGAGATCACACTAAAAATACCTCCATAGCAGAAGATCAAGAAGGAAGATGCCTTGGATGAGATAAAGATCAATAGTGTGAAGGCTAGGATAGGATCTACCCCTGTTAGATTGGATGTCTCGGATTTGGGTGAGAAATCTCTCAAAACGTTAATTCTATAGAATTTCCTTTTCGCCCCTCCATGGTCGTATAATTATAAGAGTGATGATTTTGCTACATTCTTATTGTCTCTAATAATGGCGTAACTAATCATAACTTATCTAACCCCGATTTTGATTTCCAAAATGATCCTCAAATCATATTAGTTCCCCATGAAAACAATGATAGAAATAAAGAATATATCGACAACACCGATTACAATAGCTTGGGAAGTGAGGAGCTAGTCCTCGAGTGCAAAAGAGCTCCACTTATAATCAACTTGGACTTTTCAAATGCAGAAATAGTACCATAAGAGTCGGCAACAATGAAAGGAGAACATCTGGGTCCCGAGGAGGAAGAAATAATAGAAGTACATTTAAGAAGTGAAAAAATGATACCTCCAAAGACAGCTCTAGTGGAGAAAGAAAAACAAATAATTATTCAAGAAGAATTGCCTCCAGCAATGAAAGAAGTACAGATTCAAAACAAAATTAGAAATTCAGATAATGTGGATTAAAATGTACATGCTCATCTCAAGAAGTTTCCAACCAAACTAAGCATCCACAATGCTCTGATCTTGTCAAAGGAGATGAGAGAAAATCTGGTCAAGGCTCTACATGATCTATAAATTTGCTCAGCTCAATTGGCTAGCTCATCCTCGGATGGAGTTTGTAATTTGAAGGAACATCATAGTGTAACCTTAACAGATGAAGATTTGCTACACGGTACTGCCGACCACAACCGTCCGCTCTACAGTTAGGTCAACATTGACAGGTATGTACTTTCCATAGTGTTAGTAGATCTTGGAGCATCGCTTAACATAATGAGTCTTTGGACATCGACACGTGATCGCTCTCCACGGATAAAATGATGCTAAGAGGATTCAATCAGAATGAAGAAAGAGTCATCAGATCTTTAACACTGCAAATGAAAGTTTGAGTTCTAGTAATAATTGTAAAATTACATGTTATTGATGCAGATACATCATTCAACACCCTGCTTGGTCGATTGTGGTTTCAAGAGTACAATATTGTCCCGTCATTGCTTCACCAATGCATCAAGTACTACAAAAATGGACAAGAACATTGCATTAAGAGAGACTTACAACCATTCTCAATACACGAAGTGGGCATTCAAGAAGATGCCGCCTACTATGCTCCCCCAAAGAAGATAGTATTTTCAAGAGAAGTTGTGACAAATAAAGTTGAAAATTCAAAAAGAACTCCAGGACGGGACCATTCAATGCCACATCAATGATCTCCCGCCACTCCTTCGCAATGAGTCAGTGGAAGTTCTCTTAGCCCACACATCCAAGATCGAGGTCGGGGACGCGATCGAGGGAGAACTAACCATATTATTGAACAGACAAAGCCAGCAATCAGCATCTACACAGAAGGAAGCTCTGAGGAGGATGAAATTAGAAATGAAATAAAGATGATAAGTCAGAAGAAGCCTCAGTTCAAAATCTCTTAGGATGACATAGAAAAGAATGAATATGAATCCAAGTACAATCAGATTAACCATTATATGCAAGACTTGACCCTAACTGCGATCCATCCTCAAAAGATCGAGAGTATGGAGGTCAAGGAAGTCAATAATGGTGGTTTTAAACCGATCAAGTTTTATTGGCTTCTCCTTCTACTTTTAAACCTTATGTAATTCTTGATGAAAACAATTCTAATGAATTAATGGAATTACCTTTTGGTTACTTTTCACCATGTGTAAAAATTTTAATTCAACATGGATATGTACCAAAGTAAATGCTAAAAGATTATTTACAATTGTTTGAAAATTTATGGAATGTAGAAGGACAAAATCTCAATTCAAAACAAAGTCTCTAATTTGGTACGATAGGACTGATCGATGAATCTAAATTTTGCATGATTTTTACTATCGACTCAATTGAAGATTGTCTGGAAATTCAAGATGAATTTGAAGATGATACAATAGATTATACTCCACTAGAATTTGAAGAATAAATCAAAACAACAGTTGATGAATTAAAGGAAATCAACCTCGATACTGAGGAGCAGCCCTGACACACCTTCATAAGTTCTCTCTCAATGAAGCAGAATCTACAGATTTAATTAAATTATTATCAAAATTTAGAGATTGTTACACCTGGAGCTACCATGAAATACCAGGATTGTCTTCAGAGGTTGCTGTTCACTGACTCAGAGTAGCTTGTAGTATAACACCAGGGAAGAAAGCTCCTAGAAGAATGCACCGTAATATAGAACAGAAAGTCACAGCTGCGGTGAAGAAATTGATAGACGTTAAGTTTGGATGAGAATAACAGTAACCCATGTGGTTAGCCAATGTTTTATCAGTGAAGAAAAAAAAGGGCAGATTCGAGTATGTGTTGACTTCAGGGATTTTAATAAAGCATGTCCAAAGGATAAATTTCTTTTACTGATACCATAATTAATGGTGGACATCCATTGTCACATGAGATCATTTCTCTAATGGATGGATCATCAGGTTACAACAAAATCAAGATGGCTTCAGAAGATGGGACACTTACAGCATTCAGAACACTGATTGGGATCTACTGCTACACCGTAATACCGTTTAGTCTTAGGAACTCTAGAGCTACTTACTAGCGAGCATTGATAATGATATTCAATGACCTTATTCACAACTACGTGGAATGGTATGTGGACGATTTGGTGATCAAGAGCAAAATGAATGATAAACATATGTATGATTTTGAGGATCGTATTTGAATGATTACGACAACAGAAACTCAAGATGAATCACTTAAAGTGCACCTTTAGCGTTACCTTCGGGAATTTTCTAGGATTCATTGTCTGTCATCGAGGAATCGAAATAGACCCAGAGAAGATTAAAGCTATCCTAGAAATGCCTTCCCCTAGAGCCTTGAAACAATTATATTTTTTCAAGGTAAAATGACATACCTTAAATGCTTTATATCCAATCTGTCAGGAAGGTGTCTACCCTTTTTGAATTTACTTCGAAAGGATGCCAAATTTATCTTGGGAGAGACGTGCCAATGTACTTTCAAAGATATTAAGGGATACCAGATGACACATCCTCTTTTAGCAGCCCCTATCTGGGGTAGTCTGTTGATACTTTTTTCCACGGCCTTAAACGAATTCATCGGATCCTTACTAGCCCAAGTCAATGATGAGGGAAAGGAAAATGCACTCTACTACTTGAGTTGATGTATAATAACAGCAGAGGTAAAGTATCCTCCTATTAAGAAAAATTATCTAGCTTTTGTTTTTGTAAACATTACATGTTGTCTCATAAGGTTAACCTGATTTCAAATGTTAATTCATTGTAATATTTGATGACTCGATGAACACTTTCTGGGTTTCTAGACATGTGGTCAATGATTTTATTACAATTTGATATAACTTTTGTGCCCCTTTGCAGTATAAAATGTCAGATTCTAGCAGATTTTTTACAAAGTACTGCCAGCTGGGTCCCCTCTCGATGATGATTTTCCAGATGAAGAAATAATGTAAGTGGAAGATCCCAATGCTTAACATGGAGAGATGTAAGTATACTGAGCTTCATCAGCTAGGAAGGATAACAAAAGACAAATAATATTACCAGGAAAAGTAGGAATCAGTTTGATCTTCATGACACCGAATCAGGGATTGATAAGGTTTTCCTACCACCTAACAGAGCAGTGCACCAACAATGAAGCCGAATATGAAGCCCTAATCACAGGATTAGAATTGGCAAAACTAATGGAATTAATGGACATTACCACTTATGGCGACTCGTAACTCATCATTCAGTAAGTAGCAGGAAGATATAAAATTCTAAAACGAAGATTAGAAGAATACCACAGATACACCATGAAACTGCTAGAACAAATTCCTACTGTGACATTCTATAGGATTCTTCGAGCAGACAATAAACAAGTGATATACCTAAAATATATAATATTTTCATGCACATTTATATACCTACTTTTGAGATTATTGTATTTTAATGGAAGGTATTTGTGTGTTTTTCTTTCAGGTAAACTTAAATGGATCAAATATGTCAAAAGGAGTAAAAAAGGATCAAATTAGGAGTAAAAATGAAGATGTTAAAATAAACTAAGCTGCCCAAGCTCCCAGATCTGACGCCTAAGTGCCCAGACTGGCGCCTAAGGGCCCAGTCTAAGGGCCCAGATATGGCGCTTAAGTGCTAGTAGACATAGAAGGAGGTGCATGAGCGCCAAATCCTTATGCTTAAGCGTCAGGTAGTTACATTGCAATTTTAATGAATTTTTGGCAAATTTTGAAGATTTGTTTCTGGTATCCTTTGGTAGAAATGTGGATAACTAATCAAGAGTGCCAAAATACATTCAAATTTCACTGGAAAGGATGCATCTCTTGGGTAAAATCATTGAATATGGACACATTTTGAAGAGACACCAAGACACCTTTTGAGAAAGTTTAAAAGAAAAAACTTGAAAGAGAGAAGAGAGTCTGATTACAGTTCTTGTGTGTGTTCTTTTAGATAGAGTTTTTAGAGAGTAGTTAAAGTAAGAAGTTAAAGGATTCTTGTTGACCTCATTTTTGATGAGGTCTTCCCTTCTTCTTTTTAGTGCTTAGGATCTAGCCTTAGGCTTTTCCTTTGACTATCTTAGAGGACTAGAATTGGGACCCGCCTTTTAGAAATTCAAACCACTTCTAAACTCCCTGCAAACTCCACAAATTTGACTATAGACCCCTAATCACCTAGAGGGTTGAAATCAAATGTGGAAGTTTAAAGGATGAGTTCCTATAGGACTCTTTGGCCTTAGGACTACCCTCAGGTGGCCCGGTCCGATGAAGGGGCTGACTTACACTACACTTACACACTACATTTCCACACACTTCCTAAAACACACCCATACCCAACTTAACCTCCTGACTCATGTAGGTGATTCACATGGATGGTCCTTAACCCCTAAGCCCTCAGGCTAAGAGGGTTAGGAACAACATAGTGAATGCCTCAAATGAGTCCTTTCATGGCTCATATGGGCTTGAAATGGTTTCATGGCTCAACCAAAATGATTTCTTTCCACCTAAATTCACCCAATCTCCAATTTTCCAAATTTTCAATTTTTGACCCCCGAGACCCTACACCCACTAAACCTACCCAAAACCCTCGAAATTACTCCAAATTTTTGCAAAATTTCCAAATTACCCAAAATTTTCCAAAATCAATCTCAAACATCTCCAAATCACTCAAATTGATCATCCATACCCAAAAATACCAAAAATTCCAAAAATACCTCTCAATACCCTCCAAATACCCAAAATACCCTTCTTGGCCTAAAAATCCAAAAATTCAGAAAATTCCCAGAAAATTCCAAAAAATCCTAAATATTCCCAATTTCATTTTGTCCAACTACACCATGGGCCAATTTTGTCAATTTACCCTACTTTTGTCAAAACCCCCAAATCGACCCATTTTAACCCTAAGTGAACCCAATGTCAAACCAAACCTACCCAATTGACCCCAATTTTGGTCCAATTCAGTTCTAAACTTCAATTCAACATTCCTAATACCAATTTAGACCAAACCCAAGTCCAATTTGATTGACATTTGGATCCAATCTCACTTTTGGCCTTAAAGCCCAAATTTGGACCCATGACCCAAACTTAACCCAAACTCACCCAATTCAACTCCAATTAACCTCAAATCTTTTCTAAATCTTCCTTAACATTCCCACAAACAAAACCCTAACATGATTTGCCCAAAATTTGAACCCAAACCCCACTAAAATTCAATCCAAAATCAAAAAGCCCAATTTTGATCTAAACCCAAACCTAACCCAAATAGGCCCAAACCTCAAAATCAAAACCCAACCAAAGCTGAAACCTCTTTGAAACACTCCCATAAACATTTCTCAACATTTATTTTACATCAATTTCAACCCTAGCCCAACATTGGCCCAAGTTAGCCCAATTTGACCTACATTGGCCCATTTACCAAATAAACCCAAATTCAATCCAAATCACCCCCAATTTGTTTCAAATCACTCATGACACATCCATGAGCTAAACCCAACAATTATTTGGCCCAACCTCTTTACAAAATTCCCATCCATAAATTCATTTTTAAACTTAAGGGCCCATTCCTTAAGCCATTTTAAAAGCCCACTTCCACCAAATCCAAAGCCCCAAAAATTCTTCCAAAGCCCATATGACATTTCCCCTCATCATATTTTCAATTAAAATCATCCCTAAGTCCTAAACCAATCATCAAATAATTCTAAATGAAGCTTCATCCAAATTTCCACCAAATTATCCAAAATCCTTAAAATCCTTTTTTATGAAATCGACCAAACCTTTTCCCAAGCCAAATGGAGCCATGGAGCCATGCACAAGCCATATGCAAGCCATGAGAGCCTCTTTACATGTCACCATGCCATTTTGGGCAAAAGGAGGAGGCTCTTTCCTTAATTCCTAAAGGTGATTAACCACTTCCATGATTCCACTAAACCATGCTTAAGCCTAATTGTGCTTGGATGGTGACTTGACCCTACCGATTATCGTTGAGCCAAATCACTTTTCCCTCAGCCAAAACCAGGCCTTGGGTGGTGCACCTAGCCCAAATGGGTGGGTTGACCCATTTAGGTCCAAATCTAGCCATGCCCCATTCCACTTTGGATCAAAGCCTTTACACATGTCCATGGCCGATTGATTGCACAAACCTCCAGTCCGACCCACCTCGACCTTGAGGGTGACCCATGCACTGGCCGGCCGGCCACCGAGCCGCCGGAAAACACCATGGTCGAGAGCTCGCATGTGAGCCGACATTGAAATTCTCACTTGCTCGAGCTGCCCCATCCCCGATGGCTACCATAGCTGATCTTCTCCTCACCAGAGCAGCTGATCCCAAGCCCTAACTCCCCCTGAGAGGCCTTCCACCCTCTCCTATTTAAACTCCACCCCTCTCGGCCATGAGGGAAAAAAGCACAAAACTCTGCCAAAATTGTTCCAGACCCTTCTCCATCCTTAGAGCACTTGATCCCTAGTGAAATTCCCCTGCCATTTCTCCTCTGAAAGCTCAATTTCAGAGTTGAAATTCCACCCAAAACCAGGACACTTCTCCACGGTGAGCCAATTCTCAAATTGATTGGCTCTACACCTTCACCGGACCAAGGGAAGGTGTCCACCATCAAAAGCCCCATCTCCGGGCCACCCGAGTTGCTCCGGACCTCCAAGCTTTATGATCGGGCTTGGTCGAAATCATATCCGGACGATTCACCAGACCAGGAGACTTCATCCGGAGCTTCGCTAGGACCCAATCGAAGGTGCAACAACTCTCGGATTGAAGCCACACTTCTACGAGCCAAGGTATGAGCTAACTCTTCATCCCGAGCTTCCGAAGATTCTCTATTTCAAATGCCTTAGTTTCAATGCATGTTAACCGTATAGATGTGTTCGTCTCTTCAAGACGAATCCATAGAGTATAAGAACGTAAAAATCCATTGAGAATCGAGTGAGATCTTAGGGATTTAGTGTGGACGGCTCTCGGGTGAGAACACTTGGGGACGATGAACGGATGTCGTCCATTCAATACACGCGCGGACGAACGGCTCAGATGGCGTCGGACCAGGAAACGGTGCGAGAACCACGGGGCCCGGGCTGCTGACTCAGATGGCGGCGCCCGATCACGGCGCGACACGTACCCCTTCGGAGGCTGCCGATGTTTCGACTGGCGCCGCGTGGATAAGTAGATAAATAGGGTATTTTCGATTTATTTAATTCCCTAAACTTCAAAAATTCATATCTCTGTGTAGAAAAATCACAAAAATAAAATAAAAATACCCTCTTGCTCGAGTGAACAGAGGAGAATAATGTGGAAAAGAAATCATTTAATTTCATCAAGTATTTTATTTTTTATAATTTATTTACTCTCTGCATTGTTTTAATTCTCCATGCATGCATACAATTCACCATGGCATGATACCATAGGGCTTTTGAAGCCTCTGAATTTGGGAACATTCCCTGAATTTTCCAAAGTCAGAGGCCATCCCTATGAGGAGTTCTTGATTTTTCAAGTTCG